>JARGCV010000037.1:605000-807500 GCA_034064705.1 Bothrops alternatus
ACTGCTATCATATCACCCCTCATCCTTCTTTTCGTTAAATTGTTGTTGTTAATTGCAAAGTCGTGTCCGACCCATGATGACCCTATGGACAACATTTCTCCAGGCCTTCCTGTCCTCTACCATCTTCTGGAGTCCATTGAAGCTCACACCTGCTGCTTCAGTGACTCCATCCAGCCACCTCATTCTCTGTCATCCCTTCTTCTCTTGCCCTCCATCTTTCCCAGCATCAGGCTCTTCTCCAGGGAGTCCTTCCTTCTCATTAGGTGGCCAAAGGACTTGAGTCTCCACTTCAGGATCTGGCCTTCTCAAGAGCAGTCAGGGTTGATCTCCTCTAGGACTGACCGGTTTGATCACCTTGCAGTCCAGGGGACTCACAGGAGTCTTCTCCAGCACCAGAGTTCAAAGGCCTCCATTCTTTGGCGCTCAGCCTTTCTTATGATCCAACTTTCACAGGCTTACGCTGCAACTGGGGAAACCATGGCCTTGACTGTGTGTACTTTTGTTGGCAGGGTGACGTCTCTGCTTTTCAGTATGCTGTCTAGATTTGCCATGGCTTTCCTCCCCAGGAGCAAGCGACTTTTAATGTCTTGGCTGCAGTCCCCATCTGTGGTGATCTTGGAGCCCAGGAAGATAAAATCTGTCACTACCTCCATTTCTTCCCCATCTATTTGCCAGGGATTGAGAGGGCCGGATACCGTGATCTGGGTTTTCTTAGGCATACCCAATTCCCGCAACATTCTTCATATGTTTTAGCCTCCAGTCCCCCGATCATCTTTGTTGCTCTTCTAGACAAGGACAGAGATATATTAGATCTTGTTTAGTTCCTGGAGAAAATCCCTTCTCAGCTCTGATGGGTGCTCTGAGTCTTCCTCAATAGAGCAACTCAAAGAGGTAGCGCAAGATACGGGAGGGGTGGAGAGGCCCATGAATCTCCATGAGTCAGACTAAATGGATACTATCATCTTCCTCCCCATCATCCCCATCATCCTCTTAGGGAACCTAAGACCATCGTGCCTTCTGTGGAGCAAGTCCTGGGGCCAACTCCAGTCTGCAGTGCCAGTGGGGCTCTCCAGGCCCCGGCCTCACCCTCCAGTTGCTGCCCCCACCAGGCTCTGGAGGAGCAGGAGCTTCAGCCAGCCTCCGAGACCCTCAGCCCGGCCCTGCCCTCCAGCCCTGGCCTCCACCTCCACCAGCCTCGCTGCCTCCGGGGGTCTCCACTGCCCCGAGGTCCCTGCTGGGCTCCGTTCGGCTCCCCCTTTTGCTTCGACCTGCTCTCCTCTCTTCTCCTCTCCCGCAGGATGCTCGGCTCCTTCAGCTGCCCAGTTCCGTCTCTCAGCTCCTGTTCCGGCCGGACTTTCTACCCTCACCAGGGCCAGGCCCTCCGCCTCATCGCCGCTGCCCCTCGGCCTCACCCTGGCACTCTGAAGCTTTGAGCGCAGCCTCCAGTCTCACCGCCACCAGCCTTGCCACCCCTGCAGTCGTTGCCACCACCCTGGGGCTTCTCTGCTCCTCAGCCTCACTCAGCGCTCTTTGTCCCTAAGGCTCTGGGGCTGCGGGGCTTCTATCTCAGCCTCCGGTCTCACCAACAAAGAAGTGGGGTTCAGGTAGCCAGCCCCCCTCCCCACCACATCCCCCTCTCCCCCCGCCCCATCCTCAATCCTCTCCCGTCTGGGACTCTCACCTGCTCACAGCCTGTTCCACCTGCCTTTCGGGAGGAAGGGGAGGCGGAGGAAGATGGCTTCCCAGCGTCAGGCCTCCGCTCCCCTGTGGCAAGGTGCGTGCTGAGTCAGGGGGCTCCTCTCGGCCCTGCAGCCACCCAGGTCCTGCCCTGAAGATGAGGGCAGACGAAGAGAGCCTGGGGGTCTGGATCTCTTTGGGGGGCCCTCAGACGAGAGTGGTGAGCAGAGTCTTCCAGGCGTCCCAAAGGCAGGGAGGCTCCCAGACATTCCCAGGCGTCCACAGGAAGGGAGTCAGCCTCAACTCATCCACTCTCTGTCCAGCCTCCACTTCCAGCTCCTGGGCTGATTTTCTGCTGAGCTGCCCGTCCCTTTGCATCCATCCCCGCCACAGGGCAAAGCCTGGCATGAGGAGCCCTTGTGCCCCCGGGCGTCCACCCGGCTCCCCACAGAGAGAGTCTTGAGACAAGTTATGCCCTCTTACGCCACATTTTCCAGCTGCCAGATAGACACGGAGACCCAAACGAGGGGTGGCAGAAAGGTCCCCAAGGAGCATGAGTCTAAATAATCTGCACAGCAGGCCCCAGACCCCACCCCCATTAGAGAAAGAATGGGGGGGCTTCTCCTGACCCTTTGGAAAGAAGACTGAGTTCAGTCCACAGTTTTCTGGGAGGGGGAAACTTCTGGATGGCCAATCCCGGAAGCCATGGAGGGGCCAACGTCAACCCACGTCTTCTTGAGGAAGGACCGTTCATACTAAAAGCTGGACTTCCTGGGAGCAACGTTGGATAAGAAACTCAGATGCCTTCATACCAAAACGGAGATCCTGCTTTTCAGTGCATGCATTCGTAGCCCTAACCCGCAACCGGAAGACCGTGTGAACGAGATCTTGGTACAATTCCCTGGTTTTGAAAGTTTGAGGAGCCCCTGCCTGGATGCCCTCTTCAGCACACCGGCTCTCAGGCTCCAGGGCCGCAGCTTCTGCTGAGGGGAGCCAGACTGACCACCTTCTCCCCATGAGGCCCGGCAGACCTGGGGCAGCTTGTCCTCCCCAGCCCCCCCCCCAAAACAGCCGCCTTCCGGGCCAGGAACCCAGAGCAGGGAGCGAGGTGGGCAGCCTGGGCAGCCACAGCCGGTCCCTTGTTCAAAAGTTACCCCAGAAAGCCCCACTGAGGCATTTCGGAAAACAGGACCCGGGGTTGCCCCCCCCCCGAAAAAATGTACATTGATGGACATATTTTAATAATTTAAGAACGAGGTATTCAAATTGGAATTACACATTATTTTCAAATGATTTTCTGGTTGCATATTTACTGTCTCCTTTTGCTTCTGGATCTCTCTCAGATTGAGCATAAAAAGCCATGTAAAATTTTAAAAACTGAAAAAAGAAAATGTGAAATTCTGTAAAGCCTTAAGCTCTGGCTTGTTTAGTTTATATCTAAGTCCAGCACTGTTTTCATGCCGGATAGTTTTTATGCGTTCTGATGCTACAGAAAGATAAAATGTCTGGTTCTTTTATTTATATAAATTTGCCTGACTTTTGAGTCATCTGTGACATGTTTTCCATTTTTCTGTTTCCATTTTTCTGCTGTTATGTTTTGTTTCTTGTTAAGATATAAATAGCTGTATATTTTTTGTAGTTTTTGATATATTTTTCTTTTCCTGGGTTATTATTTTTATTGTTGGTGGTGTTATTTAAATAAATCACAGCTGTCTGTTCTTCAGCTTGTGTTGGCCTTCATTCACACGGAGTTTTTTTCCAAAAATCTGGGATGTTATAATGCAGCGGCATAATCTACGTGCAGATCCAAGCAGGGAGATTCTTTTGCAGGTGACAGGTGGAAACTTTTGACAGTTTTCTAAGTGCCACCCAAGAGCTTTTGGTATGGCACCCAATGTGCTGATAACCACAGAGGGAGGGAGGGAGGGAGGGAGGGAGGGAAGGAAGAAGGAAGGAAGGAAGGAAGGAAGGAAGGAAGGAAGGAAGGAAGGAAGGAAGGAAGGAAGGAAGGAAGGAGATGGAGAGATAGATGGACTCATAGATAAAATAGGGTGTGGCAGAGTACACAAATGCTCTGCACTGCTCACAAAAACACACAAATACACGCCTATCCAAATGCTTTTCTCTAAATCTGCTATTCTCTAAATCTGTAACACAATCTATTGCTGTGTCTTTGCACATTCTCACTTGACTGACAGCTTTGGAGCCAGGCACAGCCCCTGGGGACCTTGGCAGAATCCCTGCTTTCAGCCTGGCAGCAGCAGGAAAGGGAAGCCGAGCGGCCTGGCAGTGGAAACGGCTCCCTCAGGCGGAGAGCCCGGCTGGCACCTCCCAAATGGCAGCTGCCCAGAAGAGTTGCCACCGTCGTCGTCCTGGCAGAGCCGGGAGGGCGGCCCTGTCCCGGGGGCGGGGGGGGTGGGGAGTGGACCTGGCTGGAGAGAACCTGTCCAAAGCCTTCAAAGGGCTGCAAAGAGCTGAGGTGGGGAGTGGGAGACAGAAGCCCCTTTCCCCAAGAGAGAGCCTGGTTTAATTGAGTTGTTGTTCATCTCATTTGGACGGGTGCAGAAAACGAGGTCATTTCCTCTGTTCTCCTTCTGGTCTTCTGGACGGCCATGTCCAGGGACCTGCCAGCAATTTCTCCTGCTCCCCTGCTGAAGTGGGACCCCCCCCAGGAGAGGCGGTGGGCTTGTTGCTTTCCTGCAACAGTTAATCCCCCGTCCCTCCTGAGCGCCTGCTGGACCGAGGGAGCCACCGCCAGACAGTCGGGCAAGAGAGCCCAGTAATTAAGCCCCGGACAGTTCCTCTCATTAGACATCAAAGAAGCTTTGGACACTTGTAATGGGTCTCCTGGGCTCAGAGTGCGAAAACAGCCAGCGTGGCTTAGCCTGATGATGGAAGAACTTCTCCAAGTCCAAAGGAGACATGAGTAATTGGCCCCCAAAGGGGTCCTTCCCTCCCCCACCTACTCCTGCCAATTTGAAACCGAGGGACACAGAGTCAACTGCAAATGCCAACTCATCACCCGGACTTTGCTAGTGTTGCTCTTTCCACATCCTCAAAGGCTCCGCCTGGCCTTGTCTGAGCTTAACCAGAGTCCATCCAAAGACAGGATGCCGGATTTGTGAATCAATTTGTGACTTGTGAATAAATAAATGCAACATTTTCCTGGAAGGAAGAACCACTCTCCTTACCAGTTTACTTCTAGGAGAGCCAGGAGGCTGGGTCAGACCCTCAGCCCATCTTCTGGTTCAGCCTTATGGGTCCCCCAAGCCCACTGGATCAATGTGTCAGGTCTGCCATCTTCGGCTTGGCGCCTTGCTGGCATCCTGCCATCAAAGGCTGAGAGGGAGGAGGGGGCAGCACATGTGGGGAACAAATGGGCAATCATTGGTACGTGATGGGAAATTAGGAGGGCAGAATGATAGCTTGATGAAGAGCAGGATTGCTCGGAACCAGGTTTGTGCCAGCACTGAAGGACAGGCACCCCGAGAAAAAATGGGGATTACCCTAAATCAGGGGTAGGCAACCTTGGCTCTTTTATGACTGGGGGACTTCAACTCCCAGAATTCCTCAGCCAGCATGGGGGAAACTTTGGCCCCTTCATGACTCCTGAACTTCAACTCCCAGAATTCCTCAGCCAGCATGGGGGAAACTTTGGCCCCTTCATGACTCCTGGACTTCAACTCCCAGAATTCCTCAGCCAGCATGGGGGAACTATGGCCCCTTCATGACTCATGGACTTCAACTCCCAGAATTCCTCAGCCAGCATGGGGGAAACTTTGGCCCCTTCATGACTCCTGGACTTCAACTCCCAGAATTCCTCAGCCAGCATGGGGGAAACTTTGGCCCCTTCATGACTCCTGGACTTCAACTCCCAGAATCCCTCAGCCAGCATGGGGGAAACTTTGGCCCCTTCATGACTCCTGGACTTCAACTCCCAGAATTCCTCAGCCAGCATGGGGGAACTATGGCCCCTTCATGACTCATGGACTTCAACTCCCAGAATTCCTCAGCCAGCATGGGGGAAACTTTGGCCCCTTCATGACTCCTGGACTTCAACTCCCAGAATTCCTCAGCCAGCATGGGGAAAACTTTGGCCCCTTCATGACTCCTGGACTTCAACTCCCAGAATTCCTCAGCCAGCATGGGGGAACTATGGCCCCTTCATGACTCATGGACTTCAACTCCCAGAATTCCTCAGCCAGCATGGGGGAAACTTTGGCCCCTTCATGACTCCTGGACTTCAACTCCCAGAATTCCTCAGCCAGCATGGGGGAAACTTTGGCCCCTTCATGACTCCTGGACTTCAACTCCCAGAATCCCTCAGCCAGCATGGGGGAAACTTTGGCCCCTTCATGACTCCTGGACTTCAACTCCCAGAATTCCTCAGCCAGCATGGGGGAACTATGGCCCCTTCATGACTCATGGACTTCAACTCCCAGAATTCCTCAGCCAGCATGGGGGAAACTTTGGCCCCTTCATGACTCCTGGACTTCAACTCCCAGAATTCCTCAGCCAGCATGGGGAAAACTTTGGCCCCTTCATGACTCCTGGACTTCAACTCCCAGAATTCCTCAGCCAACATGGGGGAAACTTTGGCCCCTTCATGACTCCTGGACTTCAACTCCCAGAATTCCTGAGCCAGCATGAGGGAAACTTTGGCCCCTTCATGACTCCTGGACTTCAACTCCCAGAATTCCTCAGCCAGCGTGGGGGAACTATGGCCCCTTCATGACTCGCGGACTTCAACTCCCAGAATTCCTCAGCCAGCATGGGGGAACTATGGCCCCTTCATGACTGGTGGACTTCAACTCCCAGAATTCCTCAGCCAGCATGGGGGAACTATGGCCCCTTCATGACTCCTGGACTTCAACTCCCAGAATTCCTCAGCCAGCATGGGGGAACTTTGGCCCCTTCATGACTGGTGGACTTCAACTCCCAGAATTCCTGAGCCAGCCTGGCTCAGCTTGGAAACCTCTCCCTTTCCCCTCAGCATGGCTGGCTCAGGAATTCTGGGAGTTGAAGTCCACCAGTCATAAAAGAGCCCAGGTTGCCTACCCCTGGTCTAGGGTCTCCTGCCTGAGCAGGGGGTTGGACTAGATGACCTCCAAGGTCCCTTCCAACTCTATTACTATTATTATTACTATTACTACTACTATTACTACTACTACTATTACTACTACTATTATTATTGCAGGGGGCTGGACTAGAAGACCTCCAAGGTCCCTTCCAACTCTATTACTATTATTATTACTATTACTACTACTATTACTACTACTACTATTACTACTACTATTATTATTGCAGGGGGCTGGACTAGAAGACCTCCAAGGTCCCTTCCAACTCTATTACTATTATTATTACTATTACTACTACTATTACTACTACTACTATTATTATTGCAGGGGGCTGGACTAGAAGACCCCCAAGGTCCCTTCCAACTCTATATTATTCCGTTCAATGAGCACCCTGTCTATTCCTCCACCCTCAGGGCTGCCCAGCTTCAACCTGGGGGTAACTCCAGGTCTGTGACTCCCTTGGCAGGGAGTCAGGGAGGCATCAATCATGTGCCAGGCCCCGCTGGCACCGTTCTTGCCGGCTGAGTGAGGCCAGAGGAGGAGGAGGCGGCAGGGGGCCAGGGGAGGGCGCAGGTGCAGCCAAGTTGCCTCAGGGAAGGAGCACCCCACATCCTCCAATCCCACCCCACCCTTCCGTTGTGGGACACGTGTCACGGGTCTTGTGGGAAAGATCCAGCATTTTGTATTGCTGAAAAGCCAGAGAAAATGTTCTGGTGATGATGGTGATAATAATAATAATAATAATAATAATAATAATAATAATAATAATAATAATAATAATAATAATAATAATAATAATAATAATAATAATAATAATAATAATAATAATAATAATAATAATAATAATAATAATAATAATAATATACCTGCCGGGCTTTGAGTGATTTCCTACCCATCTTTAACTCCAGAAAGAGAGACATTTATTTGAATCCTGACTTGACCAAGATTGTCATAGATTCAGCCAGGAATAAGATGTACATTTACACACTCACGCACACGTACTCACACCTGTGGGGGTGGGAGGGAGGGAATTTAAAGGCAAGGGTAACAATCAGAATTTTTCAGATTTCCTTTTGAACAAACTATTAAATCAGGGGTTCTCAACCTTGGCAACTTTAAGACTTGTGGACTTCAACTCCCAGAATTCCTCAGCCAGCTTTGCTGGCTGAGGAATTCTGGGAGTTGAAGTCCACAAGTCTTAAAGTTGCCAAGGTTGAGAACCCCTGTTTAAATGAAGGTATTAGCCCTAAGATGTACTATGAAGACTTGCGAGCCGCAGTGAAAAAATGCGGGAGGGAGTAAATGTCTTGTGGGAAAAACGGCGCCCTTGAAGCCGCGCACATTAAGCCGCGCAACCTGCAATGGTTTAAAATCTGCATTTTGCCCTGGAAGCTCAATCCATGAGGCCACGCTGCCCTCTAGTGGACTTTGTTTAAATCGTTTCTTAATCACGGATAAAATCTTGCCGGAGGAGATTTTCATTTTACACCTGTGTGATTTACCTGCCTGTGCAGGTAGTCCTCGACTTACAACAGTTCACCTAGTGACCGTTCAAAGTTACAATGGCGCTGAAAAAAAGGGGACTTGTGACCATTTTTCACACAACTGTTGCAGCAACCCCACAGTCACGTGACTTAACATTCTGCCGCTTGGCAACTGGTTCACTTTTAAAAAAAAAAATGTTTTGTTTATTTTTTAACATAATCATCTTAATTTTCAGTAAACTGTGTGTTGCCTGGGTTTCCCCTAATGTTCTCTTTTACCCACCTTGTTAATACAATTCTTGTTTTAATGAATGATGATTGAATATAAAAGTTTTCTAATATTTCTACAGATAATAATCACATCAGTATAATATCCCTTTTCTGTCCAGTCATTCTGGTTGTCTCGTCATAGATCCTGCAACTGGTTCACATTTTATGACGGTCGCAGCGTCACGCGGTCTCCTTTTACAGTCTTCCGGCGAGCAAAGTCAATGGGGGAAGCCAGATTTACGTAACAATTTTGTTACTAACTGAACAACTGCAGTGATTCGGTTAACAACCGCAGCAAGAAAGGTCGCTAAACGGGGCAAACTCTACTTAACAAACATTTCACTTAGCAACATCCATTTTGAGCTCAATTGTGGTCGTAAGTTGAGGACTACCTGTAGAATATTTATACATGAGCATTTTCAAATGGATGCATTGGCTGTGTCCCTCCAATACAATGTGTTGCACTTGTCTTACTCTTAACCTAGATTAATTTTATGTGGAACAACAGCCCAGAAAATGAATGAGTAACTGGATTAAGTGCAGGAAAGCCGACCACCTCAGGGGTTGTTAGCAGACAAGATTTGCCAAGGATCCTATGACCTGACTGAGCCCAGAATTACAGTTCCAAGTTATTGTGGTCATTAAGCAGGTCCCCGTGTAACCACACCTGATCTTACAACATATTTTTCCTGCAGTTGTTAACTTCCAGCGATGGAGCACCACAACATCTGAAGGCAGCTTCCGTTCCACGGATGAATTCTCTCACTGCTGGGAAATTTCTGCTTAATTCTAGGTTGTGTTTGCTTTTGTATTTGCTTTTTTAAGGGCCCGCCCCAGAGAAGAGTGGGCAGGGGGGTCAACCTATTCTCCAAAGCACCTGAAGGAGGCAGGAGAAGAAACAACCGCTGGAAACCAATCAAGGAGAGAAGCAACCTGGAACTAAGGAAAAATTTCCTGACAGGGAGAACAATTAAACCAGTGGAACAGAAGTTTCCCTCAGAAGTTGTGGCTGCCCCATTCCTGGAGGTTTTTTAAGAAGAGACTGGACCGTCCTCTGTCAGAAATGGTGTAGGGACTCCTGCTTGAACAGGGGGTCAGACTAGACGACCTCCAAGGTCCTTCCAACTCTCGGTTACTCTGTTTTCCACACAGGCCCACAGCCACACGGAAAAGATAGCCCCCCCCCTGCTCCAAAGGCCTGTTTTCCACACTGGTCCTGCCAAGGGAGCCCTCGTTACCACAGACTCCGGGCAAACGTCCGAGGGGGGAAATGGGGCCGGCACCAGGGAGACAGTCAAGTTGTCTGAAAAACATCCAGAAAAGTTTTCTCCGCCAAATTAGGGCCCAACGGAGAGGCTGGACCTGCCGGCCGCAGGGGTGATGGTGGCAACTGTTGCACCAGCCCTGGTATCCTGGTGCCAGCCAGTCCTGGGCGACTCTGCGGGATTGTCCAGCTCATTACAGCTAATTGGCCTCTGGACTCAGCGCGGCTCTCCTGGGAAGGCAGCCCCGGAGGAGGAAGACTGTTTCCTTTGCCCAGCGATCGGAGTTTAAAGAAGGAAAGCCACAGGGGGGGAAACAAAGTTAGTTGCCTGTCCAGAAACTTTGCCTGCCGGAGGGAGAGAGCTCCAAGGAAGGCGCTCCAGGTCCTGTGTGCCAGGACTGACCAGGCAGGGAGGGCGTCCTTTGACCCTTAAGGAAACTCTGCTTGTACCCAGAGCTGCTCTTCTCGGCGAGGAAATCCTGTCCACAGCAAGAGGGAAACCCACAGGGCTACAATTCCTTTGAATGGCTCTACGTGCAACTCATGTTATTCACACACAGTTGTTAATAATAATAATAATAATAATAATAATAATAATAATAATAATAGTTGGAAGGGACCTTGGAGGTCATCAAGCCCAACCCCCTGCTCAGGCAGGTAAACCTATACCATTTCGGACCAATGGCTGTCCGGTCTCTTCTTAAAAAACTTCCAGTGTTGGAGCAGTCACCACTTCTGGAGGCAGGTGGTTCCACTGGTTAATTGTTCTCACTGTCAGGAAGTTTCTCCTTAGATCCAGGTTGCTTCTCTCCTTGGTTACTTTCAATCCGTTGCTTCTTGTCCTGCCTTCAGGCGCCTTGGAGAATAGCTTGACTCCCTCTTCTTTGGGGCAGCCCCTGAGATACTGGAACTCTGCTATCCTGTCCCCCCTCATCCTTCTCTTCATTTAAACTAGACATCCCCAATTCCAGCAGCCATTCCTTATACGTTTTAGCCTCCAGTCCCCTGATCATTTTTGTTGCTCTTCTACCGGTATGTACTCTTTCTAGAGTCTCAACATCTTTTTTACATCGTGGTGACCAAAACTGGATGCAGGATTCCAAGTGTGGCCCTACCAAGGCATTGTAAAGTGGTATTAACCCTTCACGTGATCTCGATTCTATCCCTCTGTTAATGCAGCCCAGTACTGTGTTGGCTTTTTTGGCAGCTGCAGCACACGGCTCGCCCATATTTAAGGGATTGTCTACTAGGACTCCGAGGTCCCTCTCACAGTTACTACTATTACTACCTCAGTTACCTCAAATGAAAGGCCTCTTTGAAGAGGGTGGTCTTTTGACCATTGTAAGAGGCAAAGAGGGGTCAGATCCACGTGTACACTTAGGGGAAGGGTGCTCTGAAGAATGGGGGCTACCATCTTCCTCCTGGCCATCCCATCTCATGGGCCGATCATCAAGGGGGAAGCCTCCAAAGGTCTGGAAGTACAGACTGGACTGGCCCTCACACTTCACAAGGCCGTTCCTGATCTATCCTGGGGCCACTTTAGGTGGCTTTCTAGGTGATAATCAGCCCTTCAAAGGGGGCCGGAAAGCCCACTAAGAACCGAGGTTCCCCAACTGTGGGGAATTGTCCGGCTAGAGGACATTTTGGACCAGCCCCGGGAGTGGACCTAACAACGTTTGTGTGGATTCCTTGACTATCATGACACAAGGGCAGGAGTGGAAAACTTCTAGGAATTGGAATCCCACCACCTAAGAAGGATTTCTACAAGTATTTTTTGTAGAAATCCTTCTCGTATTATAAAAAACTATTTTATACTTTCGTAGTATTTTATTTATATAGTTTTATTATTTTAATTTTGTAAGCCACCCAGAGTTACCCTATGGGAAGATGGGCAGCCAATAAATTGGAGAGATGATAGAGATAGATAGATAGATAGATAGATAGATAGATAGATAGATAGATAGATAGATAGATAGATAGATAGATAGATAGATAGATAGATATAGATAGATTGATAGATAGATAGATAGATAGATAGATAGATAGATAGATAGATAGATAGATAGATAGATAGATAGATAGATAGATAGATAGAGATAGGGAGGCAGGGAGGCAGGGAGGGAGGGAGGGAGGGGGAGGGAGAGAGAGAGAGATAGGGAGGCAGGGAGGGAGGGGGAGGGATAGATAGATAGATAGATAGATAGATAGATAGATAGATGATAGATAGATAGATAGATAGATAGATAGATAGATAGATAGATAGATAGATAGATAGATAGATAGAGATAGATAGATAGATAGATAGATAGATAGATAGATAGATAGATAGATAGATAGATAGATAGATAGATAGATAGATAGATAGATAGATAGATAGATAGATAGATAGATAGATAGATAGATAGATAGATAGATAGATAGAGAGGCAGGCAGGCAGATATGGATAATAGACAGACAGATAGATAGAACAACTTGCCTCTCTGGGAGTTGTGGGTACTTGAATGTTCCTCTATCCAGTCACATTTTCTCTGAAAAAATATTCATTAATAAAACATGCTGTGACTGGCCTACAGGACCTAACTTTTGATACAACAGATGTATTTTCTTACAAAAATGAGGATGTGTTGAAAGTACCTGGTGTGGCTTTCATGCCTTTGGAAACATTTGGAAGATCATTGCTGGAGACCAATATTTTCTGTGCATTTATAGAATCATAGAACTGGAAGGGACTTTGGAGGTCTTCTAGACCAACCCCCTGCTCAAAGCAGGAGTCCTTATACAATTCTGGACAAATGATTGTCCAGTCCCTTCTTGAAAACCTCCAGTAATGGAGCACCCATAATTTTTTGAGGCAAGCTATTCTATCTATCTATCTATCTATCTATCTATCTATCTATCTATCTATCTATCTATTTATCTATCATCTTTATCCATCATCTCTCTCTCTTATCTATCAACTATCTCTATCTCTATCATTTATCTATCTCTATCTTATCTGTCTACCATATCTATATTATCCATCATATATCTTATCTCTCTGTCATATGTATCTTTATCTATTTTGTAGAATCCTAAAACTGGAAGGGACCTTGGAGGTCTTCTAGTCTAGCAGCCTTCCAATATCTCAGGGGCTGCCCCAAAGAAGAGGGAGTCAAGCTATCCTCCAAAGCGCCTGAAGGCAGGACGAGAAGCAACGGATGGAAACTGATCAAGGAGAGAAGCAACCTGGAACGAAGGAGAAACTTCCTGACAGTCAGAACAATTAGCCAGTGGAACAACCGGCCTCCAGAAGCGGTGAATGCTCCAACACTGGAAGTTTTTAAGAAGAGACTGGACAGCCATTTGTCCGAAATGGTCTAGGGTTTCCTGCCTGAGCAGGGGGTTGGACGTTGGACTATATGACCTCCAAGGTCCTTTCCAACTTTATTATTATTATTATTATTATTATTATTATTATTATTATTATTATTATTATTAACCCCCCACACACACTCAAGGCAGAACTCTCTATACAATCCCAGTAAAATGGATGTTCACTCCATTTTTGAAAGGCGCCAGAAATGCAGCACCCACAATCTCTGGAAGCAAGCTGTTCCATTGATTGGTGCTTCACATTCTCAGGCGATTCCTCTTTAGTTCATGAACCTGGGCCAGGAGCAACGGGTGGGCTGGAACGGTGGCCTCCCCTGGCCCAGCACCCCCCAGGACCAGGGGGCCACTCCCTGCTGGCACTCTGCACAACCTGCGCACGCTGAGCCAGGTCCGCCACCTGGGCCCATCTCGGCTTCTGCCCAGCCACTCTCTGCTGGAGGAAGACCCCCCTCCCGGGGCTGCCTTGATCCTGGGGGGGGGGGGAGGTCTGAGCTGCAACCCACAGAGGAAGCCTATGGGCTGGTCCTCCAAAAGGATCCCTCGGAGAAGATTTCAGCCATTGGGGCTCAGGCAGAAGGTGGGCAGCTGGTGGAGCTGCCCTTCCTCGGAGCTTGGTGAGTAGATGCTGAGTGTTCACTGGGAGATTCCAGGACTTTTACTGGGGGAAACTGGCGGGGGGGGGGGCGGGAGGCTGGCTGCTGAAGAATCGTTCTTGTAAGCATCCGGTTCTCTAAGACTTATTCTTTGAGGAGCAGATCCTCTCGATCTACGTAGCTGCCTTCCCTGCCTTCCAGATCCTGACAGTGGGAACAGTTAACTAGTGGAATGGCTTCCCTCCAGACCTTGTGGGTGCTCCACCACTGGAGGCTTTCAAGAAGAGACTGGACAGCCACGGAGCCAGAATCTTGAACAGGCATTGCTACAAGCAAATGCTGAATATCTGCCGTTCCAGGAGACTAAAATGAACCTCTCCACACACAGACCAAGCCTTTTGTTTTTAAGAAATCTGGAAGGCAGAGACTAAAGAGATAACAGGATAGCAGAGTTGGAAGGGACCTCTGAAGTCTCCTCGTCCAACCCCCGGTTTAAGCAGGAGACCCTCGGCCACTGTGGACAAATGGCTGCCACCGTCTCTTCTTCAGAATCTCCAGTAATGGAGCACCCACAACCTCTGGAGGCAACTTCTGTTCCACTGGTTGATTTTCATCAATGTCAGGAAACTTCTTAGCTCCAGGCTGGATCTCTCCTTGACAAGCTTCCACCCATTGCCTTCAGGGGTTTTGGAGGATAGGTTGCCCCCCCCTCTTCTCTGCAACAGCCCCTCAAGTACTAAAAGGCTGCTGTCAGGTCCTTCTCTTCATTAGAACAGACATTCCCCGTTTCCTCAATGGTTTGTTGTACGGTTTAGTCTCCAGATTCCTGATCATCTCTGTTTAGCTCGTCTCTCCACTCTTTCTGGGATCTCAGCAACTTTCCTCCTTCTTCATCTGAAGTCCTAACCTAATTTGACTCAATGCCGTTTCCATCATGCATTCGTTCATATATTCATCTGCTTCCATTTCCATTATACTTTCACAGCTCTCCTTTCCTTTCTTAGCAGATCATGGACTTCCTCACTTACCAATCCAGATATTAAAGTGTTTGATGAGGTCATTTAGGACAAGTCTAAATTTCTGCTCAGAGCAGGAATCCACATAGAAGTTAAGAAAAGTGGTGGTCAGCCCTCACCATCAAGGAGATATTTTCCAAGATATATTCAATCTTGGAATACTAATCAAATCCTTATTAGGGTCCTTGGTCAAGACCCAACTAGGAAACATCATCAATGCTAGAAGAAAGTTAGGTTTGTGGAGAGGAGCTGGAGGAGGAGGAGGAGGAGGAGGAGGAGGAGGAGGAGGAGGAGGAGGAGGAGGAGGAGGAGGACGAGGAGAAGTGTGGGATCACCTCAACTTCTTCTGCAAGGCTTTACCCAACTTGGGACTGACCAAAAGGCAACTCTTCTTTTCAGAGTCAAGACACATCAGCAGTCTGAAGTCCATCAACCTGCCGGCTATGGGAGCAGAGATCCAGAACATCACGGCCAACGTGTCCTATGTGGAATTCACCCTCATTCCATTCCCGGGTCTCCAGCAGTTCAGGTCCTTCCTTGCCGTTCCTTTCTTCTGCCTGTTTCTCCTCATTGTGACCACCAACTCCATCCTGATCTACACGGTGAAGACCGAGGAGAGCCTCCATTCCCCCATGTGCCTGCTTATCGCCCTGCTCTTGACGGTCAACCTCTTTGGGACCTTTGCCATCCTTCCCAGAATGCTCCTCAGCCTGCTGCTCCCCGCCAGCCACATCTCCCTGACCGAATGTCTGGTGCAAATGTTCTTCCTTTACTTCACGATATTCCTGGACTGCAACGTTCTGCTGATGATGGCTCTAGACCGCTTCCTGGCCATTTGCCACCCACTGCGCTACACAGATCTCATGACCACCAAGCTCCTGGGCTTCCTGGTGCTCCTCTCCTTGCTGAGAGGTCTTTGCATGATTGGACCGGTGGTGGCCTTGGCCTCCCGGGTGCAGTTCTGCCGTTCGAACATCATCAGCCATTTTGCTTGTGAACACATGGCCCTCATGAGGTTGTCCTGCAGCGATATCTCCATGAACAAGAGGACAGGTATGGCCTTGAGGTCCTTTGAATTCATCCTTGACCTCATCCTCCTCCTGGCTTCCTACGGCCGGATTGTCCACACTGCTCTGAAGATCCGCTCTGGCAACGTCCGTCAGAAACTCTTCCACACTTGTGGCACCCACTGGATTGTGATTGTCATCAGCTACTCCTCTCGCCTTTCTTCGTCTGTCGTCTTCCGACTCGTCAAATCGTCCTCCCAAGATGTCCACAACCTCATCAGCGCAACCTACTTGCTCTTCCCCTGGACTGTCCACCCTTTGATCTACGGCGTGAGAACCAAAGAGATCAGAGGGAGCCTTCTGAAACTCTTTGCAGAAAAAAAGACCTTCTGATCTTCCTCCTTCTTCCGTGTCTAGAAGCCACCTTCCTGGCTTTATCGTTGGCCAAACATAAGTCATGATTGATACGTGTTTCTGGTAGTGGCCAAGACACCAGCGGATGGGCCAAACTCTGTGTTTCTCCACATTCACACAGCTTGTTATTATCTCCGCTTGAGCATATTGGTTTTATAGTAGCCACTCCAACTCTCAACTCTTCAGGTATTCCAAATAGTATAAGGAACATCAGATCCTTAAGCCAGATCCTCCTTTATTGTTAATCCTTGCTCAATCGTCTCCTTCCTCCACCCCTGCTCTAGGGGGATTGAAGGAAATTGGGGAATGGATTCATCACACTTAATTGGAAACCATTTTGAATAGAATAGAATAGAATAGAATAGAATAGAATAGAATAGAATAGAATAGAATAGAATAGAATAGAATAGAATAGAATAGAATAGAATAGAATAGAATAGAATAGAATAGAATATAGAATGAAATGGAGTGGAATGGAATGGAATAGAATGGAATGGAATAGAATAGAATAGAATAGAATAGAATAGAATAGAATAGAATAGAATAGAATAGAATAGAATAGAATAGAATAGAATAGAATAGAATAGAATAGAATAGAATAGAATAGAATAGAATAGAATGGAATGGAATGGAATGGAATGGAATGGAAGGAACGAACGGAACGGAACGGAACGGAGTGGAGTGGAATGGAATGGAATGGAATAGAATAGAATAGAATAGAATAGAATAGAATAGAATAGAATAGAATAGAATAGAATAGAATGGAATGGAATGGAATGGAATGGAAGGAACGAACGGAACGGAACGGAACGGAGTGGAGTGGAATGGAATGGAATGGAATAGAATAGAATAGAATAGAATAGAATAGAATAGAATAGAATAGAATAGAATAGAATAGAATAGAATAGAATAGAATAGAATAGAATAGAGTAGAGTAGAGTAGAATAGAATAGAATAGAATAGAATATATTCTAATTCTATTCTATGAATTGATTTCAGTAATAGTTTGTGAACAGAAAGTTTTGAAACTTTAGCCTTGCCTTTCTTCTTCTTATTATTGTTCTTCCTGTAATTGTTTTGTCATTTATATAGTGTATAGATGAGAGGTCAATAATTTGGAAAATAGATTTAGTAGTTAAAACAAATTGGGTCTCTTTTGCAAGGGATGGGAAACTAATATTGGAGTAATGTATTGATCAGTATTCAACTAGAGGGAAAAATATGGTATATGTGTTGGTATCTTTAATGCACTTTTTCAATGTCTTGTTTGCTTTGTGTTTTTTCTTTGTTTTTTAAATTTGGAGTTTTGTATTTTAACTTTTTTTGAATAAAATAAAAAATAGTTTAAAAAATAAAAATAAATCTATTTGTGATGACCCATCATAAGAAGGACAATAGACTTTATGATTGACCCATGTGTAAAATATAAAATATATTCAAAAATCTCCCAAAGTATTTGTATTAAAATAAAAATCAATAGCTATGAATGGTAATTTTCTGAAATGATATAAAGATCATCTAATGACATCGTTTTCATAGTATATTCTTCAACTTTCGTTCTCAAATAATTTTACATTTTGCAGAGCATGCACAGAAAACAACCACATAAACAAGAGAAAGGAATAAAAAGAGAAGAAGTGTTAAAGAGTAAAAGAAAGGGAAACAAAAAAATGTACAAAAAATAACTTTCAACTTCTTTTTCCAAGGATATAATGAATGCTTACTTTCAACTCTTAGTTTAAAACTATAATAACTTGTCCGTTTCCCCTCCATCCCCACCCCCCAAAAAATGAGAGGGAAAAATAAATTTAAAAATTTCTTTCAGTCCTTGACTTAGGACCATCCATTCAGTAGCCGTTCAAAGCTGCAGTGGTGCTGAAGGGAGGGACCCGAAATTTGACATGGTTTTCTGATAAGTGATTTTGGTCCACGAAGAAAGAGGAAATCCAAGAGGTGGACACATCTCAGGAGCATCTGGGAATCCAGAGGGTTGAGTGGCTCTTCAGCAAGACCCACAACTGAACTTGGGTCATTCTGTGTCCGCATCCTGCAAAAGTCCTTCGGGCAATCTGGCTGATATTGACTTGCTGATGTTGCACCAGGGTGTCCAACCTTGGCAGCTTTATGACTTGTGAACTTCCACTCCCAGAATTCCCCAGCCAGCCAGCCAGCCCCTCCCTCCCTGCCCCTCTCTGTTGGAGGAAGCCCCCCAGGGGGTGGCTGGAGGAGGGGGAGGAGGTCTGACCTGCAACCCATGGAGGAAACCTTGGGGCTGATCCTTCAAAGGCCTTCTAGTCCAAGCCCACCTCAAGCAGGAGATCTTCTGCCCTCCTGTACAAGGGGCTGACCCCATTTTCCTTAAAAACATCCAGCGATGGAGAACCCAGAACTCTGGGAGGCAAGATGCTCTAGCTATCTGTCTATCATCCATATCTATCTATCTATCTATCTATCTGTCTATCTATCTGTCTGTCTGTCTGTCTGTCTGTCTGTCTATCTATCTCCATCCATCTATCATCTATCTATCATCTATCTATCGATCTCTCCATCCATCCATCCATCCATCCATCTATCATCTATCTATCTATCTCATCTATCCATCCATCCATCCATCAATTGATCGATTGATCATCTATCTATCTATCTATCTCCATCTATCCATCCATCCATCCATCTATCAATTGATCGATCGATCATCTATCTACCCATCCATCTATCATCTATCTATCCATTCATCCATCCATCCATTCATCTATCATCTATCGATCTCTCCATCTCTCCATCCATCCATCCATCCATCCATCCATCTATCTATCTATCTATCTATCTATCTCCATCTATTCATCCATCCATCCATCGATCTATCAATTGATTGATCGATCATCTATCCATCTATCCATCTATCTATCATCTATCATTTATCTATATCTATCTATCTATCAACTATTATCTATCTAGTTGTTTGTGGGGCTGAGCTACCTGTCTACCATATATATATATACTATCTATCTATCATCAATCTTACCTATCATATGTATCTTATCTATCTTATAGAATCGTAGGGCTGGAAAGGACCTTGAAGGTCTTCTAGTAGATCCTCCTGCCAGAGACTGGGGACTTTATGCCATCCCAGTCAAATGGCTCTCTATTTTTTGAAAGCCTCCAGTGATGGAGCGCCCACAAGCCCAGGAGGCCGGCTGTTCCACTGATGGACAGTTGTTACTCTCTGGAAATCCCTCCTTAGTTCCAGGGTGGATCTCCTTCTGACCAGCCTCCACCCGTGGTTCCTTGTCCAGCCCTCGCTCAGGAGAAGACCCCCTGGGAGGCTTGGAGATGCTTCATAGCTCACAAAGGGGCCGGTGGTGAAACGAGGCAAAATTTCACAGGAAGCACAGTGAGAAAAATGGCTCGATCTGCAAAGGGGAAGTGACAGGGCAGCCTTCCGATCCCTCCATGGGGTGGCAGTGGGGCTGACTCTTTGTTACTACAACTACGGGTGGTGGGTGCTCCATCACTGGAGGTTTTCAAGAAGAGATTGGACAGCCACTTGTCTGAAATGGTACAGGGGGTTGGACTAGAGCAGGGGGTTGGACTAGATGACCTCCAAGGCCCCTTCCAACCCTATAATTTTATATTTTATGTTTCTTCTATCCAGCTTATAGATGGCCACAGAGGAAAGTGCAGAGCTGAGCAAGGAGGGAGGAGAACCTGGGCCAGGAGCAACGGGTGGGCTGGAACGGTGGCCTCCCCTGGCCCAGCACCCCCCAGGACCAGGGGGCCACTCCCTGCTGGCACTCTGCACAACCTGCGCAGGCTGAGCCAGGTCCGCCACCTGGGCCCATCTCGGCTTCTGCCCAGCCACTCTCTGCTGGAGGAAGACCCTCCCCCCGGGGCTGCCTTGATCCTGGGGGGGGAGGTCTGAGCTGCAACCCACAGGGGAAGCCTTTGGGCTGGTCCTGCAAAAGGATCCCTCAGAGAAGATTTCAGCCATTGGGGCTCAGGCAGAAGGTGGGCAGCTGGTGGAGCTGCCCTTCCTCGGAGCTTGGTGAGTAGATGCCGAGTGTTCACTGGGAGATTCCAGGACTTTTACTGGGGGAAACTGGCGGGGGGGGGCGGGAGGCTGGCTGCTGAAGAATCGTTCTTGTAAGCATCCGGTTCTCTAAGACTTATTCTTTGAGGAGCAGATCCTCTCGATCTACGTAGCTGCCTTCCCTGCCTTCCAGATCCTGACAGTGGGAACAGTTAACTAGTGGAATGGCTTCCCTCCAGACCTTGTGGGTGCTCCACCACTGGAGACTTTCAAGAAGAGACTGGACAGCCACGGAGCCAGAATCTTGAACAGGCATTGCTACAAGCAAATGCTGAATATCTGCAGTTCCAGGAGACTAAAATGAACCTCTCCACACACAGACCAAGCCTTTTGTTTTTAAGAAATCTGGGATGCAATGATTTAAGAGATGAATAACAACTTCATGTCTTCCTTGGTCCAGAACATTCAGATCAGGTCCCCAAGTAGCTCAGATGGGGGGGTCCCTTTTCTCAGGCTGTTCTCCTTCACTCAGGGGTGCCCCTGCCATTACCTGCCCTTGGCCCAGATCCTTCAGCCAGACAGGGGCCACAGGCTCTGGGAGAACTGCTTAGTCCTGGCAGACGTCCTGGATGACCTGAAGCCCTCCAGATACCTGGCACAACCCCACCCACCCCCGTGCAGAATTCATCTGCCCACAATTATTTATCATTAATTAGGTTGATATAGGCGCCCATCTCGCTGTGAATTAATACATCATGTGCAGATTTTTCCAGCCTCCATTCTCTATCGGAGCTGCCACCAGCAGCCGAGAACGGAGAATAGGAAGGAGAAAAGGCTGCTAAGATGAACCTTTCAAGAGTGTCTTCTCTCCACCAAATACCCACCTGCTGATGTGCGGGGACTCCAAATTCCAGAATTCCCAGCCTGCATGGAGGTACAGAACTTATGGAGCTTATTAGTTTGGGGAAAGCCGCCTTAGATGAATCAGGCTTAGGTAACATTTCTCCATCTTGCAACTTTAAGATAGGTGGACTTCAATTCCCATGATTCCCCAGACAAGGTTTCTGGGAGTTGAAGTACACGCTGACCTAGTGTGACTGATGCATTTATTCATATATTATTCTGCTTTCGCTTCCATTACACTTTCTCAGATATCAGACTTTCTCAGTTAACAATCTAGACCAGGGGTTCTCAACCTTGGCAACTTTAAGACTTGTGGACTTCAATTCCCAGAATTCCTCAGGCAGCAAAGCTGGCTGAGGAATTCTGGGAGTTGAAGTCCACAAGTCTTAAAGTTACCAAGGTTGAGAACCCCTGATCTAGACATTCCAGTTTGGACCTTAGAGTTTGTTGAAATCATGTAGAACAAATCCAAATCTCTGCTCAGAATTGGAATCCATATAGAATCATTCAAGAAAAGTGGCAGTCTTTAAAAATACTTCAAATAATTGTTGGAAATGTAAACAAAGACCAGGTACTTACTATCATATCTGGTGGACATGCCCTAAAGCAAAAAAAGTTTTGGGTTAAGATACATGCATGGTTGGAAAAGATGATAAAAAAACAGATAGAATTCAAACCAGAACTGTTTTTGTTAGAAATATTAGAACCTAATCAGGAGAAGGAGAATGAATATTTAATATTATGTGTATTGTACAGCAGCTAGAATTGTGTCTGCCCAATATTGGAAAAATGAAAACTTATCAACCGAAGAGGTTTTAATTAAGAAAATCTTAGAATGTGCAGAAATGGATCGATTGACTTTAGAGATTAAAGAGAAAGAAGATTCAGTTTACTTTAGAACATGGGATAATTTCCACCAATGGTTAGGAAAATGAAGTAGTGAGAAATGAATGTAATATGTTATTTTGAATACATACTAGTGAGAAGAATGTTATGCTTTGAGTAATTAATACTGTTTGTGATTACTGGTTATTGTACTTACTACAATTATCTATTATTATATTAATTACTGTTAGCTAAACATATGTACCTGGACAGTAGTCTGTTTGCTAAATATTGAAAACGTTACTGGGGGATAACCCCAATGTTGACCCCAACCCTGTTTTAACCCTAATCCTGATACCAACCCCACCCTAAACCCCAACCCCTACCCCAATCCTATTTCACCTCTAACCCTATAAAATTCAATAAAATCTTTTTTAAAAAAAAGAAAAGTGGCAGCCTGCCCTCATAGTCAAAGAAATATTTCCC
Source organism: Bothrops alternatus (assembly GCA_034064705.1). Lineage (NCBI taxonomy): Eukaryota > Metazoa > Chordata > Lepidosauria > Squamata > Viperidae > Bothrops > Bothrops alternatus. Next base: position 627,420 of record JARGCV010000037.1, read on the forward strand.
AAAATATATTCTTGGGGTTCTTTGTGCTCTCTTGAGCTGGATGGTTTTCTTGCAGATGTTTCATGACCCAAGTAGGGAACATCATCAGTGCTACCGGTAGAAGGGAAAGAGCAACTTCCCCTCCCTTCTAGCACTGATGATGCTCCCTAGTTGGGTCATGAAACGTCTGCAAGGAAACCACCCAGCTCAGAAAGTACCCAGGACCCCACAATCATCTTCCTCCTCCTTCTCCTCCTTCTCCTTCTCCCTTCTAGCACTGATAATGCTCCCTAGTTGGGTTATGAAACATCTGCAAGGAAATCACGCAGCTCAGAGAGCACCCAGGACCCCACAGTTCAGCCCTGTTCCACAACTATTCTCTTCTTTCAAAATCCTTGTTAGGAAGTTTTTCCAAGCAGTCCACAGGAATGTCTCCTCCTGTACGTTAACTCCATCGTTTCCCTTTGAAGTGAAGGGAACAGGGCTCCATCTCATTTTTGCCCCCATGGAAGAACACTTCCCAAGTCCTCTTGAGGCTTCTCAAAGCTTCTCCGATTCATCCAAGCGCTCCTCGTAGGAGTCACTTTCCAGTCCTTGGGTCTCCTCCCTGCCCGTCTCCCAACAGACCCTCTCAGCTTCGTCCTTGAAGAAGCGGATCTGGTGCCCAGGACTGGACACAGCGGTCCAGTTTCTGGAGTCTGGCCCAGGCAGAATAGTGAGGGTTGGCTGATTCTGGACATCTGGAAATTGCACACAGTTGTTGAAGCCTAAAACTGGTTTTGTATCACCTCAGTTCTTTGTTCTGCAAGGCTTTACCCAACTTGGGATTGACCAAAAGGCAACTGTTTTTTTTCAGAGTCAAGACACATCAGCGGTCTGAAGTCCATCAACCTGCCGGTTATGGGAGCAGAGATCCAGAACATCACGGCCAACGTGTCCTATGTGGAATTCACCCTCATTCCATTCCCAGGTCTCCAGCAGTTCAGGTCCTTCCTTGCCGTTCCTTTCTTCTGCCTGTTTCTCCTCATTGTGACCACCAACTCCATCCTGATCTACACGGTGAAGACCGAGGAGAGCCTCCATTCCCCCATGTGCCTGCTCATCGCCCTGCTCTTGACGGTCAACCTCTTTGGGACCTTTGCCATCCTTCCCAGAATGCTCCTCAGCCTGCTGCTCCCCGCCAGCCACATCTCCCTGACCGAATGTCTGGTGCAAATGTTCTTCCTTTACTTCACGACAGTCTTAGATTGCAACGTTCTGCTGATGATGGCTCTAGACCGCTTCCTGGCCATTTGCCACCCACTGCGCTACGCAGATCTCATGACCACCAAGCTCCTTGGTTTCCTGGTGCTCCTCTCCTTGCTGAGAAGTCTTGGGACTGTTGGACCGGTGGTGGCTTTGGCCTCTCGGGTGCGGTTCTGCCATTCAAACGTCATCAGCCATTTTGCTTGTGAACACATGGCCCTCATAAGGTTGTCCTGCAGCGATATCTCTGTGAACAAGAGGGCAGGGATCACCATACGATGCTTTGACGTTCTCTTTGACCTCAGCCTCCTCCTGGCTTCCTACAGCCGGATTGTCCACACTGCTCTGAAGATCCGCTCTGGCAACGTCCGTCAGAAAGTCTTCCACACTTGTGGCACCCACTGGATTGTGATTGTCATCAGCTATTCCTCTCGCCTGTCTTCATCTGTCGTCTTCCGACTCGTCGAATCGTCCTCCCAAGACGTCCACAACCTCATCAGTGCAACCTATTTGCTCTTCCCCTGGACTGTCCACCCTTTGATCTACGGCGTGAGAACCAAAGAGATCAGAGGGAGCCTTCTGAAACTCTTTGCAGAAAAAGAAACTCGCTGGGCTTCCTAAATCTGGGTAAGTTACCCAAAATTGCCTAGAAGTGATTTTTTTTTTTTTGGGTGTAGTGACAAACAACCCACGACCCTTCCCAAGAGGGACAATGGACTTTGATCCATGTCTAAAATATCTCCAGGAATATCTCAAAGTATTTCTATTAAGATGAAAATCAATAGTCAACAATGGTAATCTGCTGGAATGACATTTATTAAATTTATTTGCCGTCCCTCTTATTTCAAAGGACTCTGAGCTCTGAGGAGGAGGAGGAGGAGGAGGAGGAGGAGGAGGAGGAGGAGGAGGAGGAGGAGGAGGAGGAGGAGGAGGAGGAGGAGGAGGAGAACTATAGGGTCCTGGGTGCTCTCTGAGCTGGGTGGGTTTTCTCACAGATGTTTCATAACATTATGTTTCGTAACATTATCAATGCTAGAAGGGAGCAGGATTTGCAGGAAGGAGGAGGAGGAGGAGGAGGAGGAGGAGGAGGAGGAGGAGGAGGAGGAGGAGGACGACTATGGAATTATTGTTGCTTTCTTGCAGATATTTCATCACCACACTAGCTGGGTCATGCAATGTCTGCAAGAAAACCGCCAAGCTCAGAGTGCCCCAAGGACCCCTCACTTCAACCCAGAGGTACCAATATTGTCCTCTATCAGAAGATGTCTACACAAACAGGTCATGAGCAAGTCCACTTCTCTCCAGGAATGGAAATGGAGGTATTCAGGTTGAAGTCCAAACTTTGAGCACGTTCCTACTGCCTTCAGGAAGGGTCCAAGGAGCTGAAAGCTGGCGATACTACCGGAGACAATCTGTGTGATTGCTGAGTGTTGAGAACAACTTGATAGCCCATCATCAATCAATGAAATCAATCAATCTCATCCATTTTACTTTCCAAACGAAAAGGAAGCCCACAAAGACATGATTAAAGCCTCAACATAAAGCTGATGACGTCTGCTGTAAGTGCACAAATGTGTGCCACATCTCTGAGGCTTCTGATGGCATCAGCTGTGGCTCAGGAGTCACAAATAGAAGGCACCATTTTCCCCTCACGCCAGTTTTAGATGGTCTAGACCAGGGGTAGGCAACCTTGGCTCTTTTATGACTCGTGAACTTCAACTCCCAGAATTCCTGAGCCAGCCATGTTGAGGGGAAAGGGAGAGGTTTCCAAGTTGAGCCAGGCTGGCTCAGGAATTCTGGAAGTTGAAGTCCACGAGTCATGAAGGGGCCAAAGTTCCCCCATGCTGGCTCAGGAATTCTGGGAGTTGAAGTCCACGAGTCATGAAGGGGCTAAGGTTGCCTATCCCTGTCCTAGGACATGACTTAATACTTTACTGAAAATTTACATTGGCACAGAAGAAAGCAAAGCCAGCTCTGGTTTCGCTGCTCAGAGGCTTGCTTAGTTGAACGACAGACTCCCTCACCCCCCCCCACCTGGTGTTAACATTGCCCAGTAGTAATATTTCTTCTTGTTATGGAAACAGTCCACTTCTCCTTCATCCGTGGCCTTGGCTCTCGGTTGCCTAGACATCACTCCCCCCCACACACACACACACACCTTGGCTAACCCTGCTAACATCGGATGCTTTTGCATTGACAACAAATGGAAATGTAGCCATCTTTTTCCTTTTGCTTTTAGAGTTAGATGATGCTGGGAGGGGGGATGTGAACCAGAGTCCGACTAGACATAACAACACTAAACCCAGCATGAGAATCAAGGTTATTGAGCCCAGAGCTGATAAAGGATTGGCGGGCTGGAGAACTGGAGAGGAAGCCTGCGTTTCAAACTAATTGGGGCATGTGATTTATGACTGTTAATTGGAGGAGGGAATTGTGCTTTGATACTAGGTGCCCAGGGGAGGAGAATTCAGTTTTCGGCTTCGATTATGCAGTGCCAATATTATGCTACTCAAAATGAAGATTCTTTAAGGTAAACAATGCCTTGAAGTTCTTTCGAAGAGTTTCATCGGTCAGAACCATGAAAACTGCATTCCATTGTCAAGATATGAGCAAAAGAGAAAATCTAGGTGAAAAAGGGGATCAGTTTGACACCCAGGCTTTGGAAGGTGGTTAGAACCCATCGCAGACACATCTTTGCCTGCGTTTTGCGCTGGCTGGCCAAATGCCCTTTTCTCTTCTGTAGTGTCTTGCTTTTTGCTTTCTGTTCTTCTGCTCAAGAATATTCTTTCAGGAACGTTCCCTCTCGTATCTGACAAACAGGATTCCAGGGATGTGTAAGATGGCAGGTCCTTCCCCAGAAGTTTTGCTCTTCCCCCAGGGCTAGCCAGTCCAAGGGACGGCCTGTTCTTTGCTTTCCAGGGTGAATCTTCCACCCTCTGTGGTTACCTACCATCTGGCCCTAAAGCCCTGGCTGTTTGTCCTACGGACAATTTGAGCCCCTTGATTCCTAAACAAAGCTGAAAGCAAACTCAAGATTGGACTCTTAAGCGACACTGAATCCCATGCACCAGTTACAGAAGTACAGAATACCAGAATTGGGAGGGACCTTGGAGTCTAGTCCACAGGTCAGCAATCTGCGTCCCCGTCTCCTCTGCCTTTTGCAGAGATAGAGAGGGGCACTTGCACTTCCCCCCCCCGTGTGTGTGTGTCTGTGTATAAAAGAGAGTGGCCTCACTCTGTTCTCCGATGAGCTGACAAGCTTATTGGGCGGGGCTCCTGCCTTGGCTGCGCCTCTGCAGGAAGCAGGAAGGGCAGGAGAGAGCCAGCCCAATAAGAATGTGTGTCAGCTTGTTGGAAACAGCTTGAAGTCAGCTTGCTAGGTGAACAGATCAGAGGGAGAGGGGGGGAGAGAGGGAGGGAGGGAGGGAGGGAGAAGAGAGAGGAAAGAGAAAGAGAAAGGGAGAGAGGAAGAGTTTAAGTTTAATCAAATTTATATGCCGCCCTTCTCCCAAGACCCAGGGCGGCTCACAACAATACAATACAATACAAATTTAAAAATTAATTACATTCACACCACATACAAACACAATCAGCTGACAATCAGAGAAAGAAGAGAGAAAGAGAGAGGGAGACAGAGAGAGAGAACTCATGCACAGCACCCTCCATTTCTTTTTAATTAAACTCTTCAATTGGTGCACACGTGCGCAAGTTTTGCAGCTCCCAGTGTTTTCTTTTCTGTGGGAAACGGGTCCAAGTGGCTCTTTGAGTGTTTATGGTTGCCAACCCCTGATCTAGTCCAACCCCATGTCCAAGTAGGAGCCCCTAGACTGTTCATCCTTGGGAACGTCTTAAGACTCGTGGACTTCAGCATGGCTGGCTGGGGAATTCTGGGAGTTGAAGTCCACAAGTTTTAAAATGGCCAAAGTTGGACGCCCGTGTCCTACACCACCTGGACAAGGCAAGTCATTCCATCAATTAATTGTCAGGAAATTCCTCCTTAATTCTAGACTGTTTCTCTCCTTGGTTAAGTTTACATCCGTTGCTTCTTGTCCTGCCTACTTGGGAGAAGGTTGACCCCCTCTTCTCTGTGGCAGCCCCTCAAACACTGAAAGGCAGCTAGTTGGCTTAGGACTTCCCCCAAAAGTGAACTCAGAGTGATCTACTAACAAAAATACGCAAAGGTCCTTTAATCGTCCAACTGTATCCTCCGTCTTTATTGACGTGTTAGACAGGCCTCAAGGGTTCAGGTCTACAGGCAGGAATAGCCGAAGACAATAAATAGTTGAAACGGAAGCCACGGACTTTGTTAGAAAACTACCCAGTGGAGTCAAGGAACAACCACCCAAACAACCCGGCCCGGCAGTCCTGGCCAACCGTCGGGATCTTAACAAAGTTTTTCGAGGGTTTTTGATCAGGGAGAGAGGGAGAAGTTGTTCTAAGAATCCTCTTCCCAAAGAGGGGACCAGAGAGACACGGGAAAGGGCAGACTGAAGGGGCTCCGGAAAGGAAGGTCAGGCACAAGAGGTGTCCGTCAAAGCTCAGGCCGTCTCCCTGGGGGTCACTCAGGAGAAGACTCTCCCACAGCTGTTCAAGGGCACTGACGGATTCTGGCTACAGCCGCTGGACCCCCCGTTTCTGTTGTCTGCTTTCCCCACCCCCAATCACCCAATCCTGGCTTGGCTGCTTTCAAGGGAAGACAAGTAAGTGCAGGACGGTTGCCCAATATGACCTGCAAGCGCAACCCCAGGGCCTGGCTGAGCTGCACAGGGGCCGAGAGCTACCTAGCCTAGCTGGAGGGCTGGGGGAGGCGGAAGGACGCCGAGGGGGCCGGCGGCTCCTTAGGACCCGCACATCAGGCACTCGTCCCGGTTCTCCAGGGAGCACACCATGGCCGCCGTGTTCCTCTCCTTCTCCTCCTCCTCCCTGGAGTTCTTCTCCTTCAGCTTCTCCTTGTTGAGCGTGAACTGGATGGGGTTGGCCGCCGGCTTGGTCCGCAGGTAGTACATCCCCGTCTTCAGGCCCTGCAGGAGGCGAGTTCACATCAGCCCAGAGGCTCTAAGGCAACCACTGCCAGTTCGGTCCAGTGGGGGAGCCATCGAGGTTAGAAAGCAGGAGACCCTGAGTTCGAGTCCCACCTTGGGCCTGAAAGCTAACTGGGCGATTTTGGACCAATCGCTAGGAGACAATGAGTTCTAGTCCCGCCTTAGGCACAAAAGTTGACTGGATGACTGGGCCAATCACCAGGAGACAGGAAATTCTAGTCCCGCCTTAGTCATGCAAGCTGGCCGGGTGACTCTGGCCAATCACCAGGAGACGGTGAGCTCTAGTCCCGCCTTAGTCGTGGAAGCTGGCCGGCTGACTCTGGCCAATCACCAGGAGACGGTGAGCTCTAGTCCCGCCTTAGTCGTGGAAGCTGGCCGGCTGACTCTGGCCAATCACCAGGAGACGGTGAGATCTAGTCCCGCCTTAGTCATGGAAGCTGGTCGGTTGACTCTGGCCAATCGCCAGGAGACGGTGAGCTCTAGTCCCGCCTTAGTGGTGGAAGCTGGTCGGTTGACTCTGGCCAATCGCCAGGAGACGGTGAGCTCTAGTCCCGCCTTAGTGGTGGAAGCTGGCCGGGTGACTGGCCAATCGCCAGGAGACGGTGAGCTCTAGTCCCGCCTTAGTGGTGGAAGCTGGCCGGGTGACTGGCCAATCGCCAGGAGACGGTGAGCTCTAGTCCCGCCTTAGTGGTGGAAGCTGGCCGGGTGACTGGCCAATCGCCAGGAGACGGTGAGCTCTAGTCCCGCCTTAGTGGTGGAAGCTGGCCGGGTGACTGGCCAATCGCCAGGAGAGTGGTCTCTGAACTTGGTTGTTTTCTTCCAGATGTTTCATAACCCAACTAGGCAACATCATCAGTTTTTTTTTACAGTTGGTGGAGATGTCTGTTCAGGGTCAGCCAATCAGCTTCCTGGGCCTCCCCAGCCCACTCCAGGGGGAGGCCTAAAAGGCTGCCTGCTTCCTCTGCTCCCACTCCCAGCCGCCCACCCTCCCCGCTCACCTGTTTCCAGCCATAGAAGTGCATGCTGGTCAGCTTCCCGTAGTTGGGCTCCGCAATATGGATGTTCAGAGACTGGCTCTGGTCGATGAAGGCCCCCCGGTCAGCGGCCATCTTCAGGATGGTCTTCTGGGAGATCTCCCACACCGTCTTGTAGAGCTGCTTCAGGTCCTCGGGAATCTCCGGGATGTTCTGGGGGGGGGGGCAAAAGAGCAGCCAGGTGGATCTCTGGGCACTTAAGAGCTGGCGGAAAGCTCGGCTCAAAGGCGAAAGAGCGCGAGAAATCCCAGCAGCCTCTCTGCAGGGATCCAGGCGCAAAAGGCCTTTTCAAGGAAGAACTATCTTCTTTTTAAAAATTTATTTATTGATTAAAGTTCTATACCGCCCATCTCGGCTAGGTGACTCCGGGCAGTTTACAATATCATATAATAACACTCTATAAGCACGTGAATAAAATACAGATTAAAAATGGGACAGGCCAAAACCTACAAGCATACGTAGAAATAAATTAAAAATATAAGCCCTGCATTAAAGGGTCACTGCAAAGAAGCTCAGATGAGCCCTGGTGCCAGAGCAGGTCTTTAGCACACTTAGGCCGGACCTTTACCCAACTGTTTAGGAAACTCACCAACCTACGTAGATAGGAGCAACCATGATGGAGGGCTACCATAGTTTCATTCCATACAGCATTAATCTTGTGAACGCTCAAGCTTCCTCCCTCCGTTATATATTCAAGATAAGACAGTATTTAATATTTATTTGTTACGTATATGTAGGGGTGTGGCTCTGTATATATGTTGTATATAGTATGTTTTAGGTGTCTGTCATGTATGTGTTTCACTTTGAGAGCGGGCAACTAAATTTCATTTGTGATGTGTGCCGTCGGGCCCACAGTAAAAAAAAATGACAATAAAGGTTATCTTATCTTATCTTATCTTATCTACTGCTGTGATTCAGGAGCTGGAAAGCAGCCCTAAACATTGGCAGACCCCTCCAGACACCACCATCCCTGTAAGACCTCCCAATCGGCCGTCATCAGGACCACCGGTGGGGAATTCTCCTGTGACCTCTGGGGTGTGTGCACGCTGCCTTGTGTAGCTCCTGAATCTGGATTGTTTCAAGGGATGAGGCCGAGTTCTCGTCCAAATCTCACAGAGCAGATCCTATCCTGCCTCTTCTCATAGCGCTCCCTTCTCTACTCTCCCCGCTTCTCCTGCCTCTTTCCAAGCGGAAGCGGCCAACAAAAGATCATTGTTGCTGGCTTGTCTATCCGGCGACGGGTCTACGGCTGCCGTTCCGGCAACTTCTCTTGTCCCCCCCCCCACTTTCCTCAAAGCTTCCTACTCTTCCGGGTGGTTTTTCCAAAAACAGGAAGCAGCGTTCTTCTCCTAGGCCAGCGGTTCTCAACTTGAGTCGCGACCCCATTTGGGGTCGAACGACCATTTCACGGGGGTCGCCAAGCACTGCAGTCCGCCATTTTTTTTTTATTTTTTTTTTGGTCGGCCATTTTTTTTCCCCTACTGCGATGCGGGCCGTCGCGCCACGCATGCGCGATGCACCCCGTCGCGATGTGGGCCGGGGTCGAGCCCCGGAAAAGGTTGAGAACCGCTGTCCTAGGCAATGAACACAAAGTCCTTGGGCAGTCTGCATTTTTGTCTATTGTTGTGACCTACACAACAGCCCTGGATAAGAGAAAGGCAGTTCCACAACGAAGGAGCGCTAGATTAGGTCTGGGGTACGAAGGGCCCCTTGCCTTGCACAGCCGTGTAGGCTTTCCGTGGCGCAAGTCGGGCCGAGCTGAGCGGCGCCCCCACACGCAGCCTCTGGGGCAGGGCAGAGAACCGGAACCGGGGGGAGGGGGGCTCTGGCTGGGCCCAGCACCATGGGCCGGACGTACCTGGATGGAGCCGCTGAAGGCAATGATCTGGTTCTTCATCTCCTCGTTCCACAGGCCCCTCTCGGTCAGGTCCTTCAGCAAGTGGGGGTTCACTATCTGCCACCCCAAAACACCAGCAGCCACGTCAGGCACCAGGCCTTCACCCCCCCCAAAATCACCCCCTTTCAGCCCACCTGTGGCCCATCTCCAACCGCAGGCCCTCCTCCGGCAAAGACAGTGAGCTTCCCCCACAGACCAGTCCTCAAGATACAGCCCTTCGTTTAGCCACCATTCAAAGTTACAACAGTGCCAAACTGACTTAGGACTGGTCTCCCCCCCCCTTATTGCACGACTATTGTGGCATTCCCCCCCCCGGAGTCAGGTGATCAAAATTCAGTCAGTCGGCAACTGGTTTCATATTTACGACGGTCGCAGTGTCCCGGGGGGTCACGTGACCCCCTTTGGCGAGCTTCTGGGTAAGCCGAGTCAATGGGGGGAAAGACGGATTCACTTAACGAGTACGTAACTTAATGATTGTAGTAATTCACGTAGCAACTGTGACAAGAAAGGTTGTAAAATGGGACGGTGCTCGCTCAACCACCGTCTCACTTAGCAACGGAAACGTTGGGCTCAACTGCGGCCATAGGCCGAGGACCGGCCGTATTCCTGACGGTGGCCGGGGTCCTGCGATCCCCCTTTGCCGCCTTCCCAGCCGGCTTCCGACAGGCAAAGGAAGTCAGAGCCGGGGGAAGCCGGATTCGCTTAACAGCCATCTGACTCACTTAATGACCGCAGCGACTCGCTTAACAACCGTGGCAAAAAAAGGTTGGGAAATCAGGTGCGGCCCACTTATCAACCCCCTCTCCCCGCTTAGCAGTGGAAAGGAGCCCGGAGCCCTGAGGCTCACGGCCCCTGCTGCACGAACCAGAGGGGGGGCGGCCCTGCCCTTCGCCCCCCCCCGCTGCCCCCTCCTCCCAGGGCCCCCAGGGATGGCCCCCCCCTCACCTGGAACTCCCCCGAGAGCACCCGGCGGGTGTAGATGTTGCTGGTGTAGGGCTCCACCGATTCGTTGTTCCCCAGAATCTGAGCCGTGGAGGCCGTGGGCATGGGGGCCACCAGGAGGCTGTTCCTGACCCCGTGCCTGGAACACACACACACACACACACATGGGAAGGAGAAACTGGGGGGGGTGCTGGCAGGGGCCCAGGAGGCTCCAGTAGCACTCCGGGAAAAGGGCAGGGACACGTTCCCCCCCCACAGCAGGGGGTGAAGGAGTGGGGGGCGAGCAGGGTCTCCCACTCACTGAGCGATCTTGGCCTTCAGGGCGCTCCAGTCCCAGAGGTCGGTGGGGGTCACGTTCCACATGTCGTACTGCAGGACCTGCGGGAGGGAGGGAGGGGAGGCAGTTCACCCATCCGCCCCGCAAGGGAAGCCCCCCAACATCCCCACCCACAGAGCAGGGCCTGCAAAATGCTCTCGCCAAGGGTGGGGTAAGTGGGGAGGAGGGGGCTGCCTGTCCAGCTGGGGTTTGAAAAGGCAGGCAGGCACTGCGCAGACGTCTCACGACCCAACTAGGGAACCCCATCAGCGCTGCCGCTGCTGCCAATACTGCGTTTCCCAGAAAACAAGAGTCCGTCTTAAATACATTTTGGCGCCAGGTTTTATCTTGGAGGGATGTCCCCCCCCACTTACCTTAGGACTGCGGCAGCCAGACCGCCCGTGCCCTGATGCCTGTCAGGCCCCTGGCCGGCTTCTTCCACGGCCGCTTGCAGCCACACGGTGCATTGCGCCGGTACTGCCCCTCGCAACAAGCCACACAGGTGGTTGCTCTGGTGCTGCCACTTGTGGCGGGCCACGTGGCACATCACACCAGTGCCGCCGCTCGCGTGCCCCATGGTGCAAGAGGCATCCAGCCACGAGCGGCGGCACCGGAGCAATGCACCCCCTGGCATCTAGCCGTGAGCGGCCACAGAACGTGGGACGAGTAAACGTCAAGCTAGGGCTTATTTTCGGGAACCGCAGCAGCCCTGAGAACGTTCCCTAGTCGTTCTGCCAGGAAACCCCCGAACTCGGCACCGAGGACCCCACTCGGATTCTGCGTCCAGAGCTCACGGCTCAAGAGACCGGCTCTTTCCAGGGCAAAGCCTGCCAGCCCCAAGCAGCCTCCCGGGGCCGGTCCAGACCTCCCCCCCTCCCAGCCCGAGCCCCCCCCCACACACCCACACTCACCCCTCTGCTGACGGGGCTGCCCTGGTAGGTCTGGTAGGGCCCTTGCTCCCTGGCCAGCTCGCAGCTGGCCTCCAGCGCGCAGTAGTAGATGGTCTCGAAGATCTGCTGGTTGAGCCGCTGGGCCTGGGGGCTCTCGAAGGGGAAGCGCATGAGGATGAAGGCGTCGGCCAGGCCCTGCACCCCGATGCCAATGGGGCGATGGCGCCGGTTGGAGTTCTCAGCCTGGGGAGACGGGGGGGGGGGGAAGGGAAGGGGGCTCAGCCGGCCTCGCCTCCGAGAACTGGGGCGGATCTCCCCCCCCAGCCCCTTCCCCTAAATATGGCCATCTGATGGGAGCTAGGAAGCCGGTGCTCTCCCTGGCCGCCCCCACCCCAGGGACCCCCTCTGCGCCCCCCCTGCATGCCTGGCAACCCTGGGGCCTTCCGTAAGGCCTTGAAGGCCAGTCCTCCCCCTAAGCGCTGGGAGGGGGTCAGGGGAGGGGGGCTACTCCAGACTGAGGTGGGGTCCTCCATGAAGGTTGGAGGAAGAGACAGGAACGTCTCAAAAGGTTTTTCACCTGCTCAGTCGTGACCTCATGAGCGGCATCCCTGGGGTGCCCTCCCCCCCAGCTGCCCCCTTCCCTCCCGTCTCTCTCCTCGCCCCCCCCCCCGGGTACCTCCACCACCGGGTAGTGGTTGATGTCGATGATCTTGTTCAGGTTCCGGACGATGACCTTGGTGACCTCGGCCAGCCTCTGGAAGTCGTAGGTGTGCTCCGGCGTCACGAACATGTTCAGGGCTATGGAGGCCAGGTTGCAGACAGCCACCTGGAGGGAGCAAGCGGAGGGAGCTGCTCCTGTGGGCCTCCTCTCCAAGGCCCTCCCCCTCCCCTGGAGACCCCTGCCCCAACGGAAGCTGAGCCCTTGGGGACAGGAAGGAAGGAAGGAAGGAAGGAAGAAAGGAGGGAGGGAGGGAGGGAGGGAAGAAAGAAAGAAAAAGAAAGAAGAAAGAAGGAATGGAGGAAGGAAGAAGGGAAGGAAGAGGAGGAGGAGAAAGAAAGGAAAGGAAAGGAAAGGAAAGGAAAGGAAAGGAAAGGAAAGGAAAGGAAAGGAAAGGAAAGGAAGAGAGAAGGGAAGGGAAGGGAAGGGAAGGGAAGGGAAGGGAAGGGAAGGGAAGGGAAGGGAAGGGAAGGAGGGCATGGAATTGGAGGTGAGGGGAAGGAAAGGGGAGGGGAGGAGGAGGGAAGGTGGAAGATGGGAGGGGGGGAGAGGGCCCCCACCTCGTCCTGGCTGGTGTACTCCACGATCTCGGTGCAGAGGTTGCTGCACTTGATGGTGCCCAGGTTCTGCTGGTTGCTCTTCCGGTTGCAGGCGTCCTTGTAGAGCATGTAGGGGGTCCCCGTCTCCGTCTGGGACTCAATCACGGCGTACCAGAGCTGCTGGGCCTTCACCACTTTGCGCACCTGGCCCTGCTTCTCGTAGCTGGGGGGGGGAAGCAGGGGGCTTCCAGATCACCTCCCCGCCCCTCAGCCCACAGACCGGTGGGGGGGGAGGAGTCCCTGCCCGGAAAGCCCACGGACCCCCTCCAGGCCAGTCACCTCCCCCGCTCTCTTCCCGGCCCAATCCAAGACGAAACGCAGGATAACACAGCCGGAAGGGGCCTTGGAGGTCTTCTAGTCCAACCCCCGGTTCAAGCAGGGACGGCCTAATGGCCTAATCGGGGCTCTGGCTACTGGTGGCTTTAATTGATGCTCTTATTATCCAGGTTAACTCCCACCTGCTCATTCACAAGACAGGATAGCTAAAGTGGGGCTACACCTGCCCCAGCCGCCTCCAGCCGGTGGGGGGGCAGCAGCTCCCAACACAGAGCAGCCCCCCGAGCCCCCCCGGGCCCCTTTGGCATGGGGACCCCTCTCAAGGCCTCCCAACTCAACAGGGAGGACACCCTCAGCCCTTCTCACTACTAGTGGTCCCCCCTGTGCCCCCTCCCAACCGGCCGGATGGAGCCCCTGGGCGGGGGGGGGGCTCATCCACCAGGCCCCGGGGGGGGGAAGCATTCTTTGGGTCCTCCCGAGGGGGCCGTCTTCTTCAGACCTCCCAACCCTCTCCGTGCTGCCTCTGGGCGGCTTCTAGGGCTACGTTCCGTGTCACCAAAAGACCCCCCCGTCTCCCCCCAGGAAGCCCCCGGGGCTGTGCCTGAGGAACCTGCCCGTCTTCTGAGCCAGACGCAGCCGGGCCGGTTCCATTTTGCCCCTCCCGGCCCAGCCAGTCCTTCCTACCTTTGGTAGAGCCGCTCAAACTCTTCTCCCCAGACCTCGTCCAGACCGGGACACTCGTTGGGACACATCAGGGACCAGTCCTGTGGAGGGGGGGGAGGGGGGAAAGGTCGGCTCCAGGGCAGGGGGGTCAGGAGACCCCCACCCAGGAGAAAGAGGCTGGCTCTGGGAGGGCTTCCTCCTGCCCTCAAGGAAGAGAGAGCAGGGGAGGGACCCACATCTGGCTGTGGGTCTTCGGGAGCATCGCCGGATGGGAAGGTCAGAGGAACAGCCGGAGCCTTCGGCCTGACTCTCCCCCGGAAAAGGTACGGAATCACAGAGCTGGGAGAGACCTTGGAGGCCTTCTAGTCCACCCCCCTGCACTAGCAGCAGACCCTATACAATTTGAGACCAATGGCTGTCCAGTCTCTTCTTGAAAATCCCCAAGGATGGAGTAGTCCTCCACTGACTGACTGGTCTGCCTGTCGGGAAATTCCTTCTCATTTCCAGGTTGGGCCAGCTTCCACCCAATGGTCCTGCCTGGTGGGTGTGTGTGTGTGTGTGTGCCTGGGCTGAGAGCGAAAGACCAGCCCAGGGTCACCCAGCTGTCTTTCATGCCCCAAGCAGGACTGCATTCACCTGGTCTGACCACCTTTTGTCCTGCAGTTGTTAGCACCAAGGTCATAAAGCAAAGCTCATTGTTCACGATGGGATGTTTTTGCTGCAAGGGTGCAAAAACGAAGCCTGGCGACCGCAGGACACTGCAAATGTGGGCAGTTGCCCAGCACCTGACATGCAGTCACGTGGCCACGAGGGAGGAGGAGCCATCAGGACCTCAGAACTGGACTGGGAGCACTTTGGGGTGGGACCGACTTCGGACAGTTGCTAATTGACCAGTCGTACATCGAGGACTGCCCGTGCGCTTTCCTTCTGCCAAGTTAGCTTTCCTGTGTTAATAACCACCTTAAATAGAAGTTCAGGAAGGGCAGAGTGTCTGAACAATTCAAGAGGAGCCCAGAAGAACAAGCGTGAGCCGTTCCAGGCCTCAAATACCAGGATTCAACTTTGCTCGGTGGCCACAGGGGGGCTCCCCTTCGCCCACCCACCCTGTCCCCCCAGGTGGTCCCACCAAGGATGGGAGGACCCAGCCGCCAGCCCTGTACCTGGTTGCTCTCCACCCGTTTCATGAAGAGGTCCGGGATCCAGAGTGCGTAGAAGAGGTCCCGGGCCCTCTGCTCTTCCTTCCCGGTGTTCTTCTTCAGATCGAGGAACTCGAAGATGTCCATGTGCCAGGGCTCCAGGTAGATGGCAAAGGCCCCGGGTCTCTGCCGGAAAGACAAGACACCGTCGCAGTGGAGACCAGCACCAAAACCCCCTTCAGCCCACCTCTGCCCTGGCTGCGCTTCTGGGGGCCCTTTCCAGACCCTCCAGTCCAGCAGCCTTCCGACCCTCCTCAGTTCAGCACAGAGCTGGAAGGGACCTTGGAGGTCTTCTAGTCCAACCCCCTGCTCAAGCAGGAGACCCTCTACCCTTTGAGACAAATGGCTGTCCAGTCTCCTCTTAAAAAAGAGTGCAGAGAAGAGCAACAAAGAGGATCAGGGGACTGGAGGCTAAAGCATACAAGGAAAGGCTGCTGGAATTGGGGATGTCTGGTTTAACGAAGAGAAGGACGAGGGGGGACAGGATAGCCGTGTTCCAATATCTTCCAGTATCTCAGGGGCTGCCCCAAAGAAGAGGCAGTCAAACTCTTTCCCAAAGCCCCTGAAGAAGGCAGGACAAGAAGCAACGGATGGAAACTCATGGAGGAGAGAAGCAACCTAGAACTAAGGAGAAACTTCCTGACAGAACAATTAACCAGCGGAACCACCTGCCTCCAGAAGCGGTAAATGCTCCAACACTGGAAGTTTTTAAGAAGAGACCGGACAGCCATTGGTCCGAAATGGTATAGGGTTACCTGCCTGAGCAGGGGGTTGGGCTTGATGACCTCCAAGGTCCCTTCCAACTACTACTTATTCTTATTATTCTTATTATTCTTATTATTCTTATTATAAAAACCTCCAGGGAGGGAGCACCCACTTCTAAAGCTAAGCCGTTCCACTGATTTGGCCTGTCCTCCCTGTCAGGAAGTTTCTCCTTACTGCTTCTCTCCTTGGTGAGTTTCCACCCGTTGCTTCTTGTCCTGCCTTCTTCGGGGGCTTTGGGGAACAGGTTGACCCCCCCTTCCTCTTTGGGGCAGCCCCTGAGATACTGGAAGGCTGCTCTCCTGTCCCCCCTCGTCCTTCTTTTCTCTACACCAGACACAGCCAGATCCTGCAACCGCTCTTCACGTGTTTTCGCCTCCAGGCCTCTAATCGTCTTGCTGGCTCTTCTCTACACTTTGCTGGGAGATGCCTTCAGCCCTGGCCAGAGACAGCACCCCCCTTTACAGCAGGGGCCTCCAACCTTGGCCACTTTAAGACCTGTGGACTTCAACTCCCAGAATTCCTCAGCTCGTCATGGATAACTAGCATGGCTGGCTGAGGAATTCTGGGAGTTGAAGTCCACAGGCCTTACTGGAGAGCCCTGCTTTAAACTATGCCGGAGATGAAACAGAGGATGACGAAGTTTGGGATAAGATGCACTATTGCTTAGACTCCAGGAGAAAAAGGCGGAACAGAGAAGGCTCCTCTAGAAGAGAGAAGGTGTAGATTTCCAACCTCTATCCAACCTTAAGACAGGGATCAGAAAGAATATGAAATAAGAATGGAAATGGAAAGTATGTTATAAATAGATGTAAATATGTATGTAAATATATAAATAGTATAAAATGCAATATGCAAATGGTATAAAAGATCAATGACTAGGAAGATATATGGTATAGTATGTGTGGCAAAATAACAGCCAGAAAAGTTACAGTGTTCAACCTGTTTTTAAATGTTTACTTAATAAAAAAAATTAAAAATAAAAACTATGCCTGCGTTGGTGAAACAACCTTGGGTTTGTCCTTGCCCACCCAAGTCTCCACCAGCAACCTTGGGAGAAGACCCCCTACCTTATTTCCCCCTTGGTCCACGTAGCGAGCCGTGTTGTTGTAGACCCTCAACATGGGGACGAGCCCGTTGGAGTTGCCGTTGGTCTGAAAAATTAAAAGATTTGGAGACGGTGAGCTGGACCCATGGAGGCAGAGACCTTCGTTTCTGCTTAGCGAGGGGGACAGGGCCAGCGGCAGTTCCAAGGATCCACTGGTGGGGCCTGCAGGGATTCACGTGGGCTTCCCGCCGCAGACGCACCCCAGCGATGTAGCTGCCGGTGGCCCGGATGCAGCTCACGGCCACCCCGATTCCCCCCGCAGACTTGGAGATGAGGGCGCAGTGCTTCAGTGTGTCGTAGATGCCCTCAATGCTGTCATCCTTCATGCAGAGGAGAAAGCAGCTAGAGGGGAAGAAAAGCGAGAATGGCAGCCTACGGTACAGCGAGGTCGCCTCCAGACCCCTGTGGAGGTCAGCCCCAAGCCTGGGATTTTTTTTTCCCCCTTCCAGCAAGATGGCTGGGCTGCCAAAGCCAAATCTGACTGCTTAGGTCAGGGGTAGGCAACCTTGGCGCTTTTATGACTCGTGGACTTCAACTCCCAGAATTCCCTGAGCCAGCTACGAGTCATAAAAGAGCCAAGGTTGCCTAACCCTGGCTTAGGTCATCTTGGCTTGTTTATACACCAGACACAAGGACAGTGCCGTCCCTTGGGCCGTCACTCTGCCGAACCCCCTTATCTCCCAGCTGATAAAGTGCAGACTTCTGTGTTTTTGCTTTAATATTGGGCATGGCAGCAGCATCTTTATCCCTTTTATTACTCTTTTGCTTCCCCCCTTTATTGGCTGTACACTTTACTATTATTATCGTCACCATATTCTGCTGTTTTCAAGTACACCCAGAGCTTCTCCACCAGACAAATTCCTTGCATGTCTAACCACAGTTGGCCCAATAAAGCACTAAGTCTGTTTTTGCAATTAAGGCCTTTCCTAGTCAAACTAACTTTGATAAATTTCCCAAGGCCACCATCACAAGTTAACTCTCGCCCTTTGCAAGGGATTGCAGACTACAAGAGCCCCGGTGTGGTGCAGGGGTTAAAATACAGAATTGACCGGTTGACTCATCCCTCAGTAAAACGAGGACCCAGATTGTTGGGGGGAGGGGGGCAAGAGCCTAGAGAGGGCTGTAAAGCACTTGTGGAGCGGGATAGAAATCTAAGGGCGATTGCAGCAGGACCCTAGGCTATCACTGAAAAAGTCTTTTTTCGTGGCTGCCCTCAAGATGCCGGAATTGGACACGGATCCCCAAACCCAGCTGTGGTCCCAAGCTGCAGAATGAAGGGCGCTACTAGATGGCCTCCAAGGTCCCTTCCAAGTTTATTTTATTATTATTGTTATTATTGTTATTGCTATTATTATTATTATTATTATGACTGCCGCACCCACCTGAAGAGCAGCTGGGGGGAGACTCTATGCCGGAAGCAGCCCCCACTTTCTTATAGCAGGGGTCCCCAACCCCCGGTTCCATGGACCAGTGTGGGGTGGCAGCATGCCAGCAACCGGTCCGCACCAACAAGCAAAGCCCCATCTGTGGGATGCAGGCAGCCCACACCACCAGGCCCCCTCCGGACCGTTCCCTGGTGCCCCAAAGGTTGGGGGCCTCCGTCTTAGACTTTCCAAGTTGCTTGGCTGCTTTGGCAGTTCCTCCCCCGATGCTCAGCCCCCCCCCTTTTACCTGGAGAGCTGAGGGCGGTTGGTGCCGGCGTTGAAGAGGGTGGGGGAGGCGTGGGTGAACCACTTCTCGGACAGGAGGTTGTAGGTCTCTATGGCGGCCTCGATGTCGCCCTTGTGGATGCCCACCGAGACCCTCATCAGCATGTGCTGGGGGCGCTCGGCCACTGCAGGCAGAGAAGGCAGGGGAAGGTGCCACTTAGCGGGGGGGGGGGGGAGCAGAGAGATGCTGCGGCTGGGTGACGGTTGCGCGTTGGGCTAGGTGGGAGAGAGACCCTCCCCACACCTATTAGGTAGTCCTTGACTTACAACTGCTTGTTTAGTGACTGTCCAAAGTTACAGGGGAGCCCCCAAAAGGTACTTAGGGTCCGGTTCCAAAGAACCCTCCCCCCCCCCCAAATCATTGCCACCTTTGGGGCCCTTGTGCAGCCACACCCAATTTGCAGCTCTTTGCAGAATCCCCCGGCCGCCATTTATGCTTTTGGCTGCCAGCCATTCAGCTCCCTTATGTACTGGGTCAAAAATACCCTGCAGGGAACGATAGTGTTCGCTTAATGACTGCGGTGATTTGGGTAACAACCGCTGCACACAAAAAGATCATGAGATCGGGTTGGTCATGTGCCGACCCGCTTTACAACCCGAATGGGCAGGCCCCGTTAAGGCAGGAAGGTGAGGACTAGCTGCATTTCTCCTGATTTGGGTGTCCTTGAAGCCAGAGAGAAGAAAACCGATGGCGAAACTGCTGCAAGGACACAACACTGCCCCCCCCACCCAATCAGAAAAGACCAGGCCGGAAGACGGAGCGACTGGGGGGGGGCACTTGAACCTCTGGTGCAGCCAGGAGTTCAAGGGCACTTTTGAGCTGCTCAGAGGAGTTGCAGAAGAGGCTGCCCCCTTGGAAGGCGCTGAGACTCCCCCAGGGAGTAAGGACAAAACGCTCAGGCAGGTCTGCTTGGTGGGGGGCTTAAGTGGCCCCTGCCGCTGGTACTATCGATATTTGTAGTCCTTGGTTTGTTTACTGACTGTTCAACTTTGCAATAGCACTGACAAAACTGACTTACGACCGGTCCTCGCCCTTATGACCACTGTAACCCTCAGTTACATGATTGAAATTTGGGAGCTTGGCATTGACGACAATTGCAGCATCCCGGGAGGGGAGGGTGTCACGTGGTCCCCATGTGTGACCTTCCCAGCTGGCCTCCGACAGGCAAAGTCAACGGGGGAAGCCAGATCCACTTAACTACGTGACTCACTTAACAGCCGGATTGATTCCAACAACGGTGGGCAAAAAAAAAAGTCCTGAACTCATATGGGGCTCACTTAAAAAGGCCTTGCTTAGCGACAGAAATCCAGGCCCCAGTTGTCCTAAGTCACGGACTACTTACGGGACCGTCTTCTGCCACATACTTCCCTACGACCGGTGAGAGCGCACAGGCTCGGCCTCCTCCGGTCCCGTCAGCGAAACAATGTCGTTTGGCGTGTCCTAGGGGCAGGGCCTTCTCTGTTGTGGCGCCCACCCTCTGGAACCAACTGCCCCTTGAAATCCGTGTTTCTCCCACTTTCCCGGCCTTCCGAAAGAATCTTAAGACCTATCTTTGCCGGCAGGCCTGGGGATGATTGTGGTTTGTTGTTTGAAAGTTGTACGTGTGTTGGGTGTCTATTTTTAATATTTTGATTGGACTTAGATTCTTTGATGTTTTGTATATGTTGTAAGCCGCTCCGAGTCTCCGGAGAGGAGCAGCATACAAGTCCAATTAATAAATAAATAATAAAATAAATAATAAATACTGTCATGAGGGATTCCTCCACCAGGTTACTCCCCCTTTTTCAGACAATTTCAGATGCTCGAGAGCCCCTCTTTCAAATGTAATTAAGAGGCAGAAAGTTCCGTGAACGTCAGGCGGTTAACTCGTGTAGGATTTAAACTGGGGGGAATAAGTGGGGAAGGCGGGTCGCCCACCAGGGTCCCACCGGAGGTCGCTCCCCACGACCTAACCCAACAACAATTCCTGGTGTGTTGAAAAGCCCACCCTGTTTGTTGAGACCTCCAGGAACGGCCAGAAACCTTTTGAGGAACGCAGAGATCAACCATTCCTCACCTGATGGTTTTCTGGAAGAGTCACTTTGATCTCAGGCAGGTCCAAAGGTGCGGCCCACCCTGGGTTTTTTTGCCAAGTTTTATCAAAAATTCAAAAAAAAAAAGCATTGTACAAAGAATTGAGCCTACAGCACAAACCTTTAGAATTGATTTTCAGAAGATAGGAGCGCTCCAGAGTCTGGAAGATTTAAAAAAAAAAAAAAAGAAAATCAGTGCCACCAAGGGACAATAAAATAATACCATCTTTTATCACCAACAACTTACTTTAAATCTATTATCAGCCCCCAAATGTGCTTGCAATAACTGCCCCACATCCTCCTTCCCCCCCAGCTCCCCCCCCCCACGTGGTCTGGAAAGCGCAACAGGACGAGGCTGAGCCCCCGGCCTCAGCCTAGAGGTGCATTTCCTCAACTGTCCCCAAAAAGCCATCCCAGAAGTAAAACCAGGTTTATAAATCCTTGTTTTCTGGCAAGGATGGACTGCTGCACATGTGGTCCTCTGAACTGCCCTGTTGGCTGCTACACCGACAGTTGTGACAAGTAAGTAACTGGGACCATCAATTTCAATTCTACTCTACTTAAGCTGTCAAGAATGATCAGCCTTTGGCTGTAGAAAGAAGATAAGAGAAAGGAGAAGGGAGGGAGGGAGGGAGGAAAGGAGAGAGGAAGGGAGAGAGGAAGGGAGAGAGGGAAGGAAGGAAGGAAGGAAGGAAGGAAGGAAGGAAGGAAGAGAGGGAAGGAAGGGAGGGAGGGAGGGAGGGAGGGAGGGAAGGAGGGAGGGAAGGAAAGAAGGGAGGGAGGGAGGGAGGAAGGAAGGAAGGAAGGAAGGAAGGAAGGAAGGAAGGAAGGAAGGAAGGGAGGGAGGGAGGGAGGGAGGGAGGGAGGGAGGACAGGAAGGAAGGAAGGCTTTAAATACCAGGAAAAGCTTCCTGATAGTAAAGTCTGAGAGAAAAGAAGAGTCACCCTAGAGATGTTTTAAGTCAGGGGTCTTCAAACTTGGCCCTTTTATGACCTGCCTGTCTGAGGAATTCTGGGAGTCGAAGTCCACAAGTCATAAAAGGGCCACGTTTGAAGACCTGTTTTAAGTTCTCCACCTTTGGAGGCTGTGAGGAAGAGGCTAATCGCTTGTTATGAAGGGTTTAAAATAGTTTTCCTGCATGTTACATAGAGTTGGACTAGTCCAGGGGTGGGCAACCTTGGCTCTTTTATGATTTGTGGACTTCAACTCCCAGAATCCCTGCGTCAGCATGGCTGGTTCAGGAATTCTGGGTCTTGAAGTCCACGAGTCATAAAAGAGCCAAGGTTGCCCACCCCTGGACTAGGTGGCCCTCAAGTTCCCCTCTACAGCTCCAGGCTAGAAAGAGGGGGGGGCCATGAGTTTGAGTCCCACCTGAAACCCAGCTGGGTCAATTTAGGCCAGTCCTTCTCTCTCAGTCCAATCTACCTCACAGGGTTGCTGTTTGGGGGGTGAGACGTGGAGGAGGAAGGAGTATTGTGTGTGATAGTAGTAGTAGTAGTAGTAGTAGTAGTAGTAGTAGTAGTAGTAGTAGTAGTAATAATAATAATAATAAATATAATAATAATGTTGGAAGGGACCTTGGAGGTCATCTGGTCCAACCCCTTGTTCAGGCAGGAAACCTTATACCATTTCAGACAAGTGGCTGTCCAGTCTCTTCTTAAAGACTTCCAGTGTTGGAGCATTCACCACTTCTGGAGGCAAGGAGTTCCATCGATTAATTGTTCTCACTGTCAGGAAGTTTCTCCTTAGTTCCAGGTTGCTTCTTTCCTTGGTGAGTTTCCATCCGTTGCTTCTTGTCCTGCCTTCTTCAGGGGCTTTGGAGAAGAGCTTGACTCCCTCTTCTTTGGGGCAGCCCCTGAGATACTGGAACGCTGTTATCCTGTCCCCCCCCCTCGTCCTTCCCTTCGTTAAACTAGACATACCCAATTTCAGCAGCCGTTCCTTATATCTTTCAGCCTCCAGTCCCCTGATCATCTTTGTTGCTCTTCTCTGCACTCTTTCTGGAGTCTCAGCATCTTTTTCACATCATGGTGACCAAAACTGGATGCCCTATTCCAAGTGTGGCCTTACCAAGGCCTTGTGAAGTGGTATTAACACTTCACGTGATCTTGATTCTATCCCTCTGTTAATGCAGCCCAGCACTGTTCACCTCCTTGAGTTATTTGCGAACGTAACAGAAGGCAGGATACAAATAAATAAACAGATAAACCTCTACTTTACCTTAAAGCCAAAGTAGTTGTAGGAAAAATCCCGATCGTAGATTATTGCCGAGTTCAGCCGCTGGGGGTGGGGGGAGGAAAAAAAAACAGGAATCAGATTCAGCATCCAGGCTGTTTGGCCCTCAACCAGCCTGAGCTCAGATATGCAGCCATCTTATTCATAAATACGCTAAAATTCAAGCAGCCGTGTCGGGGGACTCTAGTCTGACTTCGGAGAGAGTTCAGAGTGGCCAAGAGCTTTTGATCATTTCTGAGTGACAGAACGCCTCCTGGCTCTGAGCACCAGGCAGGAGTTACTGCCAGCCAAGCCTATGCCAGCCCATGAGATGACCCACTGCCTTAAGGAACCCAGAGCCTGTCAGGCCTGGACACGTCCTGGTGAGAAGAGCCCCACACTGTGCTCCCGACCCTGGGGACAAATGTGAGAATCACAAAACAGAGGCAGCTTGTAATGGCCACACTTCCAACTGGCACTCGTGCACACCTCTCCACAAAGGCAGGCTTGTGCCAACCCCGAAGACTGTGCCATCTCAAGACTGGAATCCCCAGGACCAGAAACTTTTTCTCCAACAGAAGCAAATATTTGTTGAACTGAGGGCTCCTTAGTGCTCTCTGAGATTGGCTGTTTTCTTACAGGTATTTTCAGGACCCAACTAGGGAACATCATCAGTGCTAGAAGGGGGGGGAGGTTGGTCTCTCAACAGCCTAATCAAGGAACCACCAAGAACATTCCCACCCAGAGACAGGGCAAATCCCACTCCTTTCTGGCACTGATGATGTTCCCTAGTTGGGTCATGAAACGTCTGCAAGAAAACCACCCAGCTCAGAGAGTGTCAAGGACCCCACAGTTCTTCTCCTTCTCTCCTTCCTTCCTTCCTTCTTCTTCTCCTTCCCCTTTCCACTCCCTTCTAGCACTGATGAGGTTCCCTAGTTGGGTTATGAAACGTCTGCAAGAAAACCACCCAGCTCAGAGAGCACCAAGGACCCTGCAGTCCTCCTCCTTTCTTTCTTTCCTTCCTTCCTTCCTTCCTTCCCTTCTTCTCTGTCTCCTTTCCACTCCCTTCTAGCACTGATGCTGTTCCCTAGATGGGTCATGAAACTTCTGCAAGAAATCCACCCAGCTCAGACAGCAGCAAGGACTACTCCTCCTCCTCCTCCTCTCCACAACCTCCTCCATTTTAGCACTGATGACGTTATCTTGTTGGGTCATGAAACGTCTGCAGGAAAACCACCCAGCTCAGAGACCCCCAAGGACCCCCCTTTTTCTCCATCTGCCCAAAATATGCTCTATTCAATCAGTACATACATCTTTGTTGGCTTGTACAATGTCCAGGGTTTCTTTGGAGATCATGGGAGAATGCTTGCGGTTGTGTGGGTTCACGTAGTTGTAGAGGTCTTCCATCACATCTGGAAAGCAACAAAGGCACAATGGATCACAACGTGGCAGAAGTAATGCACAGCAATAGGGCACTCCAGAGGCTACTTAGTCATCCTTCTGCTCAGAGCCAATCAGCGTTCAGACGAATTCACTTCTTCCTGAATACAGGTAGTCCTCAAGTTACGATTGGTTCCTTAGCAACCCATTCAAAATCACATCAAGGAGCTAGGACAATTTTCCGCCAGCTTCCTTATCCAACAAGGAAGCCTTCTCAGTGGTGGCACCGGTCAGACTACAACAGCCCACCTGATCCCAGGTTCTGGCAGGTGGGCAGGCTGTTTCATTGCAGCCTGCCTCTTATTAGCTTGATGCCTCTTAAGAGCATCTTAAACCAGAGGTCTCCAACCTAGAAGTCCACAAGTCTTAAAGTAGCCAAGGTTGGAGACCCCTGTCTTAAACAACCTATTCATCTTTGCATCAGTTATTATTTTATTGTACACTTATACTTTTAGCCAGGGGTCTTCAAACTTGGACCTTTTAGGACCTGTGGACTTCCAGGCATACAGATGAGTGATATTCACCCTCACCCACCAGCCACTGTCTGCCTCTCCCATGTGTCCCCCCCCTCTCCCTGCAGACACACACCGCTGAAGACTTTCTTTGTTTCTTTGTGCAGATTGGAGACAGCGATGCGTGCGGCCAGGATGGCGTAGTCAGGGTACTTGGTGGTGAGAGTGGCCGCCGTCTCGGCCGCCAGCGTGTCCAGTTCGACCGTGGTCACCCCGCTGTAGAGGCCCTGGATCACCTTCATGGTGATTTGAGCCTGGCCAAAAGAAAAGACCTCTGAATCGTGGCAAATTGATTTCTTAACATACAGCCTTTTTAGGGCCTACAAAGTCTTCCTCTTGTGGCCATCCTGAAACATAGTCCAGTGATCGACTTACAATTATTCATAGTGACCGTTCTAAATGTACTTAAAAAAGTGACTTACGACCGACTATTGAACTTACCACCATTGCCATATTCCCAGGGTCACATGATCAATATTCATCTATCTACTTACTTCTCTACCTATCTATCATCCATTTCTCTATCTATATCTCTATTATTTATTTGTCTATCTTATTTATTTATTTATTTATTTATTAGACTTATAAGCCGCTCTTCTCCAGGGGACCCAGAGCGGCTTACAACATAGATAATAACAATCGCATTAAAGTCTAATATAAATTAAATTAAAATGATCATAAAATAAAACAATACCCCAAATTTTTAATAAAAAAAACATTCATCCAACATTCAGCACCAATCATTCCCAGATCTGCCGACACAAATAAGTTTTTAATTCTTTTCGGAAGGCCAGAAGAGTGGGAGCGGTCCGAATCCCCGGAGGGAGCTGATTCCAGAGGGTAGGGGCCGCAACAGAGAAGGCCCTTCTCCTGGGGCCCGCCAGCCTACATTGACTGGTCGACGGGACCCGGAGAAGACCAACTCTGTGCTCTCTCTATTTCTCTATCCACCTATTTCTATTTCTCTATTTGCCTATCTATCTATCTATCTATCTATCTATCTATCTATCTATCTATCTCTCTATCTATCTATCTCTCTATCTCCACTCACCTATCTCTATTTCTATCCGTCTCTCTCTGTATGTCTGTCTTTCTGTATCTATCTATCTATCCATCCATCCATCCATCCATCCATCCATCCATCCACCCACCCACCCATCCAAATATGGATTTTTATGTTATGGAATTTTAATGTTGTGAGCCGCCCAGACTACCTGTGTCTGAGCTGGGCAGCCATATAAAATAAATTTTTAAAAAGGTTGAGTAGTGATTAAGGGCATGAGCTAATGAGGTGTATCCTGTGTGAATGGGATGATTTCACACCCATAAGTGTACCCTTCCTCCCCTTACTCTCTCTCTCTCTCTCTCTCTCTCTCTCTCTCTCTCTCTGTCTCACAGACACACACACACAAACACACACTGATCGAAGCCATCTCCAAGAGCAGATTTCCCTCTAAATAAGAAATAATCAGACAGACCCTGGTGGCAAACTAACCCCCTTGTCTCAGGGCTCTATCTAGGATAAACCTAGAATAGGGAGGGGGTCCTTTTCCTATTTCTTATGCCACCCACCCCCCCCTTGGGCACCAGCCTCTTCCTCGCAGGGCTGGGGCCAAAGGGGGGGGCAGTTCTCGGAGGCCGAAGGAGACTTACGGGGTCCACAAAGTCCAAGTTGAGGCCGTAGCAGAGCTTCTGGATGCGGGAGGTGATCTTGTCGAACATGACCCGCTCGTGGCGGCCATCTGGGGGGGGAGGGAGGGAGAGGGGAGGGGGGCCAAGGAGACAGGTGAGAAAGAGAGGCTAGGCAGAACAGCAGCGGGGGGGGGGGGCTCTGGTTCAGAATGGCTGGGAGGGGGAGGCACCCTCCTACCCCCCCTCCTGCTCTTTGGAGACAGGCTGCTGCCCCCCCCCAAGACCAGCAGGCCTGGATGGGCCCCCTCCCATCTCCAGCCCTCCCCCCCACCTGGGCAGGCCGAAGTCCGTCTGGGCCAGCCCTGCCCTCCCCCAGGAGCTTCGGGGGGGAGGGTTCCACGGGGGAGGGAGGGTCCAAGGCCTGGGGGGAGCGCCAGAGGGTCTGTGCTGGGGGGTGCAGGCCTGACTTTGGGGGCGGAAGGGAAGGCTGGGGGGGGAGGGGGAGAAAGAAAGACCCCCCCAGATATTGCCAGGCATGGGGGGCCGCCCCCCTTCCTCCCCCCGCCTTAAGAGAACCAATAAGGGAGCCCCGCTAACCCCCCCCCGAAGCCTGGGATTGGGAGGACGGGACCCCCAACTCAGGGGACATGCTCGGGGACTACAAAGCCCATCGTCCTCCAACCAGTGAGACCCGGGACCGTCGAATGAGGGGCGGCGTCCGCGGGGGAGGGGGGGAGGCTGCCCACCTCGCTTAACGACGTGCATGGTGCCCAGCTGGACGAGGAGCTCCGCCGCCGCTGCCGCCGCCTTTGCCGCTCGCCCGCCCGCCAGCCGCTTTCCCGCCAGCGCCGCAGCCCCGCCCCGAGCGACGCCGACGCCGCCATCTTGGCCGCGGGCCCGCCGGCCCAACAGCCGCGCTTGCCCCGCATAAAGATGGCGGCTAGCCGGGAAAGGAGGGGAAACCACCCTCCGGACTCGCGCGTGCGCAGAGTCGGGCTACGAAGCCCGGCGGGGAAGGCGAGAGAGACACCCCCCGCCCTGCCGCTTCTCCTAGAGCGCGGCGCACAGTCCGCGACAGCGCCGCCTGCAGACCGCCTCCGGCAATGCCCCGACCGGTTTCGCCGGGCTGCTTTCTCCAGTCGCTGCCGGGGGGGGGGGGCAGGGGGGAGCCCCAAAACCCAGCCGGGCTCCCGCGGGGGGAGCGGAGGGTGCACCCCAGTTGCGTTCGAGCAGGCCTGAACGCGGCTCCCTCCCCTCCAGCATGCGAAGGGCTGCTGGCAGAGCCTCTTTACGGTCCCTGCCCTGCCCACCATCCTAACCCCTCGACGCCTTCCGTGCAGGGTCTCCGGCGCAACACCCAGCAGTGCAGCCACGGAGGAAGCCCCCCCCCGCGAGAACAAGGAGAAGCCATCGCCAGCCGAGACAGAGTGGGGGGCTGTGGTCGGGTGGGGGGGCCCTCCAGAGAAAGGGCTCCAGCCTCAATCAGGGTAGAGCAGCGAGGGACCCCGGGGGTCTCCTAGTCCAACCCCCACTGAGCCGTGCCCACCACCCCTGTCCTGGAGGCTGCATTCCGGGTGGCTCTCGGGGGCAGCCCCACAGGCAGGGCAGGGTAACGGACCCGCTGAGAGGCAGGCCGGAGCCGCCCCGGGCAGAGTCCCACCTGGCCAGAAAGAGGGGGCGCCGATGCCCAAGACGCAGCTGAGCCAAGCTCCCCCTGCCGGGGCTGCCACCTGCTCCTGCTGCAGGAGCGGCGAGCCCTCAGACTGCTCCCCAAAGCTGAGTAGGGGGCCATGCCCTTTCAAGGGATCGCCCCAACTTTCCCACTGCCCGAGAGGGAGGAAAGCTTCGTTCTATGGGCCCTTTGCTTGCCCCCATCTCTGCCCCACCCCACCCCAAACAAAAGCCCGGGGGCCGCTTCAGCCCTTCCCTACCATTTGGGGGGCCCCTCTGAAGGTGCTGGGCCAAGAGAGTTAAGAGACCCCAAGGGGGCTCTCGCCAGAGGCTGGGATAAGTGGAGGATCATGCCTGACGTGGCGGGGGCGGGAGGGTCCCTGATGCTCTCTGAGCCTGACTGTTTCTCTACAGTATCGGGGCTGGAAGGGGGGGTTGCGGAGAGGAGGTGGAGGGGGGGAGCAGGGATGGGGGAGAGGACTGTGGGAGTCCCTGGTGTTCTCTGAGCTGCTTTTCTCCCAGACGTCTCATTAGGTAACAGGGTAACACCATCAGTGCTAGAAAGGAGAAGAGTTTGCTCTCTGTTCATGCACAAGCGACTTGCCAGGTCGGCGTCGGTGGGAGGGTTGGTTTCTCCTTGGTGGTGCCTGGATGAGGCTCTGGGGTTAGGAGGGGACACGTGAAGTAAATCCCGTCTGAAGCTCCTGTTCGCTCTTGGGCAACAAAACAAACCCCCTCCTCCTCCCTGGGTCTGGGGGCTGCAGAAGCCCCTTCCGGGCCAGCCCAGACCCCCTGCGCCCACGCGCCCCAGGAGCGGCTCTCCTGCCCCGAGCAGGCGGCGATCCCTCCCTCCAAAGCCCCCCGGGGTGGATCTCCCCCTCGTCCCCCGCCGGGGCTCGGCCCCTGCTGGCCCCGGGGGAGCCGCTCCTCGGGCCCGATCACGCATCTCCGCCCCGACGTGGGAACCCGGCGTGGAAGACCCGGCGCGCCCCTGGCATCCTCCCGCGGGGCGGGCAGAGCCGGGCGGGGCGGGCCAGGTGAGCGGCGGGCGCGGCCAGGTGCGTTCCCTACCGGCCGGCCTCCCCGGCCCCGCCTCGCCCGCCTAGCTGGCTGAGCGGCCGGAACTCCAGCGAGGCGTCGGTGCCCGATGGAGCCTCCGCCGCCGCCGCCTCCTGTGGCTGCTGCTGCTCCGCCCGCCCGCCCGGTGAGTCCCGCCCGCCCGCCCGCCCGTCCGTCGGTCAGGGAAGGCTGGGGAGGGAGCGGGGGGGGGTTCCGCCCTGGGCCTACCCAGCAGGGAGGTGGTGGGGCCAGCCCGGCGGCGGCGTCGGTCCCCGGGGAGCCCGGAGCGCCCCGCCCGGAGCCCAGCGGCTCTCGGCCCTCGGGGCGGCTATTCCGGGGCGGCCGGCCGGCTGGCTGGGCGAGGAGAGCCGGGCTGGGCGCGGCGCCGCAGGGAAGGGAGCCGCCCGGTCGGGTGCCGGGCAGGTGGATCCGGCGCTGCGAGGAGACGCCGGGCCCGGTTGGGCGAAGGCAGCCGCGGCTGAGCCGGTTGCTCCGAAGGGCCCCGCTGCGGAAAGGGAGGGAGGGACGTCCGCCGCTTCCCTCCTCCTCCCCCCCCACCCTGGACTGGCCCCCAAATTCAAACTGGGCTCTCCGACTCCAGGACTCGCTCTCTGGACCGGCCGGGCGGAGAAATCGGCTGCTCTTTTCAGCCGGGGTTGGACTAGAAGACCTCCGGGGATCCCTTCCGACTCTTCTTCTGTCCTTCTGGAGTTTTTAAAAGAGGGAAGGGGCGCTTTTTCAGCGAGGTGGCCCGGACAGCGTCTCCCGCTTGGGAGGGCTCTGGGCAATGACCTTTCCGAGGTCATCGTCCAGGCGTGTCCAGCCCATGGCCGGCGGGCTGCATGCTGCCCCGCAAGGCTACTCGGACGGCCCCAGGAGACTGCACACTTGTAACATGATTGTGTGATTTATATACATTTACTATATTATATAATATGCGGACAAGACAGCTCCCCTTCACTCAACGTGTCCCAGGCAAGCCGAAAAGTTGGACGCCGTAATGCACGTATTTTACTTTGGTTATTAATTTTGCTTTTTGCCTTTTTTTCTTTTAAGAGGGAGGTTCAATCCCCACCAGAGACGCGGGCACTTTTTTTCTTCCGCCCCAAATCAAAACGGGCCCATGGGCCAAGGAACGGGGTCACTGGGGGGGGACTTCCCCAGGAAGGGGGGGCTGAGACCAAGCGCAGGGCGAGGGGCTGCTGTGTCCTCCCCCGCCTGGAGTTTCTGCAGCTGCATTCAAAGCCATCCAGGGGTTGCAGCCCCTTTAGACGGCTTGAGAGCTTCGGGAGGAAGGGGCTTCCACTCTTCGGGGTTTTAAAATACAGGCAGTCCTCCACTTATGACCCTGTGGAGCCCAAAATTTCTGTCGCTAAACAAGACACTTGTTAAGTAAGCAGCTATTCAGTTAACAGCATGGTCGTGAAATGAATCCTGCTTCCCTCGTTGACTTTGCTTGTTGAAGGTCACAAAAAGGGGATCATGTGACACCCACCCGCCCCCAGACACGGCGGCCATCATCAGCATGAGTCAGTTGCCAAACGTGCCCCACACATCTTAATGAAGTGGCCAGATTTGAAATCTACTGCTCTAGAGCGGCATTTTCCAAATCGGTGCCCAGCAGATGTGTTTAGATTGGCAGTCTCAAGATAGAGTTGCAATACTGAATGGAGACAAATTTGTCAAAGTTTAGTTGCTTCTCTCTCTCTCTCTCTTTTTTTTTTTTTTTTTGCAAACCTTGCAAAATTCAGTTTTGGGGGGGGAAATGTACAAAAAAAAGAGAAAGTTTTGCTCACAATTGGGTGCATGATTGCTACATGTTGCTTCAAATATATTATTCGGGTTTCGGGTTATTCGGGTTTCCTCCCGTGTAAAATTGGAAGTGTCTTGGCGACGTTTCAATGAAGTCCCATTCGTCATCTTCAGGCTGGTGTTTTTGGCTTCATGCTTCTAGGAGCACGAAGCCGAAAGCACCAGCCTGAAGATGACGAATGGGACTTCGTCGAAACGTCGCCAAGACACTTCCAATTTTACGCGGGAGAAAACCCGAATAAGCAAAGACCTACATACAAACACCACGAAAACCTCAGAAAACACACACACACATATATATATACATATTTATTGATTTATTTATTTATCTATTTATTTATTTATCTATTTGTCATTTTGTCCGGCTGATCCAGGAGGGTCTCTAATGGGGAGAGGGGATCTTTGTGGAATCCTTCTCTTGGCCGCAAGCCCATTTGGAGGTGCCACGGATAGATGGCCCCTTGGGGGGGGTCTCCTGTGCCAGCCACAGCCTGGGGGTCCCATCCTGCCTCGGGCCAGGCGTGGGGGGAGCAAAGCCCCTCGGTTTGGGGTCAGGGCCAATTGACACACCGCAAGGCCTGGCCTGTGGGAAAAGGATGCAAGAGTTCTTGGGGTTCCCCTGACAGGCAGTCCTTGACTTACAACATTCGTTTAGTGACCGGTCAAGGTTACAAAGGTGCCCAAAAAGTGATTTATGACTGGTCCTCACACTTACGACCGTTCCAGCACCACCAGCACCACCACCACGGTCACGTGATCAAAATTCAGGCACTTGATAACTGATTCATATTTATGACGGTCACAGCGTCCTGCGGGGGGGAGGGAAGCTAACATGATCCCCATTTGCGACCTGCCCAGCATGCAAAGTCAAAGGGGAAAGCCAGATTCACTTAACAACCATGTTACTAACTTAACAACTGCAGTGATTCACTTAACAACTGTGGCAAGAAAGGCCGTAACATAGGGGCAAAACTCAGTGAACGACTGTCTCGCTTGGCAACAGAAAGGTTGGGGTCCATTGTGGTCGTACGTCGAGGACACACACCCCCCCCCGTGCAGGAATTTCAGGAGGAAAGGGCCAAAACGCAGGACGACTCCTGAGCTCGCCTGGGGCGTTTATCCCTCCTGCTGGCCGGACAGGCCCAGCCGGTCAGGCGGGGTCCTCTGAGCCCTCCAGGCGGGGAGAAAAAACGGGAGGGCCAACCTGGGCCGCGCAGGGCAGTCGGGCCCTGAAGGAAGCCTCGCCCTGAGGTGCTCCAGAGGAGCTGGTGGGTGGCTGACCTTGGGAACGGCCGGGCTCCTGCCGATTCTGGAGGCACCAAACCCTCCGCCAGCATGGGGCAGGGGTGAAGGCGCCCTGGCCGGAAACCAGGATTGCTTCTCGTGATGGTTCCCAGCCAGGTTCCAGTTCCTCCACGGGCCCCAAGCCAGCAAGGTGACCTTGGGCCGGCCCCTCCCTCTCAGCCCTGGGAAGAAGGCGAGGGCGAGCCCCTTCTCAACCGCCTGTTGAGGAAAACCGCAGGGACTCTGTCTACTCAATTTCCAGGGCTCAGCACTAACTCAAAGACCCGTTAAACCAGGGTTTGGCAACTTCAGCCCCTTGCAGAGATGGGTGGCTTTCGACTCCCAGAATTCCCCACAGCCAGCAAATTGAATGATGAATATGAGTGGGTTTTATTTTATTTTTTAGATATTTCATGTTTGGACTTGTATTGAAATTTGATGTTTTATATACGGTATATGTTGTTAGCCGCTCCGAGTCTTCGGAGAGGAGTGGCATACAAGCCCGAACAAATAAATAAATAAATAAATAAATGGCAGTTGCGTTCCTGACCAGCTTTCTCCTCCTGTCTCCTTCGGTCGCAGGTCGGAGTTGCCCAGCTGAATGGGGCTGGCCTGGAGGGGTTGCGCCTGCCGGCCACCGTCCTACCCCAGACGCAGCCCTCTCTCCTGGCACAGGGTGCGACCCCGGCCCCTGAGCCCCCCCAGCCCCGGGAGACGTGGGGAGGGAAGTACGAATTCCTGCTCTCCTGCCTGGGATACTGTGTGGGGCTGGGGAACGTCTGGCGGTTCCCGTATCTCTGCTATCGCAACGGAGGCGGTGAGTGGACGTCCCATCTTCCTCCGGCCTTGGTGCTCCTAGCAGGGGCCCAGTGGGCAACTTGGTGGAAGGAAACAAAAACATCCAAAACTTTCATTTCTTTTCCACCTGCTCTGAATTTGCCCCACAAGCATGTTGACCTTAACTCTTCCCTCTTAGTGAATATTAATCTAGATTGTTCCATTTCCTTCCTGTGGTCACACAGAGCTTAAAGCCTCTCTTGCTTTCCATTAAAGCGAGACATACTCCGTCTCAAATTATTAGTATTTTGCTTTGAACTTCGATGCTGCTGCTTATTGCTCTGCTCCTGCCTTTCTCCTCATCACTGTAGGCCCTGAGCAGGTGTGGGTGCCACCGGCATCCTTGTCTCATTGTGCCTCTTCACAACAACTGCGTTTCTCCAAACTGTTCTGAAGAGAAGCTAATTAATAATAATAATAATAATAATGTTGGAAGGGACCTTGGAGGTCATCTAGTCCAACCCCCTGCTCAGGCAGGAAACCCTATAGTACCATTTCAGACAAATCGCTCTCCAGTCTCTTCTTAAAAACTTCCAGTGTTGGAGCATTCACCACTTCTGGAGGCAAGGAGTTCCACTGTTTAATTGTTCCAACAGTCAGGAAGTTTCTCCTTAGTTCTAGGAAGCTTCTCTCCTTGGTTAGTTTCATTATTTAGTTTCATTCATTAGTTTTGTAGCTTGGGCTTGAAATGTGGGGTCCTTGATGCTCTCTGAGCTGGGTGGTTTTCTTGCAGACCTTTCATGACCCAACTAGGGAACGTCATCAGTTCTACGACTAGTGCTGTTGATGTTACCTAGTTTGGGTAATGAAACATCTGCCAGAAAACCTCCCAACTCAAAAAGCACCATCAGTAAGAGAAGCTTCTTGTTCTTCAGAAGATTGGATGTTTGGGCACCTTTCTCCTTAATGCATTCGATCCACCTGGCTGGCGTTGTAAAGCTGGAGTAAAACTGCTCCTTGCATGCTCTCCTTCCCTCCCTCCCCTTGAGCTACCTGACCTTTATCATCCGATCGCCTACCCTTTCCTTGATTTCTCTCCTTTCTCCCTGTGAGCGGCTCTCTTGTTCTTTGTGGGTTGTTAAGTCGAAATTGCCTGTGTGAGCAATTAGAGCAATGGTTCAACGATTTGCCCATTCTGTAGCATCTCCCTTTTTCTGCGTAGGCCTACACACCCACCCAACCCCCCTTTATTGTTTACACCAGGGGTAGGCAATCTTGGCTCTTTTATGACTCACGGACTTCAACTCCCAGAATTCCTGAGCCAGCCACGTTGAGGGGAAAGGGAGAGGTTTCCAAGCTGAGCCAGGCTGGCTCAGGAATTCTGGGAGTTGAAGTCCACGAGTCATGAAGGGGCCCTAGTTCCCCCATGCT
Source organism: Bothrops alternatus (assembly GCA_034064705.1). Classification (NCBI taxonomy): domain Eukaryota; kingdom Metazoa; phylum Chordata; class Lepidosauria; order Squamata; family Viperidae; genus Bothrops; species Bothrops alternatus. Next base: position 661,702 of record JARGCV010000037.1, read on the forward strand.
GGCTCAGGAATTCTGGGAATTGAAGTCCAGGAGTCACGAAGGGGCCATAGTTCCCCCATGCTGGCTCAGGAATTCTGGGAGTTGAAGTCCAGGAGTCATGAAGGGGCCATAGTTCCCCCATGCTGGCTCAGGAATTCTGGGAGTTGAAGTCCACCAGTCATGAAGGGGCCCTAGTTCCCCCATGCTGGCTCAGGAATTCTGGGAGTTGAAGTCCTCGAGTCATGAAGGGGCCCTAGTTCCCCCATGCTGGCTCAGGAATTCTGGGAGTTGAAGTCCAGGAGTCATGAAGGGGCCATAGTTCCCCCATGCTGGCTCAGGAATTCTGGGAGTTGAAGTCCAGGAATCATGAAGGGGCCCTAGTTCCCCCATGCTGGCTCAGGAATTCTGGGAGTTGAAGTCCCCGAGTCATAGAACAGCCAAGGTGGCCGACCCCTGGTTTACACAGTTGCCCTGAGCATGGGGTCAAGAACAGGGCTTTCCCCATGCATCCCAATAGGGGGCGCTGTGGCACTGAGCAATCACCCAGGAGAAAAATCCGCCTTGGAGAAGGAGACGCTCCAGGCAGGGACCAAAGTGCCAAAAGCCTTTTAGACCGGGGACCTCCAAAGTTGGCTACTTGAAGACTTGTGGGCGTCAGCTCCCAGAATTCCCCACCCAGCCATTTCACACCTTGATGTCTGTCATTATTCTCCTCCCCCTCCCCCCCAAAAAGTCCTCCTAGAGAAGGGCTCTGAAGCCAAATCCTGGGAACCACGCAGGAAATGATGGCAAACCAGGGAAGTGATTCCATCCACAAGGATGCGATTAAGCGGCAAGGGTCATGGTGAACTCACCCTAGCCCAGAAGATCCATGTTGGTCCTGATGGGTCAGGAGGCCTTCCCTCCCGGCCGGCCGGGCCTTCCCTTTGGATCCCTGGTGCCAGGCGGCTTTTCTCAAGCCCTCATGGCCACAAGCCCCCAACGTTTCAGCCATTTCCCCCCAGGCTCCTCCTCACATGAGTGGGAATCCGTTCTCATGGGGGTGGTGAGTTGAGTTAGTCCAGCGCCAATGGATTAGTGGGAGGAGGAGGAGGAGAACTGTAGAGTCCTTGGTTCTTTCTGGGCTTGAATTGTGGGGTCCTTGCTGCTCTCTAAGCTGGGTGGCTGTCTTGCAGACATTTCATGACCCAGCTAGGTAGCATCATCCGTGCTGGAGGAGGAGGAGGAGGAGGAGGAGGAGGAGGAGGAGGAGGAGGAGGAGATAACAATGACTGTGGGACCCTGGGTGATCTCTGAGCAAGGTGGTTTTCTTGCAGACATTTCATTACCCAACTACGGAACATCATCCATGTGGAAGGGAGGAGGAGGAGGAGGAGGAGGAGGACGAGGACTGTAGGTTCCTTGGTGCTCTCTTAGCTTGGTGGTTTTCTTGTAGACATTTCATGACCCAACTAGGGAACATCATCAGTGCTAGAAGGGAGTGGAGTTTGTGGAGAGGAGGAGGAGGAGGAGGAGGAGGAGGAGGAGAAGGAGGAGGAGGAGGAGGAAGACTGGGGGGCCTTGCAGATGTTTCTGAACTGGGCGGTTTCCTTGCAGATGTTTCATGAGCCAACTAGGGAACATCATCAGTGCTAGAAGGGAGTGGAGTTTGTGGAGAGGAGGAGGAGGAGGAGGAGGAGGAGGAGGAGGACTGTAGAGTCCTTGGTTCTTTCTGAGCTTGAATTGTGGGGTCCTTGCTGCTCTCTGAGCTGGGTGGCTGTCTTGCAGACATTTCATGACCCATCTAGGTAGCATCATCCGTGCTGGAGGAGGGGGAGGGGGAGGGGGATCGCTGGTGTTGTATATGAAGGGCCACACCTGCGCTGCCTTCCCTTCTTAGGGGTGTTTCTGATTCCCTACACCATCATGCTGGTCTTCACGGGTCTGCCTCTCTTCCTGATGGAGCTCAGCCTTGGCCAATACGGGGCCACCGGACCCCTCAGCGTCTGGAAGTGCTGCCCGCTCTTGAAAGGTGAGCTGCCCGGCCTCCTTTGGCCTCCCGGAGGAGCAGCCGGGCCAGGAGGCCAGCCAGCCCCCAAGGGGGGACCCCTCCGTCCACGTGGGGCCTCCGGGGAGTGGGAGGGGCCCAGATGGGGGCTGGAAAGGAGAGGGACCCCAAGGGCCTCATTTTGCCCCATGGAGGACCCCCTCTTGCTGTGACTCAGCTCCCCAGCCCCCAGGTACCCTTTCCTGCTTGTGGGGGGAGCTCCGGGGGCCCTGGGTGGCTTCTGGGGAGGGGGGCCGGGCGCTGCCCATCAGCAACCCATGCTCTGCTGCTGGGGCTCAAAGAAATGCCCTCCGCCCTGCTGGGGGGGCTTCCCCCACTGGGGAAGGGGAGCCGTGGGGCCTGGCTGGTCAACCTGCCCCCCACCCTCCACAGGGATCGGGGTCGGCATGCTGGTGGTCGCCTCTCTGGTCTCCCTCTACTACAACGTGATCATTGCCTGGACCTTCTACTACCTGAGCCAGTCCTTCCAGAGCCCCCTGCCCTGGTCCTGCGACGCCCCACACAACCGGCCCTTCTGCCGCTCTCAGGTACTGGGGGGGGGGTCCGGTGTGGGGAGGAAGAGCAGCAGGGGCAGCGCTTGGGGTTCTACAAGCCGGACCCCCCAGAGGAGCCCGCCGGCCTGGAGGCCCTGCCCCTGCGCTGCCTGCCCCACCAGGAGGGTCTCTTTCCTTGCAGAACGGGTCTTTGGCAAGCAGCCCCAGCGAGGTCTTCTGGAAGTGAGTCTCCTGGGGGGAGTTGGGGGCATTTCGGGGAGGGGCCGGGACACGCCTCCTTCTCTTGGCGGGGGGGGGGGGGGCTCAGCCCGGGCCTGGGGAGGAGGGCCTGGCCTTAGCCCAGCCTCTTCTGGTCCAGCGTCAAGGAGAGACCCAGCCTAGAACCGAGAGGAATTTCCTGAGGCTGGAAGTTTTGGAGAAGAGTCTGGACAGCCATTGGGCTGCTTGAAGAGGGGGCTGGACTAGAGCAGGGGTCCCCAACCGTGGCCCCTTGAAGACCGGTGGACTTCAACTCCCAGAATTCCCCAGCCAGCATAGCTGGCTGGGGAATTCTGGGAGTTGAAGTCCACCGGTCTTCAAGGGGCCACGGTTGGGGACCCCCGGACTAGAAGACCTCCAAGAGGTCCCTCCCAGCTCCTGTCATTCTGCTAATCTTCTGTTGGGAGTTCCTGCTTCTCCAAGCACAGCTCACAGCACACACACAATCACACACACAGGCCAAAACGGCAACAAGAAGAGGTTGATCACAAACAAACTTGCCCGCTGGCTGCTGCTTTGTCAGCAAAGGAACCCAGCCAGGGATGGAAGGAGGGGCAACTCTCCACTCCCCCCCCCCGTTTCCTCGCTGCTGCCAGGGGGAGGTGGCAGTGTGTGTTTGTCTGTGTGTGTCTATGTGTGTGTGCTCATTTTGTTTGGGCTTGGAGAACTGCAAGCAGCCCTTGACCAAAACCTCTGTTGTCAAAGTGAATTTTGTCCCATTTAACAGTTAAGTGCAGTTGTTAACACGTTAAGTGTTCAGTGAATCTGGCTTCCCCCATTGGCTCATCATAGGGCTGCAAAGGGGGATCACGTGACCACCCGCCCCCTCCCGGACACTGCAACTGTCATAAGTATGAGTCAGTGTGGCCAAGGGCCTGAATTGTGATCACGTGACCCTGAGGATGTGCAGGTCACTTTTTTTCACTTTGTAACCAAACGGTCCCTAAATGAATCATGAAGTCGAGGACTTCCCGTAGTGTTTGCCCTTTCATGGGCCACCTGGTGGGGAGGGTCCCGGGCAGCCGAGGGGGGCCCCTCCTGGCCACCCGCTCGCCTCCTCTGTCCCTCTCTTCTGCTTCCAGCCAGCGGGTGCTGGGCGTGGTGCACAGCGCCGGCCTGGGCGACCCGGGCCCCGTGAGGGGGTCCCTGGCGCTGTGCCTGCTGCTGGCCTGGGCGGTCATCTTCCTCGGCAGCCTGAAGGGCATCCGTAGCTCGGGCAAGGTGAGCGAGTGAGTGGGGGGGTTCGGGCTCGGGGCCACCATGCCCTGGCCAAGGGGGCAACAAGGGGAGCCCCTCCCTGGTCTTGCACTGGGGGGGCCCTGCCGGGCTCCGGCTGGGGCCAGGGTGCTTCTCCCTCTCAGCCGCCCTGCTGTCTCCCTGCCCAGATTGTGTACTTCACTGCCACCTTCCCCTACGTGGTGCTCGTTGTGTTGATCATCCGGGGAGCCACGCTGGAGGGCTCCGTGGAGGGCATCCGCTTCTACCTCTCCGCAGACTGGAGCCGGCTGCAGAGCGCCCAGGTGCGCCCACGGGCAGAATGGACGTCTCCAATTGGGGGTGGGCGATCAGGGTTTTGGTCCTGGATGGACTGGGATCTCTGAGGCGGGATGGGGGCACCTGGGCAGGAGCAGACGGAGGGGGTCAGGTGCGCATGGGGCTTCTTGTCCTGCCCTCTCATGGGGAGGCTTATGGGGAAGGTGGGCCAGATGAGAAGGAAGCCCAACCCTTGACAGCCAGCCCCACCCTGGGCATTTTATACGGGCTGGATTTCAACCTCGGCTAAGCCATGGTATCTTAGCCGCGTCTGATGGAGCAAACGCACATGATCCAAGAGCAAGCCACCAATGTGTGCTTACAAATCAGAGCCTCCTAAGGGTGTGACTGCACTCTCTGGCCTGCTTTGCAGGTGACATTAAGCCATGGTTTGACTAACAATGGTTTGGAAGAGAATATTTGTAGCTCAGCATTAGAGTTCTTGACCCTCTTGAAGCCTGCTCGTTTTCTTGCAGATGTTTCCTGACCCAGCTAGGGAACGTCAACAGAGGAAGCATCATCATTAGCCCTGATGATGTTCCCTACTTGGGTCATGAAATGTCTGCAAGAAAACCACCCAGCTCAGGGAGCACCCAAGACTCCACAGTCCTTCCTTCCTTCCTTCCATGCTTCCTTCCTTCCTTCCTTCCTTCCTTCCTTCCTTCCTTCCTTCCTTCCTTCCTTCCTTCCTTCCTTCCTTCCTCCTCCCTTCTAGCACTGATGATGTTCTCTAGTTGGGTCATGAAACGTCTGCAAGAAAACCACCCAGCTCAGAGAGCACTAAGGACTTAACAATGTTTTTTGAGTAGCCCATGACTGAGTTCACACGTTCTGTGAGCCAGAATTCAGCCTTCCATATTTCTGCAGGCACCAACTGTGGCTTACATGCTGTGTTGATGCTTCTAGTAACCAGGCTTCTCAGTCCATGTTAGTAAATGAGGGTGCAAGTGGCGGGGTCAACAGAGAGAGGAACCCAGACTGTCTCTTTCCCTCCCCTGGAGAAGGTCTGGAATGACGCGGCCTCGCAGATCTTCTACTCGCTGGGCATAGGCTTCGGGGGGCTGCTCTCCATGGCTTCCTACAACAAGTTTGACAATAACGTGATCAGGTGAGACCTCGGGAGAGACCCACGGGCTCCCTGGCCCGAATCCCAGCTGTGTGCAGATCTGCCACGCTGGGAAAAAACTTTGGAGGGTCTCTGGCATCAAGCAGGCCTGGCGTCACAACCTGTTCTTGCTTTGGGAAACTTTTGGGGGGCAGGGAAGACAAAGCCCCAGGATCCAGCAATGGGGGGGGGTGTCAGCGCAGGAGCCCAAAGCCCAGAGGACAGCCGGCCACCCCCTTGTTCAGCCACACAGGTTTCTCTCTCTCTGCCCACAGAGACACGCTGGTGATCGGCATTGGCAACTGCTGCACCAGCATCTTCGCCGGCTTCGCCATTTTCTCCATCTTGGGGCACATGGCCTGGCGGAAGAAGGTGTCGGTCGGAAGGGTGGCCGATTCAGGTAGGGAGGGTGCTGGGAAGCCCCCCTTGGGTGGGTCCCCGATCGTCTCTCCGAGGGTTTGAGATCTCCAGGGCTGTCCTGGAACCCTTCCGTGCTCCTCAAGGCCGTTTTGGCACCCCTATTTTCGGGGGGGGGAGGGGCAGGCCATTTGCAGAAGAGGGGCTGTAGGGTTGGGTGAAGAGGAGCCCCACCCACCGCCCCACCACTCCTCTCCATCTCCAAGCCCTGTCTTCCCTGCTGGTGTGGCCAGATTTGACCAAAGCAGGCGGTGGGCTTTGAGTGACCCCTGGCTCTTTCCTCAGGACCCGGACTGGCCTTTGTGGCCTACCCCGAGGCCCTGGCTCTGCTGCCCGGCTCCTTCTTCTGGTCCATCCTCTTCTTCCTGATGCTCTTCACCCTGGGGGTGGACACGCTGGTAAGTGGCAGCCGGCCAGGCTGTGGCGAGAACTGGAGCTGTGTAAAGTGGGTGTGTGTGTGAAGTAAGAGCCCCACCAAGAGCAGCAGCGGCTTCTGCGGCCACCTGACTCAACTGGCCCCTTCAGGTCTATTGCAATTCCCACTGAGCACATGTGGGTGAGGGTCTCCCGCAGGATTGCCAGGGGTCCTGAAGCAAACATCTGGGGCATTGAGGTAACTAAAGAGCGGCGACACTTGCATCTCGACTGCTCTGAAGCATGTTTTCTGCATCGCTTTTGAAGCATGCGCACGGCCTTGTTCTGTCCCGTGCACGGCCCCCTGAGAACGAAAGACGAGTCTTGTGGGACATCCTGGCTCCACCTTCTGGTCCATTCTTGGTCTGTCTTCGGGTCCGTCCATTGTCGGATGGTGCTGAGCTTCGGAGAGGGCGGTTCAGGATCCTTGGGGAGGGGGTGTGTGCTCCATTTTCCCTGGCAAAGCCACTAATGCTCACCTGCCTGTCCGTCAGTTCGGAAACATGGAGGGCATCACAACGGCAGTGATGGACGAGTTCCCGTCGCTGCGCCGCTGGAGGCGCAAAGTCCTGTTCCTGGGAGTGCTTTGCTTGGCCTTCTACCTGCTGGGCCTTCTCTTGATTACAGAGGTAAGAACGCACGCGTGTGTGTGTGTGGTGTGTGTGTGTGTTTTAAGCACCCCATCTTTCCCCCATCCTCCTCATCACAATATACTTCTCATTTTGTGTTGGCAAGATCCACTGACTTATTACAGGAGTCCTCGACTTCCAGTGTTCAGCGAATATTCGAAGTTACAACGGCATTGAAAAAAGTGGCTTAGGACCCCCTTTTCACACTTACGACCGTTGCAGCATCCTCAGGGTCCCAGGAACAAAATTCAGCCACTTGGTAGCCGACTCCTACTGACGATGGTCGCAGTGTGTCCCAGGGGTCACGTGATCCCCTTTTGGGACCTTCTGACAAGCAAAATCAATGGGGAAACCGGATTCACTTAACAACTGCAGTGATTAACTTAGTGACGATGGCAAGAAAGGTCGTAAAACGGGGCAAAGCTCACTTCAGAAATGTCTCAGCAACAGATATTTTGGACTCAGTTACGGTCGTTAAGTGGAGGACTACCTGTCCCGTAATCCAAAGCGTCTTGTCTCTTGGTGGGACCTGCCGTAAAAGAGGCCTTGAGGGGGTTGTCTCTGTTGTGGGTATCCAGTTTTATGCCTTAGTGGATGGTCTAAACCGGGCAAGCACATTAAGCCCCCATTCGCGGGAGCCATCTGAATGGACCTGGTTTGTTACATGAACACAGCAGGAATGATTATACTAGATTGGGATCCTCTGCGTGTTGTAACCTTTGTTGTGCTGACCAAGCACAGCATTAGGGATTATGTAGTTCTGGCCAGGCCTCACCCCCCCCTCTTTTAAAGCAGCTAAAGGGTCCTTGGTGAACCGTTTGCATTGCCATCTCCTGCGCTCTGTGGGCAACCACTGCGGGGACCCCAGGGGTGGGTTTGGGGATCCTTGCAAACCCACTCCGAGGAAGTCCAGGCTCTGAATTGGGGGGGGGTCTGCAGCCCCTGGAAGGAGAGCAGCAGACCGATTTGGGAGGTCCAGGCCGGCTCTGCCCACTTTTCCAGGATTCTGCCCAGGTTGGTGCCAGGCGTTTGTGGCTTTCCTCTTCCAGGGCGGCATTTACTGGTTCACCCTCATCGATGCCTACAGCGCCAGCTTCGGCCTCATCATTGTGGCTCTCTTCATGTGCCTCGGAGTGGCCTTCTTCTACGGTGAGTCCGCGTGGGGTGAGCAAGCTGTGCCAGGCAGCCAATGTCTTCCCAGGGAGGGTCTCCTCCTGTGGGACTCTCTGGGAGTGGGGCACTGCGTCACTCTTCACCCCTAACCGGCATAAGTGGTTTGTTCATGTGCCAAGGCCGTTGGTCTCTCTCAGGTCAGGCTTCCCTTCCCTCAGTGTAAAAAGTGGAAGTAAATAGCGAATAGACTGGAATTCACCCCACCAAGCCTTGCTGAAATGTGGGGTCCTTGGTGCTCCCTGAGCTGGATGAATCTCTTGCAGACGTTTCACGACCCAACTAGGGAACATCATCAATGCTAGAAGGGAGGTGGGTTTGCAGAGAGGAGGAAGAGGAGGAGGATCATGGGGTCTATTGCCCTCAGTGAGAGGACTCAACTAGGGAACATCATCAAATTCCTCAGCCAGCCATGCTTCCTCAGCCACCCATGCTGGCTGGGGAATTCTGGGAGTTGAAGTCCATGCGCCTGAAAGTGCTGGGCTGTTTCCTAAATTAATCTGGACTGGGACAGCTTGGGTTCAGAAAAAAACTAGGAAGACGGCAATTGCTTCCTCTTTCGCCCTGGATCAGAAAACCAGGCAGTGGCTGTGCGCAACATGCTGTCATCCGGCCGAAGGGTGGTGTGGGATGCGTGAAAGAGAAACCCGAAGCAAGGGGGGGGGGCGGACCGGCCAGGGTGCTTCTCCACAGCCGTGCGCTACCCATTTCCTTTCCGGCAGGCGTGAATCAGTTTTGCCAAGACATTGTCAACATGATCCGGCTGTGCCCGCCCTGGTGCAGGCAGCTGGTGCCATACTTCAAGGCCTGCTGGGTGATCTTCACGCCGGGCATGCTGCTGGTAGGTCAGGCGTGGCCTTTGCGGTCTTCCTGCCCCCACAGCTCTTTTGGGGAGAGTCTGGGCAGCAATGGGTTATCCTCCCACCCCTTTGCCACCCTTCTCCTCTCTGCTCCCTTCACAGTTCATTCTCCTCTACATCTTCATGGACCTGTCAGGCACCACCCTGCACTACGGAGCATACCGGTTCCCGCGCTGGGGCCAGGCGCTGGGTGTCTGCATGGGGGTGCTGAGCTGCATTCAGATTCCGCTTTGGGCTGGCATTGCCCTCTGCAAGGAGTCCGGGACACTGGTTGCTGTGAGTTGGGGAGAGCACCCAGTGGGTCGTGGGATGGGGCCAGCTTCCGTGAAGCGGACACACTGTCCGGGCTGTGTGGAGAGCCCACGCCCTCTTGCCTCTCCCGAAATCCCCTGGTGCACATCTGCATGGGACTTTTCCTGGCGATCCCCTCGATGGCGGAGGTGGGCAGTTGGGCGTCTGGCCCAGCGAGCAAATCTCCTGTCCTGTCGTTGCAGCGGTTCAGGAAAGCCATCCGACCTCTGAACTCCTGGCGTTCTGCAAGTGGCCGTGAGCTGCCCCACCAGGTCATCGACGTTCCCTACACCGTGAACTTGACGGACAGCGACTTCACAGGCAGTTGGCAACTGCCAGATCGGAGCGAGGCCTGATTCTGCAGGGGCCAACGCAGGAGGAGGCATCTGTGCCCGTCCACTTATGACCTGGACCTGACCAGCCACCTTTGCCATCCCTTGGAGGGGCCCGCAGTCAGATCAACGCTGCGGAAGTGATGCTGCCGCTGCTGGCCGGGAGGGCTGGCCTTGAGGATGCTGGGGCCCCCACGTCCACCCCCCACAAGAGAAGCCTGGGGGCTGGGCCAGGGTGGTTGCTGCGCTGCTTCCCCATCAGGCAGTGAGTCTCGGCTGCGGCAGCCTCCCAGGATGGGCTAGCCCCATCTCCGAAACCAAAGAGGCCCCTGCTGCTTTGTGCCCTGTGGCAGTCCTCCTCCCCAGCCCAGAGTATGGGAAGTCCTCAACTTACGACCACGATCGAGCCCAAAATGCCAGTTGCTAAGCAAGACAGTTGTTAAAGTGAGCCTTGCCCCATTTTACAACCTTTCTTGCCACAGTTGCTAAGTGAATCACTGCAGTTGTTAAGTTAGGAACACGGTTGACAAGTGGACCTGGCTTCCTCCCATGGACTTTGCCAGTCGGAAGGTCGCAAAAGGGGATCACACCGCAACCGTCCTAAGTACATGCCAGTTGCCAAGTATCTGAATTTCCATCATGTGACCGTAGGGACACAGCAACTGTCCTAAGTGTGAAAAACGGCCGTGAGTCACTTTTTTCAGTTTCTGCTCGGTCATTTACAAATGGTCATTAAGTCGAGGACTCCCTGTACGCCCTCTGCTGGGTGCCTCACTTTGGAATCGGTTCACAGCGACCTCCTGTCCACCCCGGCAGGAGGTTCCCAGCGCCACCTTGGGCTGGCTCAGCCTCCCTCCCGCACTGCCTCTTGTGCCGCAGCCCCAGACAAAGCGGCATCATCTGCCTGCTGGCCCCAGCCGGGTGACAGAAAGACCGGGGGGGGGGGCAGGAATGGACGTGGGCAATGGACCCTCCTTTGGGCAGAGACCCCTGGATGGAGAAAGCCCCCCCACACACACACACCATCTTTCTAGAGGGTCTTCTTACAGGCGCTCCCGGCGTCCACCCAGGCTGCACAGGAAGACACTACACAATCTTGCCAAGTGTGTCCTCCCTCCTCCCCAGCCATGGGGGGCTTTCCAAAGAATCGCCCTCTGTAAAGGGCGATGGGGGGAACCGCAAACTCGAGCCAAGTCAGAGCATTTTTAGAGACCCTTCTGCAAACCAGACAAATAAACCTGTTGTGCCTGTGTGGAAAGGACAAGGAGCCGTTGCGTGTGCTGCATGTTGTGTCCCCAGGCTGGCCTCCCTGCCGGGGAATCTGGGCTCTTTGACATGGGACCTTCTGGCCAGTGGCAGAGAGTTCCACCGGTCAAGAAGGCAGGATTGTTGCTTAGGAAAACACCCCCAGGCCCTTAAGAGGAAAGAAAGGCCATAGCCTGGTTGGGCCCGGGGGGAGGAGGGGCAACAGCGCTTCTGGCCGCCCCCGCAGCCATCCCAGAAGGACACCACACGGTCGAACTTATTAAAATAGTCTACATGCTTTATTAGATTCAAAACAGTTTTACAAAAAGCAGCTGGCTGGCCCAAAGAGCTGCCCCCCTGCAGCCGCCTTGCTGGCCAGACGGCCGCCTTCCTCCTTGCCCTGAGACCCAGCGAGAGGGGCTCCCGCACGGCCACTCTGGCTGGTCCAGGAGGCAGCCAGGAGCCCGAAGCGTCGCCATCCTCTACCCGGCTGCACCGACCAGCCATGAGAGCCGCAAAGCTTAGGTTCTGCTCCAGAGGGGCGGCTGCGGTCCAGGGGCGCCTGTCGAGGTTACCCTGCTCCAGAGAGCAGCGGGCAGAAGGGGGGCAGCGGGTGCAAGCCATGCGCAGCCAAGCAGGGCACTCTGGCCCCAGGAGGCCCCCACAGCAAACAGCGTCTCTGTGTCACCAGGGGGCAAATCTGGTCCGGTGGAGGACAGCACAGGGCGGCTTGCCCGGTCCTTTCCCGTCCGCCAGCTACTTCCGGGGCTTCTTGAAAATCTTAAGCGGGAACTTCTTCTTCCCGGGGCCTGAGTCGGTCTCCTCACCGGTGGAGCCACTGTCCTCCTCGCCTGCCGTGCCCGTCTTCTTGGCCGCCAGGTGTGGGATGCGGCTGTTCGCTTTGCCGGACAGGAGGGAGAGTGCGGTGCGGCCGTTGGCGGGCGGCGAGGGGGTGTCGGGCTCGGTGGAGCTGGGGCTGTGTGACCGAGAGGAGTCCCTCGAACAGGCCCCCACCTGGCCCAGCTCCCCCAGGCTGGCCGCCTTCTCCAGCCCCCCGTGGTGATTCAGCACGGGCACCTTCTTCATCGTCAGCGGGCTCTCCGACTCGCCGGGCTGTGTTTGGTGCTGCTGCTCCTCAGCCGGCTTGTTCAGCAGGCCAGGACGCAACCTGGGCATGGAAATGGCCGCCCGCGGATGGTCACTCAGGTACGGGATGGAGGAGTCCGAATCCGAGTGGACCAGGTCCCTGGAGAGGGGGGGCAGATGAGAAGAGATGAGTCTGTGGGCCTGGAAGGACCCCAACCCATGCCCTCACATGCGGTGGCACCTGGAAGCGGCTGCCTTCCAACGTCCCCCTCCCCAGTTCCTTCCTAGTGTGAGGGCTAGACTGCCTCTGGGTCTGCAAGCCGCTTCCCCCATGCCATCCTCAAAGACACCCCCCCCCGTAGGCTGATGCACAGAGGCAGGTGGGTGGGGATGGGGAGGGCTGGCTCCCTTTTCTCCACCCAGGTGGCATCGGGAGGTCCCACAATTCTTCCAGACCCTGCAAAAGAATCCCACTCCGAGTCCCACCACGAAAGTCCTGGGGGGGGGAGAAAGACTCTCTGGACAGGAGGGGTGTTTCCCTCTTCCAGAGGGGGTGGGGTGCAGCCCAGGCTGCAGTGCATCTGTCTGCAGAGAATGCTGTGACCATTGGCAGGCCCCTCGGGGTCCAACCTGACGGGGGGCTACTGGAGATGCTCCGGAAGGGCCTCTTGCCCCTCCCCAGCAGAGGGGAGCCAAGGCTCGGGCTGGGGCTGGGGGTTGTGCCCGGAAACAGGCCTTGTCCTCCCTGGGTGCATCGAAGCGCTCCTGGCCTCGTCCTGCCCTCCAGGGGCCAGAGGGGCTCCTCCTAGTGGTTAGAGTGCAGCAGTGCAGGTTGGCTCTGCCCATAGCCAGGAGTTCAAGCCTGGCGGGGCTCAAGACTGACTCAGCCTTCTGTCCTTTCCAGGTCAGTAAAATGAAGACCCAGATTGTTGGGGGCAATGCAGGTAGTCCTCGACTTACGACTACAGTTGAGCCTAAAATTCCTGTTTCTAAGCAAGACAGATGTTAAGTGGGTTATGCCCCACTTTCTCGCCACCATGGTTAAGCCAATCACTGCAGCTGTTAAGTTGGTAACACGGTCGTTAATCGAATCTGGCTTCCCCACTAAGTTTGCTTGTCGCAAGAGGGGATAACGGGACCCCCACCCCCACCCCCCCAGGGGGACACTGTGACCGTCATGAATTACGGGTCAGTTGCTGAGCCTCTGAATTCTGATCACGTGACCAGGGGGGTGCTGCAACGGTTGTAAAATGAAAAACGGCCACGAGTCCCTTTTTTCAGCACTGTTGCAACTTTGAACAGTTACTGAATGAACCATTGTAAGTCGAGGACTACCTGTATGCAAATAACGTTGCCGCCGTCGTACAGAGAGTACGCTCAAGCCCTGCGGGGCGGCATACAAGTCTAAGCAAGCGCTGCTGCTGTCCTCCCGGGCAGCCGGCCCGGCCCGGGCGAGTGGCTGAGAGCCTCCGCGGAAGCCGGGCCCCACAGACGGGTGGACGGCAGCCACCCAGCGCTTCGAGCACACGGCAAACGCAGCCACACACACTCCAACCCAGGGCCGCGAGGTCTCACAATGCAGTTAGTGGGCTTCACGGGAAGTCACAGCAGGCACCACACCCCGTGCAGAGACTGCCAGCAGCAAGCCAGAGGTTAGAGGAGGGGGCACGAGCCCAGGCCGAGCGGGCAGGACGGTACCCCAAGCTCTCCGTCTGGCCGTGCGTGCCCGACGTGATGTCGGGAGGGGGCAGGGTGTCCATCTGCAGGATGTAGGAGGAAGTGGTGTGGTGGTACAGGATGGGCAGCCCGTGGCAGGTGGGAGCAGGGGGCGCTCCGTGGCCGGCCGAGGAGGAGGAGGAGGAGGAGTACGGAGGAGGAGCTGCTGGGACATCGACGCTGCTGCCACTGGAGAGGCTGGGCATTCGGCGCAGAGTGACCCTGCCGGGCAGGTAATGCACCAGCGGTCCCGATTCCCCCTGGCTGGGGGCCTGCGGGTGACCCTCTACCAACCTCTGCGATCCCAAGGAATGCTGGGGGTCCACCAGGCGCTGGCGAACGACGCTGCTTGGCAAGGCGGGAGCTGGAAGGAAAGAAGAAGGCCCGTTAGGGAGGGACGGCGCTTGTCCGCGAGGGGGCTGCCTTTGTTTCTGTCTTGCTGGGACGGAGGGAGGGAGGGAGAGGGTAGAGGGAAGGAGGGAGGAGAGGGGTGGAGGGGGGGCAGAGGCTGTCCAGCTTTCCTCCCCCCCTCCCCGAGCCCTCCCTGTTTCTTCTCCCTGTGGTGCAGCCAGCCAAGGGAGGGCGAGGTGAGCTTTCCCAAATCCTGGCCGAAGCACGCAAGACAGCGTATCTGCCACCCAGCTGCCCATCAACCACTGGCCCCAGCCCCACAGTGCCCAGAGGGGTGCTGGCCGGGCCCGAAGGGGGGTGAAAAGGGGTTACCCAGTGCACCAATGACACGAGGAAGAATCAGGGCCCTGCAGGGAAGCGAAGAACCAGGAAGCAGCCGGCTGGGAGAACCCTTCGGCCCCATCTCCCCCCACCCACCCCAGCCCTCTTCCCTTCGGAGCGCCCCTCCCAACGCTCGTCTCTGGGGTGGACAAAGTCTCGGGGCCCTCCTGCACCTCTTTCCTGGAAAGGGGGATACTCTGGGGTGGAAAAATGTGCTGGCAATGGACGGCTCCACGAAGGAGGTCCACCTGGCGGGGCCAGGAAGAAGGGCCTTCTCCGTGGTGGCTCCCTGCCTGTCGCTTGAAGGACCGTCTCTTCCCAGTTGCCTCCGCCTGACCCACCTAAGCAGGCAGGCAGGAGATGTTAGGGGCCCCTCCTCTTTCAGGAGGTCCACCCAATGGGAAGAAGAAGGGCCTTCCCCATGGGGGCTCCCTTCCTATTAAAACATCCGTGGAGAGAAGATTGGCCTGGGCACCCCAGAGCGGGTGGGAGCTGGGGAATTCTGGGAGTTGAAGTCCAGAAGTCTGCAAGTTGCCGAGGTTGGAAACCTCTGCTCTAAAGGCAAGGACACCAGGAAGGAAGGAAGGGAGGGAGGGTGTGTGTGTGTGTGTGTGTCCGTGTGTGTCCACGTTCTCTGCCTCCCTTGTCCTGGCAAAAGAAATCAAGTGAATGGGGCCGCCTGTCTTGGGAAGACCCCCTGCAGCCCCCCCCCCCAGCGTCCTGCCCCAGCCCGGCCCTTCGCCTTGCTCTCCGGGCTTCTGCCAGCCAGCGGTTCTTCCTCCTTCCGACCCGGAAGGGCTTAGCAGAGAGAGAGAGAGAGAGAAGCAGTGAGGGCAGAGGGGGGGGGTGTGTGAGGATTAGCGGCCATGGCAGAAAGGAGAAGCCCCCGGGGGTGGGGCAGGCCGAAGGGCTCGGCCGGCAGAGTTTAGTCCGGCGGGTGAAAGCGAATCCGAGAGAAGGCGGCTCAAACCGGGGCACTTCCAGAAGGCCGGCTCCTCCAGGCAGACGGATGAGCGCTCCCCGTACTGGTGCCCCAGAAGCGAGGCGACGTCTGGCGATAGCGAGGAGGGCAGGCGGGGAGAGAGAAAGCGTCATTGGCATCGGCGGTTCGGGGCTCCGGGGGGGGGGCTCCCCAGGAGGCTCAGCCACCAGATCCCCCTCCATGGGGGTCTCTGCCTGGTCCTTCCTGCCCCCCCCAAGCGCAGACCCTCGAGGGAATGTGGGCCCTTCCCCGCTTAGGACCTCAGTCGGGGCTCTCCCCTCCGCCCCCCTTGGCTTCTTTCTGGGGGGGCCTTCCCACACCCCCAGGACAGACCCAAAGGGCCGGGGGGGGCTCGGCTTAGGGCACCCAGCCTCGCCTGGACCCCGAGACCTCCAAACTTGCAGCCCCCTCCCCTCCGCATCCTCTTGCAGGTGCCCAACTGAACTGGGTACTGAGAAAAGCACTCTGTGGGTGCTCAGAGGCACTGCTGGGGTGAAGCCCAAGGGCGCTAAGGCCTGCTCATCCGCTGCTTTTCTCAGAGTTGAGACAGAGGACAGGCCGTCCTCTGCTGGCAGCAGCTCACTCAGTGATTGTTCAAAGCTACAACATCACTGACTTATGGCCTTTTTTTTTTACACTTAACGACCATGGCAGCCCTCCGTGGTCACGTGATCAAAATTCAGGAGCTTGGCAACTGGTTCATACTTATGACGGTCGCCGGGTGACGGGATCAATCCCCTTTTGTGACCTGACCGGCAAAGTCAACGGAGAAGCCAGATTCACTTAACAACCGTGCCACTAACGTCACAATTATGGTGATTCGCTTAACGACCGGGGCAAGAAAGGTCATGAAACGGGGCAAAATTCACTGAGCAACTGTCTCGCGTGGCCACAGAAATTCTGAGCTCAACTGTGGTCGTAAGTTGAGGACTACCCATAAACCTTCTGAATCCTACTCCACTGAAGGTGAGGATGGACTGGCTGTGTCTGTGTCTGTGTGTGACTGGCTTCTCCGGGGGGGGGGGTCCAGGAGAAGTGACCCAAAGGGGGGGACATCCCTGCCAAGGGGAAACCGAGGCCCGCCTCTCCCCAGCTGGGGCCTCCCTGCCTCCACCTACACTGCATGGACATGGGGGAGACCATCTCTTCGTCCAGGTCGTCCATATCGTCTGTCATGATGAAGTGGGAGGTGTTGGCCCTGGGGGGGCCCCCTATCCAGCTGGGGTCGATGTTGAGGGCTGTCACCAGCGTGGGAATGCCGGGGTTGCTGACGATCTGGAAGCCGCAGAGCAGCTCAATCTGCTGCCAGCGGTGCAGCCGCTCCCGCAACGCGGCCGTCACCTCGCTCAGCGCCTGCCTGGAGAGGAAGGGAGGAGAGCAGAGTCAGGGGACCGCAGAGAGAGGGAGAGAAGAGAGAGCGGAGTGGAATAGAAATACAGAATAGAATAGAAATACAGAATGGAATGGAATGGAATGGAATGGAATGGAATGGAATGGAATAGAATAGAATAGAATAGAATAGAATAGAATAGAATAGAATAGAATAGAATAGAATAGAATAGAATAGAATAGAATAAGGAAGAATAGAATAGAATAGAATAGAATAGAATAGAATAGAATAGAATAGAATAGAATAGAATAGAATAGAATAGAATAGAATAAGGAAGAATAGAATAGAATAGAATAGAATAGAATAGAATAGAATAGAATAGAATAGAATAGAATAGAATAGAATAGAAATATAGAAAAGAACAGAACAGAAATATAGAACAGAATAGAACAGAATAGAAATAAAGAACAGAACAAAAAATAGAATAGAATAAAATAGAATATAGAAGAGAATATAGAATAGAATGAAATAGAAAATAGAACAGAATAGAATAGAAATACAGAATAGAAATACAGAATAGCATAGAAATATAAAATAGAATAGAATAGAGAATAGAATAGGAAATAGAGAATAGAATAGAATAGAAAAGGAATAGAATAGAATAGAATAGAATAGAATAGAATAGAATAGAAAAGGAATAGAATAGAATAGAAAAGGAATATAGAAAAGAACAGAACAGAAATATAGAACAGAATAGAACAGAAATAAAGAACAGAACAAAAAATAGAATAGAATAAAATAGAATATAGAAGAGAATATAGAATAGAATGAAATAGAAAATAGAAGAGAATAGAATAGAAATACAGAATAGAAATACAGAATAGCATAGAAATATAAAATAGAATAGAATAGAATAGAATAGAAATACAGAATAGACTAGACTAGACTAGACTAGAATTATAACGTTACTGTTACTGTGAATATACACTTATCGGCATACATTAAAATGAAATTTCAGAGACCATAGAATAATATAGAATATGGAATATACAATAGAAATAGAAATAAAAATAGAAATAGAACATGGAATATAGAAATTAATTTCTTTGTTGGCCATGTGTGGCTGGACACACAAGGAATTTGCCTCCGGTGCAGAAGCTCTCAATGTACATATAAACGGCAAATGATAAATCATGATCATAATCGTCATAAAACAGAATCATCCTAAACCAAAAGGTTCAGCACTCAGGGATCGTCACAGGATACCAAATAAAAGCCACCGACATCCATCATGAGATGTTAACAACCAAGTTATCTGCATCTCAGGTATCTTGTATTGGGGGGGGCACAGTGGGGTCATGACGAGGGCTGGACTGGGGGGGGAAGAGTCCAGGCCTGCCAGCACAACCGTCGTGGGGTCCGGCATCCCCCCCCAGGCAACACTACAGGTCGTCCTCGACTTACAAGCATCTGTTTAGTGATCGTTTGAAGTTACAAGGGCACTGAAAAAAGTGACTTAGGACCAGTCCTCACACTTACGACCGTTGCAGCATCCCATGGACGTTGATCACAACTGGCAACTGACATCTACTGATGTCATAAAATGGGGCAAAACTCATTGAACGACTTAGCAACAAAAAGGTTGGGCCCAATGGTGGTCGTAAGCCGAGGACTACCGATATTTAAGAGGGTGGCAGCCTCCCGGAGTCACGTGGCCCCTACTGGCAACTTTGCCGGCTGCTTCCCACAAGCAAAGTCGATGGGGGAAGCCAGATTCGCTTAACAACCACACGATTCACTTCACCATCGCAATGATTCGCTTAGTAACCACGGCAAACTTCATAAAGCCCGTCTCCTCTTCCCCCCCTCCTCCAAACGTCGCTGCCGCCGCCGCCTTGCACATTACAGCCTGACGGGCGAGTGGGGGTCCCTCCCTGGGCTCCCCCACCGAGCAGGCCACGCCCCCACCGCCACGGCTGCCGGGGGGGGGGGAATGACCCGCAGCACGAACTCACTTGGCCGTCAAGATCTTGTGATCCACGTCGTCCAGGGAGGAGCTGTGAGCCACGTGGAAGGTGCCAAAGAGGGTGTTCCGCTTCTTCTTGATCTTCTCAGCCTGGAGGGGGGGGGGGTGGAGAGCCCATCGGGCAACGTCACGACTCCAAAAGTGGGGCCAAACCTCCCCCAACCCCCCCACGACCGGCTACAGAGGGATCGGCTGGGAAGTCTGCCTTCCGTCAATCAGTCAGAATGGAGCGGGAAGGGGCCCGGGAGGTCCTCTAGTCCACCTCGGGCAGAAGACCCTCCACCCACCACCCCAGACAGAGGCCTGCCCGGTCTCTTCTTAAAGCCCCTCCAAGGGTGGGGGGGGGCCCTCGGCTTCTGGAGGCTGAGGGTGATAACCCAAGAGGCAGTGCCCCTGCGCCCCACGGCCTCCGGTCACCCAATTCTGAGTCAATTTAATAATAACAACAATAATAATAATAAAGTTGGAAGGGACCTTGGAGGTCTTCTAGTCTAACCCCCTGCTCAGGCAGGAAACCCTATACCAGGGGTTCTCAACCTTGGCAACTTTAAGACTTGTGGACTTCAACTCCCAGAATTCCTCAGCCAGCAAAGCTGGCTGAGGAATTCTGGGAGTTGAAGTCCACAAGTCTTAAAGTTGCCAAGGTTGAGAACCCCTGCCCTATACCATTTCAGACAAATGGCTGTCCAGTCTCTTCATAATCATAAAGTTAGAAGGGACCTTGGAGGTCCTCTAGTCCAACCCCCTGCTCAGGCAGGAAACCCTAGACCGTTTCAGACACATTTCAGGCGCCAGGAACCTGGAGCTGATCAGATTCAATTAACCACCACAGGAAAAAGGGTATAAAATCAGTTGCCTCAGTGAACAACAGAAATTCTCGTCTCAGTCGTGGTTGTACGTTGAGGACCACCTGTATATCGGGGCTCCCCAGCCTCCGGGGCCACTGGATGACTTGTGGACTTCAACTCCCAGAATGCCTCAGCTAGCCGTGGACGACTAGCACGGCCGGCCGAGGAATCCTGGGGGCCCCACTGGGTGGGATGTGGAGGGGGGGATTCTCAAGAGCAGCCCCGGCACTCACCCCCTCTTTGGCCAGGAGCAGCTGCTTCTCCGCGTTCTGCTTCTTGACGTTGTAGTACTGCACCTCCACCTCGTGGGTCAGCTGCAGCCACTTCTGGAGGGCCCCGGGGGCCGCCCAGCTGCTGTGCGACTCCAGCTCCTTCTCGGCGTTCCGGAGGGCCATGCGGACCTGGGGGGGGGAGAGGGTAGGATCAGCACAAGGGCCCCCGAGGGGCATCAGAGGGCGGAGGGGGGGTCTCCTCTGGGCAAAACCCCCAGAGACGGCAATAGCAGCCCTCAGGAGATCGTATGGACTTTCCCCCTTGCAATGGGGGGAGAGTCAAAGGAGCCAGGCAGACCTAAGGAAAGCTGAGGGCCGGGGCCAGAGAGGCAGAACCTTCTAGAAGCAGGAAGGTCAGGTGCCAAGAGAAGAGAATATCTGAACTGTCCTGGGGGCCCTCTGAGCTGGGCAGTTTCCTTGCAGACGTTTCATGACCCGACTAGGTAACATCATCAGTGCTGGAAGGGAGGGAGGGAGGGAGGGAGGGAGGGAGGGAGGGAGGGAGGGAGGGAGGGAGGGAAGGAAGGAAGGAAGGAAGGAAGGAAGGAAGGAAGGAAGGAAGGAAGGAAGGACTGTGGGGCCCTTGGTGCTCTCTGAGCTGGGTGGTTTTCCTGCAGACGTTTCATGACCCAACTAGGAAACATCATCAGTGCTGGAAGGGAGGGAGGGAGGGAGGGAGGGAGGGAGGGAGGAAAGAAAGAAAGAAAGAAAGAAAGAAAGAAAGAAAGAAAGAAAGAAAGAAAGAAAGAAAGAAAGAAAGAAAGAAAGAAAGAAAGAAAGAAAGATAGATTGTGGGGCCCTGGGTGCTCTCTGAGCTGGGTGGTTTTCCTGCAGACGTTTCATGACCCAACTAGGAAACATCATCAGTGCTGGAAGGGAGGGAGGGAGGGAGGGAGGGAGGGAGGGAGGGAGGAAAGAAAGAAAGAAAGAAAGAAAGAAAGAAAGAAAGAAAGAAAGAAAGAAAGAAAGAAAGAAAGAAAGAAAGAAAGAAAGAAAGAAAGATAGATTGTGGGGCCCTGGGTGCTCTCTGAGCTGGGTGGTTTTTCTGCAGACGTTTCATGACCCAACTAGGAAACATCATCAGTGCTGGAAGGGAGGGAGGGAGGGAGGGAGGGAGGAAGGAAAGAAAGAAAGAAAGAAAGAAAGAAAGAAAGAAAGAAAGAAAGAAAGAAAGAAAGAAAGAAAGAAAGAAAGAAAGAAAGAAAGAAAGAAAGAAAGAAAGAAAGAAAGATTGTGGGGCCCTGGGTGCTCTCTGAGCTGGGTGGTTTTTCTGCAGACGTTTCATGACCCAACTAGGAAACATCATCAATGCTGAAAGGCAGGAGGGTTAGTGGGGGGGGAGGAGGGGGGAAAAAAGGAGGAGGAGGGAGGGGAGAAGGAGAACTTTTGGTGCTCTCTGAGCTGGGCGGTTTTTCTGCAGACATTTCATGACCTGAATAGGTAACATCATCAGTGCTGGAACGGAGGAGGGTTAGCAAGGAGGAGGAGGAGGAGGAGGAGGAGGAGCGAACAGGAGTGCAATCACGATGTCAGTACATCAGACTGGACAGACCTTCTCCTATTACTGCTAAAAAGGGAGTCTCCTGTGCTGGGGACTGACCTGGGGGGTCCTGGGTGCCCGCTGAGCCTGCCTGCTGGCAGACGTTTCATGACTAGGTAACATCATCAGTGCTATGATTGTCAGCAGCAGCAGCATTGATGACATCCCCTCGTGGGGTCATGAACCCTCTGCAAGAAAAGCACCCAGCTCGGAAGGCGCCAAGGACCCCGGGTCCCTAGTAGGGGCTGCCCCCCTCCCTCCCCTCCCCACCCCTCCCCACCTCTCCCCTGCCCTCCCCACCGGACGTACCTGCTCCAGCTCCTGCTCGGCGTATTTCTGCCTGCTGAGCTCGTTCTCTGTCCCTTCGCGCAGCTCCCGCAGCCGATGCGCCTCTTGCTTGGCGATGCTGATCTCGTCCTGCAGCCTCTTCTCCAGGGAGACCTTCTCCACCTCCACCGTGCGGTGCTCCTCCTGGGCCTTCTGCAGCCTGGGAAAGAGGCGGGGGACGATGGGCCCTGGGGCGGGGGCAGGAAGGGCCCAGCCGAGGAAGAGCAGGGCCGAGCGCGGGCGGGAGGGAGGGAAGGCCGCGGGCAGGGAGGCCTCCTGAGGTCCCAGAGCCCAGGAGGCCTGGCGGAGGAGGAGGAGCAGCAGCAGCAGCCGCGGCCGAAACCTAGCAGAGGCGCTGGAGAGGAGACCCAGAGGAGAGCAAGGGCAAAGCAGGAAGGAGGGCAGGGCGGGAGCATCTCAGGCTTCCTCTGGAGATCTTCCGGAACCTCCTTCGTTTGGGTTCAGGGCCACCTCCTCTCGCAGGAGGGTCTGGGGGGGAAGCCAGGGAGAAGAGACCATCCCACTCGCTTCAGCCCCCTCCCTTTCTGCCAAAGAGGCCTTTTTTCCAACCCCTGGAGAGCCCCGGTGGAGACCTCTGGATCTAACTCTACACTACAGGGAGTTCTTGTCAGTTTAGTGCAGGGGGTCTTCAAACTCGGCCCTTGGATGACTTGTGGACTTCAAGTCCCAGAATTCCCCAGCCAACATGGGGAGAATTCCCCAGCCAACCGGGAGTCAAAGTCCACGTGTCTTAAGGGGGCAAATGTGTGGAGAAACGCTGCTCCCTACATCAGGGGTGGGAAACCTGGGCTCTTTTTGGACTCGTGGACTTCAACTCCCAGAATTCCTGAGCCAGCCATGCTGAGGGGAAAGGGAGAGGTTTCCAAACTGAGCCAGGCTGGCTCAGGAATTCTGGGAGTTGAAGTCCACCAGTCATAAAAGGGCCAAACTTTCCCCCATGCTGGCTGAGGAATTCTGGGAGTTGAAGTCCACGTGTCATCCAAGGGCCAAGTTGGAAGACGCCCTGCTTTAGTGGCGGTTTGAAGTTTCAAGGGCACTGGAAAAAGGGACTTATGATCGTTCTTCACATTGATGACCACTGGAGCATCCCCGGGGCCACATGACCAAAAGCCGGGCGCTTGGCGACTGGCATGTATTTATGATGGCTGCGTATGTGGGGGGCCACGGGATCCCCGTTTGCGATCTTCTGACAAGCAATGGGTAAAGGAACCTGGAGGCCTCCACCGCCCAGGTCTCCAGTCTTGAGGAACCCCAGGCAGGAGTCTGAGGGCAGGGCCACCAAAGGGGCCCGCTGGGCCAGAGAGAGAGAGAGAGAGAGAGAAGGAACCCCTGAGCATCACCCAGAGACGCTCAGGAAGGCCTGGAGGTCCAGCACTAACCCACAAGGGCAGCCCCGCCCTGGGCTTGCAGGACCAAGCAGCTCCTGGAATGCTCAGAGACTTGCTTGTGATGCCTCTCACTCCAGGGGGAGGACCTGAGTCTGCACCAGCCCAAGGACTCTGCCGTGGGTCAGGGGTGGGCAACTGGGGCGACCTGTGGACTTCAATGCCCAGAATTCCCGAGCCAACATGGAAGCCAAACGTCCGCAAGAAAGCCACCAAGCTCAGAGAGGACCAAGGACCGCTTCGGAGAGGAGCGGCATATAAGTCCAAATAAAATAAATAAATAAA
Source organism: Bothrops alternatus (assembly GCA_034064705.1). NCBI lineage: Eukaryota > Metazoa > Chordata > Lepidosauria > Squamata > Viperidae > Bothrops > Bothrops alternatus. The sequence continues at coordinate 685,026 of JARGCV010000037.1, forward strand.
ATAAATAAATTTTCTCCTGTTCCTGGATCACGTCTCCTGCGGCAGCACCTCTTGGGGACATGCCGGAGCACGACCAGGCGAAACAAGAAGTGGGCCGGGGGCAACCACACTCACCCTGTGGGGAATTCATGCCGCGTTTTTCAAGGGAGCTGAAGCGCCTGCAGGCTTCACCCAAGCGCACCAAGGAAGGAAGGAAGGAAGGAAGGAAGGAAGGAAGGAAGGAAGGAAGGAAGGGAGGGAGGGAGGGAGGGAGGGGGGGAGGGAGGGAGCAGCTTGGGCAGTCGTTCTGCTCACCCAGGTTCCAGCCGGAAGGAGGAGCCGGCCAACCCACCTTTCCTGGAGGTCGTGGAGACTCTGCTCGGCCCTGTGCAGACCTTCCAGGTCCTTCATCATCTTCTTCATGTGCTCCTTGGAGTAGCGGTTCTGGATGTAAGCAAACCAGCAGCCTCCCACACCGATCACGATGGAGACCACCAGCATGAAGTCTTTCAAGTGGTTGTGCCGGGTCACTGGGGAAGCAGAGGTGGAAGAGCGTCAACAAGGAGGCCCGCCCCGCGCCTCTCCTGCCTCTGCTCGGCCTGCTTTGATCTGATCTGGAGGCCCACCTCCTGCTGGCTTCCAGACCCCGGGGAAGGGGAGGGGTTCTCCCTCCCGGAAGCCCCCTCGCTCTCAAGGCAGACGCCTGGTAGGGGCGAAGATCACCCTCCTTTCTCTGCAGCACCAAAGATCTAACCAACTTAACTGCATCACAAGAGCTGGAAGGGACCCTGGAGGTCATCTACTCCGACCCCCCACTCAGGCAGGAAACCCTATTCCATTTCAGACCGAAGTCTGTCCAGTCTCTTCTTGACAACTTCCACTGTTGGAGCCCTTGGCTATGTAGCCTTGCGTGGCGGGGCACATGGGCCCTCACAGCCACGGGGTTGGCTGTCCTCGTGACTCCCCCTCCGCTCCCCCCCCCATTGCCTGTATTAACAACTGATGATCCACCGTGTTGGAACTCTTTCACCTTTTGAAACTTTCATAATGTGGTTTTACACTTTAATTTTTTTGTAATCCCTAAATTATTCTGATTATTTAAAGTTTAATTTATTGATTGTGTTGTACGCTGCCCAGGGTCTCTCTCCGAGGGAGATGGGCGGTTGAGAAATATGAAGTGTAAATAAATAAATATCTTTTACCCCAAACCCTTCTGTCAAAATCCTTCATAGTTTTTGGAAGTAGCCAAAGCCCCTCCTGCTGCATAATAATAATAATAATAATAATAATAATAATAATAATAATAATAATAATAATAATAATAATAAACGAGAAAGAACTGGAGAAGATAACAAAATACAAAGACCTACAAATAGAAATAAAAAGACTGTGGCAAAGGCAAGCAAGGTAGCATCAATAGTCATAGGCGCATTGGGTGCAATCCCAAAACAGCTGGAGCACCACTTGAACACCCTCATTGGCATTGACAAATTCGCCATGAGTCAATTGCAAAAGGCAGCCTTACTAGGAACGGCTTCCATCCTGCGACGAGATCTGTAATACCATCAAACATCCACATCTGCCTATCCCAGGTCCTTGGGAAGGACTCGATAGGTGGAAAAAAAATGCCAAATCCAGTGTGAACATCTGGCTGACTGTGCGATGATCCATAATAATAATAATAATAATAATAATAATAATAATAATAATAATAATAATAAACGAGAAAGAACTGGAGAAGATAACAAAATACAAAGACCTACAAATAGAAATAAAAAGACTGTGGCAAAGGCAAGCAAGGGTAGCACCAATAGTCATAGGGGCCTTGGGTGCAATCCCAAAACAGCTGTAGCACCACTTGAACACCATCATCGGCATTGACAAATTCGCCATGAGTCAATTGCAAAAGGCGGCCTTACTAGGAACGGCTTCCATCCTGCGACGAGATCTGTAATACCATCAAACATCCACATCTGCCTATCCCAGGTCCTTGGGAAGGACTCGATAGGTGGAAAAAAAATGCCAAATCCAGTGTGAACATCTGGCTGACTGTGCGATGATCCATAATAATAATAATAATAATAATAATAATAATAATAATAATAATAATAATAATAATAATAATAATAAAGTTGGAAGGGACCTTGGAGGTCATCTAGTCCAACCCCTTGCTCAGGCAGGAAACCCTACACCACTTCAGACAAATGGCTGTCCAGTCTTATCTTAAAGACTTCCAGTGTTGGAGCATTCGCCACTTCTGGAGGCAGGTGGTTCCACTGGTTAATTGTTCTAAGTGTCTCCGGCAGAGACGTCACCCTGAGGCCTGGCTGTGATTTCCAAGCCAGACACGCAGCTCCAAGAGCAGATTTTTTGGGTGTCCTTTTGGCTTTTAGTTAAAACTAGCAACAGCAACTCAAGAGGCCATACTGTCCATGAATTTTGGCCAAGGGTCTCAAGGAGTTAGAAAGCCACACCGATGTCAACCAGTAAGGAATATATCCCTGGACTTCTTGCAGAGAGACGGGTGGCAAATAAATTTTTAAGAAACAAACTTACAGCCATCGGTCTGGAAGTGGCCCAAAATGCGGTTTAGAAAGAGATTAGGAATGTTTTCAGTTTGCAGCAAGATAAAAATCTATGCATAAAGAAAGGAAGCAGCTGTTCTTCTCAAAATGAAAAAAAAAGAAAGAAAAAAGCATAGCCAAGAGTCCCGGGGTAGGCAGCCTTGGCTCTTTTATGAGTCATGGACTTCAACTCCCAGAATTCCTGAGCCAGCCAATACGTAGCAATGCTCACTCAACCTTTGCACCAAGTATTAAGGAGTTATTTGTTCTTCATTCAGCCTTGCTGTCCTTAATCAAGCAGGATAATGGCCTTATCGCTGGCATGAGCTGGCAGCTTCCTTGAGTAAAACAGCAGAAAGATAAGCAGGATTTTTTTTTTCACGGAGGGGGAGCAAAAGCCCCCGGGGAGTCTTCAGGCCTTAAAAAGGATCCAGTGGTGGGGATCCACAGCGGGTGACCCACAACGGGATTCCTCGGACAGCAACCTCTGTGCAAACACAGGCCAAATCCGCAGCGCTCTGTCGAGGTAAACAGAGGCCAGGCCGAATATGGAGACCAAGCGACACACGACAGGAATGTGGTTGGAGCAAGTGTTGAGGAAGGAGGATGGACCTGCTGGAGCATGTCTCCAGGATCTTCTCCTGCATCTCCAGGACCGTTTCCAAAGCTTGCTCAGGGCTGGGCCAGGAATCCACGGTGGCATCATCTTCCCTTCCCATCAGAAGCCAAGACAGGACATCAGGCAGGTTCTTCCGCCAGGCACGGGAAAGGTCCCTCATGGGGGTGGGCTATCAGCAGAGGGACAGGGACCTTCTAGATCCGGCTCCCACCCGCCACAGGGCTGGAAAGCCCTGATTTTTGGGGTGCAGCCTGCTTTTCTAGAACATGGAATCAGAGAGCTGGAAGGGACCTTGAGAGGTCTTCTAGTCCAACCCTTGGTCAAGGCAGGAGACTTTAATTGCATCCCAGGCAAATGGCTGTCCAATCTTTTCTGATGATGGAGCACCCACAACCTCTGCAGGGAAGCTGTCCTGTTCATTAATCATTCTCTCCGCCAGGACGGTTCCAGGCAGGATCTCCTCCTGACGATCTCCCACCTGTTGCTTCTTGTTCACCTATTGTGAAACACGAAACAGGAGGAGAGGTTCTCCAGGAGCAGCATGGCAGCCCTCTGGCTGCCAGCTCGCTCGGACCAGTTCCACTCCTGCTCACAATGGAGCCACCTACGACAGAGCCGTCACCGGCGGCCCATGTAGGATCAGCGGGTGGGGATGGACACCTTCCACCTGAGCTTGTGGCTTGGCAGAAGAAGCCCCACGAAGGGCCGCTCGGCTCTGCAGGAACCGGCCCAGGCTGGCCTTCCTGGAAGGAGCACCTGGAGCAGCCGGGCTGCCCTGGGCTGAGTTTCCATCTGACGAGGCTCACGGCGTTGGCTCTGCCCTGCCGGAGTGGCAGGGGATCCTTCGCTGAGGTAAACCTGTTTTTCACCAGGGTGCCAACATAGCATGGCTTTAGACGGGCCAATTTCCCCAAGAAATTGTTGATGTAGGGCAGGGGTAGGCAACCTTGGCTCTTTTATGACTCCTGGACTTCAACTCCCAGAATTCCTGAGCCAGCATGGGGAAAACTTTGGCCCCTTCATGACTCCTAGACTTCAACTCCCAGAATTCCTGAGCCAGCATGGGGGAACTGTGGCCCCTTCATGACTCCTAGACTTCAACTCCCAGAATTCCTGAGCCAACATGGGGGAAACTTTGGCCCCTTCATGACTCCTGGACTTCAACTCCCAGAATTCCTGAGCCAGCATGCCTCAGCTTGGAAACCTCTCCCTTTCCCCTCAGCATGGCTGGCTCAGGAATTCTGGGAGTTGAAGTCCACCAGTCATAAAAGAGCCCAGGTTGCCTACCCCTGATGTAGTGTGCAGCGTTTCTCCACACAGGCCCCCTTAAGACGCGTGGACTTCGACTCCCAGGTAGCCCATGTTGGCTGGGGAATTCTGGGAGTTGAAGTCCGCAGGTCTTCACGGGGCCGATGTGGAGAAACACTGGTGTGGAGAGCTGAAATGAAGTGCTCCAAGTCCAACAGCAAATAAACACACGCAGAAAAGAAATAGGGCCAATATATCCACTCGAATTTTAAACAAATCGTAAAGTGGTTAAGGACTCATAAGCCGTTATATACACAACTCGGAAATCTCTCAGCATTAGAAGAATATACAGATGCAGTCATAATCCCTTGAGGTCTCTCTCTGTCGTTTCTCTAAACTATTCCTTCAAACCACACACAGACACAGACACAGACACAAAACCGCCACGGAAAGGCACCAAATTAAGTCTGAAAGCCTGCAATATGCAGCAAATGAGTTTGAAGGGATCTTCTCCAAGGCCAGAAAGAGACTCCACCCCAGCCAGGCCTATTTACTTCTCTTGTGTACCCAGAGCTTCCTGGTGATAGAATAGGAACACTCCCAGGAAAGCGTGTGAGTTCCAACACAAACACTAAGACACACCCCAGGTAACGCAACTAGGAAACAAAACAAAGCGAAATCCCCATTGCATTTACAGGCAATCCTCGACTTACGATCACAGCCGATTCCAAAATGCCCATTGCTAAGAAAGACAATGAAGTGAGTTTTGCCTCGTTTTACGACCTTTTTAGCACCGTTATTAAGTGAATCACTGCAGTTGTTTAGGTAGCTACAGAGTTGTTAAGTGAACCCGGTTTCCCCCATTGACTTTGCTTGTCGGGAAGTCGCAAAAGGGGATCACGTGACACACAGACACCCCGGGAGTCTGCCACCGTCATAAATATGAACCAGTCGCCAGGCGTCTGGATTTTGATCATGTGACCGTGGGGATGCTGCAACCGTCCTTAAGTGTGAAAAAGGTTCCTTTTTTCAGTACCTTTATAACTTCGGTCACTAAATGAATCATTGTTAAGTCGAGGACTACCTGGACAGGGGGGTTAGCTAAAAACGAAAAGCCCTTCAACCTAGAAGCAACCTAGAACTAAGGAGAAACTTCCTGACAGTTGGAACAATTAACCAGTGGAACTACCTGCCTCCAGAAGCTGTGAATGCTCCAACACTGGAAGTTTTTAAGAAGAGACTGGACAGCCCTTTGTCTGAAATGGTGTAAGGTTTCCCTGTCTGAGCAGGGGGTTGGACTAGATGACCTCCAAGGTCCCTTCCAACTCTATTATTATTATTGTTGTTATTAGTGTTATTATTATTAGTGTTATTATTATTAGAATAGTGTAACTGCAAGATAGGCAGTGTATAAATTTAATAAAATAAATAAATAAGAACTCTGAGCCACTCCTCGACATACAACTGCAATGAAGCCTGCCCGTCACTGTCGCAAGTCGTCTTGCAACCTTTTTTTCACAGAAGGCAGGAGGGGCTCCAGGGAAACCACGTTTGCCCTCCGGCTGCCTTTAAAGCTGGGCCCCTCCCCAGGACACGGGAGTCCCACCACAGAGGGGCAGCCTTCCAGCGTTTTCTCCCCCCACTTCCCCCTCGCTGGCCTTCACGGCGTTGCTGCAAACCTCAAAGATTGTGATCACGCTCACAACCTCACAACCGGTCCCGTTTCCTCAGAAATGCGACAGCCAAGCCACAAGGGAGAAGGCCATAGCGCTTCAGGGCTGCTGGGAAATCCATCCCAGCCTTCGGTCCTTCAAGGGGCCTGAACTCACATTCCCACCATTCCTCGGCCTTAGCTTAGCTCAGGGCGATGGGAGTGGAAGTCCGAGCCCCCCCCCCCGCCTCCCCAAATCTGGCTCCCAGCATCCTGGCACGCGGGGGGGTCACTCACGGAGAGGCGGGCCGAAGAGCACGGTGTCCAGGGCTTTCAGCTGCAGCTTCTGCCGGTGGCTCCTGTCGGTCATCTTCAGGAGCGTCCCGGTCATGGTGGCGTTGGTGATGGCCAGCCTGCAAGGAAGAAGAGCAGAGTGGTCAGAGCCCCACTTCCCTCAACGCAGGATCTGCTCAGAAGGATCTCTGCAGCTCAGGGTTCAACTCTGGGGTCCCCACAGGCTCTCTGAGCTGGCCGGTTTTACTTGCAGATGTTTCATGACCCAACTACGGTAGGTGACATCGTCAGTGCTAGAAAGGAGGAGGAGGAGGAGGAGGAGGAGGAGGAGGAGGAGGAGGAGGAGAACGACATCTTTGGGGTCCTTGGTGCTCTCTGAGCTGGGTGGTTTTCTTGCAGACATTTCATGACCCAACTAGGGAACACCATCAGTGCTAGAAGGGAGGAGGAGGAGGATGGCTTCCTTGGTGCTCTCTGAATTTGGTGATTTTCTTGCAGACGTTTCATGACCCAACTAGGGAACAGCATCAGTGCCACAAGGCTGCATAGAACCACTTGAACGATGAATGTCCTACGCAACCTTCTAGCACTGATGCTGTTCCCTGTTTTTTGCAACCACGGACAAAAAACAGCAGAAGAAAAGAAAAGCCAGTTGGTCTAATGGTTAAGACCCTGAGTTCTAGTCCCGCCTCAGGCATGAAAGCCGGCTGGGTGACTTTGGGCCAATCACCAGGAGGCGGTGAGTTCTAGTCCCGCCTTAGGCATGATAGCTGGCTGGGTGACTTTGGGCCAATCATCAGGAGACTGTGAATTTTAGTCCCGCCTTAGGCATGAAAGCCAACTGGGTGACTTTGGACCAATCACCAGGAGGCGATGAGTTCTAGTCCCGCCTTAGGCATGAAAGCTGGCTGGGTGACTTTGGGCCAATCATCAGGAGACTGTGAATTTTAGTCCTGCCTTCAGCATGAAAGCCAACTGGTTGACTTTGGGCCAATCACCCGGAGGTGGTGAGTTCTAGTCCCGCCTTCAGCATGAAAGCCAACTGGTTGACTTTGGGCCAATCACCCGGAGACGGTGAGTTCTAGTCCCGCCTTAGGCATGAAAGCCAACTGGGTGACCTTGGGCTAATCTCTCTCAGTCCAGCCCACCTCACAGGGTTGTCGTTGTGGAAAAATAGGAGGAGGAAGGATATGTTGGATATGTTTGCCGCCTTGAGCCAATTGTAAAATAATAAAGGTGGGATAAAAAATAAATGAAATAAAAATAGCACCGGTTCGAAAAAACGAATCTCTGAGCAAAGCACCCGGGGGGGAGGGGAGGGGGTGTTTCTCAGGGCCTCCCACGGTCTCCCCCCAAGCCGCCCCCGCCCCCCCCTCCCCAGATCTCGATGGCCCGACAGGCTGACCTGGGCATGGCGTGGCCGGTGAGCTGAAGCTTCCGGAAGGTCTCTTCGTACTGGGGGAGCTCCACGTAGGTGATCAGCCACTGCGCCACCTCCTCGACCGTCCAGTTGTAGACTGCGGAAGGGGAGAAGCAGCAGGGACAGGAGGGTTTTCCCCCCCCCTGCCAAACCCCCAATTCTCACAGGCCCCTCTCAGGTCTGTGCGCATTCACCAGGGAGGAGGGAGGGAGGGAGGGAGGGAGGGAGGAGCCTTACCAGAAGATCACGGTGCCCCCCCCACCAGGAGAGATCTGCCCCCTACCCCTTGCCCCCCCCAGGGGCCTGCAAAGCTGCTTCTGCCCACTGGCCGGGGGTCTCGACAGGGGGGGGCTGGGGGTGGTTAAGAGAACCTGCTGCACATGGGCTCCCACTGGTCTTTCTTAACTTGGATGGCGATATTTAATTTTAAGGTTGCGTTCTTGGTGCTCTCCCAGCTTGGTTGCTCTCTCGCACATGTTGCATTAACAAACTAGGGAACATCATCACCCTAGCCAAGGAAGGGAGGAAGGGGAGGAAGGGAGGGAAGGGGGGAAGGGAGGGAAGGGAAGAAGGGAAGAAGAGAGGAAGGGGAGGGAGGGAGGGAGGAGGAAAGGGAGGAAGGAGGGAAGGAAGAAAGGAAAGGGGGAAGGGAGGGAGGAAGGAAGGAGGAAAGGAAGGAAGGAAGGAAGGAAGGGGAGGAAGGGAGGGAAGGGAGGGAGGGGAGGGAAGGGAAGGGAAGGGAAGAAGAGAGGAAGGGGAGGGAGGGAGGGAGGAGGGAAGGAAAGAAGGAGGGAGGGAAGGAAGGAAGAAAGGAAGGAAGGAAAGGGGGAAGGAAGGGAGGGAGGGAGGAGGAAAGGAAGGAAGGAAGGAAGGGGAGGAAGAAAGGATAGGGGAAGGGAGGGAGGAGGGAGGGGAGGAAGAAAGGAAGGACGAAAGGGAGGGAGGGAGAAAGGAAGGGTGGGAGGGAGGGAGGAAAGGAAGGAAGGAAGGAAGGAGGAAAGAGAAGGAGGAAGGGAGAAAGGAAGGAAGGAGGAAGGGAGAAAGGAAGGAAGGAAGGAAGGAAGGAATGCCACTCCCACCTTTGGAAATCTTTTTTCAAGAGTCTGGGGAGGGGCTTGTGGGGGGGGTGTCTCCCATTCCACTTAGCATTAATTTGGATCCCTCCCTTGCTCAGCTCTTCTCCGTAATGGCTTGCTGCTGGGAAAGGACGTCATAATGCATACGTATTATTGTTTATTTATTCAGCTGTGATTACAATAAACAGGGAGGAGGAAGAAAGGTCTGGGGGGGGGAGGAGACTGGAGGTGACGGAGACCCTCCCAGTCCGGTTGCTTTCCCTACCAGCAGAGGAAGCGCAAGGACGCTGGAGCGCTGGGCTGATCCCAGGTTGAGGGGGTCACCCCATTCCCCAAAGCCCCTGAAGAAGGCAGGACAAGAAGCAACGGGTGGAAACTAAGCAAGGAGAGAAGCAACCTGGAACTAAGGAGGAAATTCCTGACATTTGGAACAATTAACCAGTGGAACTGCCCACCTCCAGAGATTGTAGGTGCTGCCTCACTGGAGGCTTTTAAGAAAAGACTGGATGGTCACTTGCCTGGAATGGCATAGGCCAGGGGTAGGCAACCTTGGCTCTTTTATGGCTCGTGGACTTCAACTCACAGAATTCCTGAGCCAGCCATGCTGAGGGGAAAGGGAGAGGTTTCCCAGCTGAGCCAGGCTGGCTCAGGAATTCTGGGAGTTGAAGTCCAGGAGTCATGAAAGGGCCATAGATTCCCCCATGCTGGCTCAGGAATTCTGGGAGTTGAAGTCTAGGAGTCATAAGAGAGCCAAGGTTGCCTACCCCTGGCCTAGGCTCTCCTGCTTGAGCAGGGGGCTGGACTAGAAGACCCCCAAGGCCCCCTCCAACTCTATTATTCCACATTCTGGAAAAGCAAGTTGTGCCCCAAGAATCAGGGCCCAGGAATGGGGAAAGGGCCCAGCCAATCGACACCTGGGTGTTTCTTGCTGCCGAATCGATGCCGGAGGGCTCACCATGATTCTGGCACCAGGAAAAAAGAACTTTCTTCGGCCCATACGACCTCTTCGCCCACCTGAGCTGTCCTTTCTGGACCCCTCCCCACCTGGGATCTGAAGCACCAGCTGACTCCTTTCAACTACAGATAGGCCTCAATCTGCAACAGTTCATCATAAACTGGCAGGAGTAGCCAACATCTTGACAGACTCGAACAAGGGGCCCTGTCCAACAGCATGAAATTTAAGGTGGAGAAAAGCAAAGTTTTAAAACACTTAGGCAGGGAAAAACCCAAAGGCGCAAGTGCAGATTGGGCGAGACCCGGCTCAGAAACAGCCACTGGGAGAGGGACCTCGGAGTCCTAGTGGACGACCGCTTGACCCTGAGCCAGCCGGGTGCAGCAGCAGCCAAAAGAGCTAACACAATCCTGGGTTGCATAAACAGAGGCATAGAATCAAGATCACACGAGGTATTAGTACCACTTTATAAAACCCTAGTAATACTGCAGCCAGTTTTGGTCACCATATCACAAAAAAGATGTCCAGAGTTTAGAAAAAGTTCAGAGAAGATGATCAAAGGCCTGGAGACCAAAACATACGAAGAACGGCTGCAGGACTTGGGTTTGGCTAGTCTAAAGAAAAGAAGAAATAGGGGTGACATGATAGCCGCGTTCCGGTATTTGAGGGGCTGCCACAAGGAAGAGGACGGGGTCACATTATTCACCAAAGCACCAGAGGGCAGGACGAGAAACAACAGATGGAAACTGACCAAAGAGAGAAGCAACCTGGAATTTAGGAGAAACTTCCTGACAGGGAGGACAATCAACCAGTGGAACAGCTTGCCACCAGAAGTCGTGGGCGCTCCATCGCTGGAGGCTTTTAAGAAGAAACTGGACAGTCACTTGTCTGAGATGGTGTAGGTTCTCTTGCTTGAGCAGGGGGCTGGACTAGATGACCTCCAAGGTCCCTTCCAACTCTATTTAGTGTTCAAAGTCACAACAGCACTGAAAAAAGGGACACGACCGTTTTTCACACTTATGACCACTGCAGTATCCCCAGGGTCACGTGATCAAAATTCAGACCTTGGCAGCTGACTCATACTTATGACTGCTGCAGCGTACCAAGAGGGCCGGTGACCCCCTTTTGCGACCTTCCAACAGCAAAGTCAGTGAGGAATCCAGATTCATTTAACAACTGTGCGACTAACTTAACAACGGCAGGATTCACTTAACAACCGGGGCAAGAAAGGTCGTTAAATGGGGCCAAACTCACTTAACGACTGTCTCGCTTAGCAACAGGAATTTTGGGGCTCAACCGTGGCCGTGAGTCCAGGACTCCTTGTATGTTTTTCTGCACAGCAGCAGATCCTGGCCGGCCCAACAGCTCGAATGCTAGGTTTTGACCTTGGTCATAAAATAAACAAACATTTGTGGTTAATTTGGGGATGGAAACAAACCTAAGAATAAACGGAGCAGCCCTTTTCAAGGGCCACAACGGCCTTTGTTTACTTTTTTAATTGTGCAGTTCATTTAGAAAGGAAATCTCTTTCTCTCCCTCTCTCTCTCTCTCTCTCCTTTTCTCTCTCTCTCCCTCTCTCTTTTTTCTCTCTCCCCCCTCTCTCTCCCTCTCCCCCCTCTTTCTCTCTCTTTTTCTCTCTCTACCCCCCCCTCTCCCTCTCTCTCTCCCTGCCCGATTTGCTCTGTCCCTTTGCCAACCTTCCTGCGAGGGAGGCCGGAAGGATGAAGGAAGGAAGGAGGACCTCCCCAGCTGTTCTGCCCCCTCTGGCACAGCTGGAGGGAGGCCAGGGGAGCATCTGAGCAAAAGCCAGTCTGCTTTGGAGCTTTCGAAGAAGGGTGGAGCCCAGAGGCCCCGGGAGGGCCAGAGCTTGAGCCGAGAGCAGCAAAGGGTCCGGGCCGGGGGCTGATCGGCCGGGGAGTCCTCAGGGAGCCCAGTCAGCAGGGAGTGTGGCCCACCCGCCGGGGCTGGGATGCTCTGGGGCGTCAGCAGGAGGAGGAGGGAGACAGGAAGGCCGAAGGGCCCAGCGAGGTCTCCACTGGCCTCTGCTGGGATGGCTGACCTTCCTCTGGGAAACGAACGCAGTGTTGAGCTGTGGGGTTTTCTTGCAGATATTTCATTGCCCAACTTTTTTGGGCAATCTTACTATTATTATTGTTATTGTTGTTGTTAATAATAATAATAATAATAACAACAACAACAACAGTTAGAAGGGACCTTGGAGGTCATCTAGTCCAATCCCCCGCTTAGGCAGGAAACTCTATACCATTTCAGACAAATGGCTGTCCAGTCTCTTCTTAAAAGCTTCCAGTGTTGGAGCATTCACCGCTTCTGGAGGCAGGTGGTTCCACTGGTTAATTGTTCTAACTGCCAGGAAGTTTCTCCTTAGTTCCAGGTTGCTTCTCTCCTTGATGAGTTTCCATCCGTTGCTTCTTGTCCTGCCTTCTTCAGGGGCTTTGGAGAACAGCTTGACTCCCTCTTCTTTGGGGCAGCCCCTGAGATACTGGAAGGCTGCCTATCCTGTCCCCCCTCGTCCTTCTCTTCATTAAACTAGATATCCCCAATTCCAGCAGCCGTTCCTCGTATGTTTTAGCCTCCAGTCCCCTGATCCTCTTTGTTGCTCTTCTCTGCCCTCTTTATAGAGTCTCAACATCTTTTTTACATCGTGGTGACCAAAACTGGATGCAGGATTCCAAGTGTGGCCTCACCAAGGCCTTGTAAAGTGGTATTAACCCTTCACATGATCTTGATTCTCTCCCTCTGTTAATGCAGCCCAGCACCGTGTTGGCCTTTTTGGCAGCTGCAGCACACGGCTGGCTCCTATTTAGGTGATTGTCTCTGCTAGGACTCCGAGGTCCCTCTCACAAGAGTGATAACTCTGAGGATGGAGAGCGCAGCTTGCAAGGTGGGGCAGCCCCGGGGAGAGTCTTCCTGGACTGACTGTGAGAGCCGCCCCCTCGGCCTTCCCCGCGCAGGCCTTCATCCAACCAGGAGAAGCTGCACCGATGGTCCGCTGGCCTTTCTGATCAGCTCAGGGTGGAAAGTCTGGCTGGAGGCCGGAGGGCCTGGTCTTCCCCTGGGCAGAGCTCCCGAGGAAAGCCCAGGGGGGCCTTGCTCTCCAGGCTCAGGGAAGCAGAGACATTTCCCCTCCCACACAAACACACGGAATTCAGCTTCAGGAAGGAAAGGGAAGGATTTGCTCAGCTGGATCAGTACCAAAGTCTGCATCACCTAGCAGAAGCTCCAGCCACATGGGGCAGGGTCTCTGGGGGCACAAAATGGCTCTGTCTGTCTGTCATCTATTTATTTATCGGTCTCTCTATCTACCTACCCACCCTCTGTCTGTCTGTCTGTCCGTCCACCCACCCACCATCTACATATCTACCCACCTACCTACATACTATCTACCTACTATCTATCTCTCTATCTCTCTATCTCTCTATCTATCCATCTCTCTATCTCTCTATCTCTCTATCTCTCTATCTCTCTATCTATCTATCTATCTATCTATCTATCTATCTATCTATCTATCTATCTATCTATCTATCTATCTATCTATCTATCATTTCTACAGCTGCCCATCTCAGTCAATGGGTGGCTTACAATTCCAAAACTATATTACAATTAAAACATAAAAAAACAGATACTGGAACGCTGTTGTCATGTCGGCCCTGATCCTTCTTTTCACTAGAAAGACCCAATTCCCACAGCCGTCCCTCTTGTGTTTCAGCCTCCAGCCCCCTACTCAGCTCTGCTGCCCTTCTCTGCCCTCTTTCCAGGGTCTCGGCCTCTTTTTTGGAGCCTGCTGGGGGGGGAGCAGCTGGCTGCAAGCCGGAGAGCCCCCCTCCCCATAACAGGCTGCCCTCCAGGAGAGCCTGGCGCTTGGAGAAAGGGAAGCCCAAGCAGGAGGAGGGAGGAGGGAGGCTGGCCAAGAGCCGCCGCCTTATCTAAGGAAGCTCTCAGCACCCCGTCAGCCTGACTGCCTGCCTGGAGGGCCAGCTCCTTGTGCTTAGAGGGTCTCCCTGTCTTCCCAAGCACCTGGACACGGCGCCTGGTCCCGGGCAGCCGGAATCTCTTAAACCAGTGTTTCTCAACCTTGACCATTTTAAGGCCTGTGGACTTCAACTCCCAGAATTCCACAGCCAGCATTGCTGGCTGTGGAATTCTGGGAGTTGAAGTCCACAGGCCTTAAAATGGTCAAGGTTGAGAAACACTGTGATTTAAACTGACCTTCTGGCTTGGGCAGAAAAAAGTCTAGCCAGGAGTCAAGCCTGCTGCAAAGGGATTTATTTGAAAAAGTGATCCTGAAATTCTGAAAGGTTTCAGTGAAGGGAGAGCCTGTCCCCTGGTGACTTTGGGAATCAGCCGGAAGCATGCTGGGGGGGGGCCTGTGTGGGGGGGTGGCTGTGGCTGGGGGGTCTGTGGGTCTGCCCCGGCCTTAGTGAAAGGGCTGCCTACAGGAGAGGCTCAGAAGATGGAAGCTGCTGGGCCCCCCTCCTCCTGCTCCGTCCAGGCTCAGCCTCCCCTCTGCTCTGAGAGAATCTCTCGCCAGGGACCCCCCACCCACCCACCCAGGCTGCAGGCCAGAGCCCTCCCCAATCCCCCCCTCCTACCTGCAGGGTCACAGGCAGGGCTGTCCAACGTGGGCAACTTTTAAGACCTGTGGACTTCAACTCCCAGAATTCCTCAGTCAGTGGGCTGGGAGTTGAGGTCTCCAAGTTTTCCCAAGTTGGACACCCCTGCTTTCTCCTGTTGACATCCCCCCCCAAATCTCTCGGCCTGTACATCTCCACTCAGGTGACCCCCCCCCACACACAAAAGACACCTGGAAAAATATTCCTGATTGACAGGTCCTTCCCTACTGCCCAGCCAGCCATGTTGCCTGAAACACCTGCTGGCCAAACCGCTGGGGAGGGAACCCCCCCCTGCAATTGTTCAAAGTTTCAAAACAAACAAGTCCTGTGATGAATGGAAACAAGTCAGGCTGGGGTGTCTGGAGGAGGCAGAAGCAGCTGGGGGGGGGGGAAACAGAGTCAGGAAGGAGGGGGGAGGGGAGGGAACCAAGGCTAGGGGGAGGGGGAGGTTGGTGGGGGCAGGAGGAGGTCGGGGGAGGGCAAAGGCTTCCTTGCTCAAAGGCCCAGGCGTGGCTTGGAGGAGGCGACCAGGTGGAGTCAGAGGGAGGAGGGGTCAAACGCGTCATCAGACGCCAGTCGCTTCCTGCCCACAAGAGATCGATTTACATTCCTTTGAATTGCCCGGACCTCCTGAGTTTCCCCGGACTTGACGTGGGCTCCTTTGGCTACGAGGCCCCAAACTGGAGCAAGAGAAGAGGATCTTTGTAGCTCAGGGCTGAAATGAGGGGTCCCTGGTGCTCTCCCAGCTGGGTGGTTTTCTTGCAGACCTTTCATGACCCAACTAGGGAGCATCATCAGTGCTAGAAGGAAGGAAGGAAGGAAGGAAGGAAGGAAGGAAGGAAGGAAGGAAGGAAGGAAGGAAGGAAGGAAGGAAGGAAGGAAGGAAGGAAGGATTGGAGGCTCCTGGGGACTCTCTGAGCTGGGTGATTTTCTTGCAGACCTTTCATGACCCAACTAGGGAGCATCATCAGTGCTAGAAGGAAGAAGGAAGGAAGGAAGGAAGGAAGGAAGGAAGGAAGGAAGGAAGGAAGGAAGGAAGGAAGGAAGGAAGGAAGGAAGGAAGGAAGGAAGGAAGGAAGGAAGGACTGTGGGGTCCTGGGTGCTCTCCCAGCTGGGTGGCCTTCTTGCAGACCTTTCATGACCCAACTAGGGAGCATCATCAGTGCTAGAAGGAAGGAAGGAAGGGAAGGAAGGGAAGGAAGGAAGGAAGGAAGGAAGGAAGGAAGGAGGAAGGAAGGAAGGAAGGAAGGAAGGAAGGAAGGAAGGAAGGAAGGACTGTGGAGTCTTGGGTGCTCCCTGAGCTGGGTGGTTTTCTTGCAGACATTTCATGACCCAACTAGGGAACATCATCAGTGCTACAAGGGAGGAGGAGGAGGAGGAGGAACAAGGAAGGAAGGAAGGAAGGAAGGAAGGAAGGGAAGGAAGGAAGGAAGGAGAAGGAAGGAGAAGGAAGGAAGGAAGGAAGGAAGGAAGGAAGGAGAAGGACTGTGGGGTCCTTGGTGCTCTCTGAGCTGGGCAGTTTTCTTGCAGACCTTTCATGACCCAACTAGGGAACATCATCAGGGCTAGCACCTATGGTCTCATAAATCACATTTACAACACCATTCAAAGCGACCTTTCCTGCCAACAACCAGATAAGCAGGGATTAACGCCAGACAAACAATCCTCATCATGAAATGATGAAGGGGAAACCACATCCATGCAACTTTATATAAACAAGATTCGACCCCATTCCATTCTAGCACTGATGTTGTTCCCTAATTGGGTCATGAACCAAGCTCAGAGAGCATGAAGGATGATGATCTCCTCCTCCTCCTCCTCCTCCTCCTCCTCGCAGTGAAGAAGTTTCTAGTTGGGTCTGCAAGGTCTACAAGAAAATCACCAAAGGTCAGAGAGCACCAGTGGGTGCTAAGCTCCAGTGGTCGCAGGTTGACCACCGCAGTCTGTCTTTGGCAGAGAAGCAAAAGCCCTGGGCCATCTTTGGCCTTTCCTGCCCATTGGCCTTCTCGGGGGGGGAGGGGGCAGAATTCTCCAGATCGTCTCCTGACCCTTCTCAGCCTCTCAGCCGGCCCTCAGGACCAGGCAGCCCTTCCCGGAGCCTCTTCCTGCCGTCACAGGCAGCGAGCCCCGAGCCGGCCACCCCGTCCTTCCTGGCAGGCACCCGAGCCGTGGGAGCCCTCTGGGCTCACCTTCGATGCCTTCCAGGCCTTCCAGAGATCTTCAACGCTGATCAGCTTGTCCTCCCCGTGGAAGGTGCTGTGCTTGATGGTGGGGTCGTGGTAATTCAGGTCTTCCCGCAGGAACTGGGAAAGGAAGACAACGACAGAGGTCAGGCCTGCCCACCTCCGGCTTCTTCTTCGCTTCGCTGGCTGTGGGCCTGGGAATGAGAAGCCCCCGCGGCGGGAGGGGGGACCCGTGGCAAGGAGCAGAGGGGCCAAACCACAGTCGGCACCCGGCCTGGGAACCAGATGTGAAACGGCATGGAGAGGCGCCGCGTATCCAAGCCGTTCCCAAAACATCCCAAAGGCATCCTACTGGACCCTGATGGACTGATCAAAGGGGAGGGCCAGGGAAAGGGGGGAAAGTGTAATCATTGCAAGGGGATATTCAGATCTAACTTTACTTTCTCTGCAACCACTTAGCTCTAGTAAAAGAACCTTTCACTTCTCAAATGGCGTCGAAGGCCTTTCTTTCTTTCTTTCTTTCTTTCTTTCTTTCTTTCTTTCTCTTTCTTTCTTTCTTTCTTTCTTTCTTTCTTTCTTTCTTTTTCTTTCTTTCTTTCTTTCTTTCTTTCTTTCTTTCTTTCTCTCTCTCTCTCTCTCTCTCTCTCTCTCTCTCTCTCTCTCTCTCTCTCTCTCTCTCTCTTTCCCAAATGCCTACGTTGGGGTGGGTCTGACGGACAGGGTCAACCGGCTCCATCCGTCCCACACAAAGGACCCCCCCCTGCAAGGCTTCTGGCCAACCAGAGGCTGGATCAGGGCCAGGGCAGGGCAAGTCAGAGACCTTCCTGGTTCTTATGTAAATGGGTGGCATCGAACCGTTGGACAGGCTGCCACTGCCGGATTGGAAACCTGCCCTACGTTTTCCCACCTGCTTCCTACGTGAGACCCACTTGCCCCATGACAGCCAACTCTGCCGGGGGGGAGGGGGGCATCCACCTGTCTCCTTCTCCTGCGTCCTTTCACGGATTCTGTCCTTGCCAACAGCTGTCACAGCTCAGCAACCTTGCAAAAAGCGGCTGCCAGGACTGGTGCACAACAAGCAAGCAAGCCTGTCTAAAATGCCCTAGGCCAGGGGTAGGCCGCCTTGGCTCTTTTAGGACTGGTGGACTTCAACTCCCAGAATTCCTGAGCCAGCCATGCTGAGGGGAAAGGGAGGTTTCCAAGCTGAGCCAGGCTGGCTCAGGAATTCTGGGAGTTGAAGTCCCCGAGTCATGAAGGGGCCACAGTTCCCCCCTGTTGGCTCAGGAATTCTGGGAGTTTAAGTCCGCCAGTCATGAAGGGGCCATAGTTCCCTATGCTGGCTCGGGAATTCTGGGAATTGAAGTCCGCGAGTCATGAAGGGGCCATAGTTTCCCCCATGCTGGCTGAAGAATTCTGGGAGTTGAAGTTCACTGAGTCATGAGAGGGCCAAAGTTCCTCCATGCTGGCTCAGGAATTCTGGGAGTTGAAGTCCACCAGTCATAAAAGAGCCAAGGTTGCCTAACTCTGCTCTAGGCATTAAGTGGCTGTGGCTTTTAAGCAAACTTCATTACAAAAACATTTGCATGTTGTTGTTTTTTAAGCACTTAGAAAGGAATAAAAAACTGAGCAGCCTTTGACACCATTTCCTGCTGTTCATCACCACTCCCAAACTCTTGGACTTCAAAAAAAAAAAAAAGCAAATTCAAATCAAGAGTGTCAAGAACAAAAAAACCTGTGTTGTTTTTTCTTCTGAAATGAGGCAGCAAGCTGCAAACACAGAGGGTGCTGTGTTCACAATGACAGCAATAAAGGAAATGAAAGTGTGGCAGGACCAAAAAAAAAAGCAGCTAATTGCAACAGAGAGAGAAACCTCTCCCAGGGGTGAAGAAGGTGCTCGGCTGAACGACACAATTCTGGGCTGTATAAACAGGCATAGAATCAAAACCAGGTGAAGCATTAGTGCCACTTTACAAAGCCTTAGTAAGGCCACACACCAGCAGTACTGCATCCAGTTTTGGTCACCACATTACAAAAAAGATGTCGAGATGTTGGAAAAAGTGCAGAGAAGAGCAACGAAGATGATTAAAGGCCTGGAGACTGAAACCTAGGAAGAATTGCAGGATTTGGGTTCAGCCAGTCTAGACAAAAGAAGGGCCAGGAGGGACAAGCTAGCAATAAATGCAGAATCTGAGGGGCTGCCCCAAAGAGGAGGGGGTCACCCCATTCCCCAAAGCCCCTAAAGAAGGCAGGACAAGAAGCAACGGATGGAGAAACTCATCAAGGAGGGAAGCAACCTGGAACTAAGGAGGAATTTCCTGACAGGGAGAACAATTAACCAGTTTTATGGAAGTTGCCTTCAGAGGTTGTGAGGGCTCCATCCCTGGAGGTTTCCAAGAAGAGGCTGGACAGCCATTTGTCTGGAATGGCATAGGATTTCCTGCCTAAGCAAGGGGTTGGGCTAGAAGGCCTCCAAGGTCCCTTCCAGCTACTCTCATTCTTTCTCTGCAAGGCTCTCCCGGCTGGTTGACCCACCAGAGGGTCCCCCGTGAGGCTACAAGCCCTAGGAAGAGCGAGGGAGACAATGGGGGGGGGGTTAAGCCGAGAGAAAGGGCAGAAGGTGAGAGATGAAACGTCTCAAGAGGGTCCAAGATGGCGGAAGGCCGCGCTGATGCCCTGCAGCCAAGCGGGGGGGGGGGCAAAGCAAAGGTGCAGACCTGCTTCCCTGCAGCCCCCTCCCCAGCGCAGCCCGTGACCTCCCCCCAGAGGCCGGCAAGGTCCTCCCAGACCCTCAGCTCGGAGCAGCCGTGATCTCCCCGAGGGAAGCGGGCAGGGGAACCAGCTGTTGCTCAGTATATTTAGCTCAGGAAAGAAAAGTGATCCCTCCCGTCAGGCTGCCCTGAGTCCGGCTTCCAAGAGGCTCAGGAAGTGGCCGTGGCCGGGCGGACGGAGGGGGGGGGCTGCTGCAGGGGTCTTCTGGGAAGCAAAGAGTCTCGGGGGCTGCTACATCGACTGCAGGGGGGGGCGGGAGGAGCCCCTGCTTTCCCCAAAGACCAGGAGCCCAGCAAATAGGCTGTGCTAAGCCTTCCTTCCTTCCCTCCCTCCCTTTCCTTCCCTAGCTTCCTTCCTTCCTTCCCTTCTTCCCTTCCTTTCCTTCCTCCCTTCTTTCCTTCCCTCCCTCCCTCCTTAATCAGCTTCCTCCCTTTCTTTCCTTCCCTTCCTTCCTTCCCTCTTCTTCCTTTCTTCCTCCCTCCTTCTTTCCTTCCTTCCTTCCCTTCTTTGCTTCCCTCCCTCCCTTCTTAATCAGCTTCCTCCCTCCCTTTCTTTCCTTCCCTTCCTCTCTTCCCTCTTCCTTCCTTCCTCCTTTCCTTCCTTTCTTCCCTTCTTTCCTTTCCTTCCCTTCCCTAGCTTCCTTCCTTCCTTCCCAACTTCTTCCCTTCCTTTTTCCCTCCCTTCTTAATCAGCTTCCTCCCTCCCTTTCTTTCCTTTCCTTCCTTCCTTCCCTTCCCTAGCTTCCTTCCTTCCTTCCCTTCTTTCCTTCCCTTCCTTTCCTCCCTCCCTCCCTTCTTAATCAGCTTGCTCCCTCCCTTTCTTTCCTTTCCTTCCTTCCTTCCCTTCCCTAGCTTCCTTCCTTCCTTCCCTTCTTTCCTTCCCTTCCTTAACTCCCTCCCTCCCTTCCTTCTTAATCAGCTTCCTCCCTCCCTTTCTTTCCTTTCCTTCCTTCCTTCCCTTCCCTAGCTTCCTTCCTTCCTTCCCTTCTTTCCTTCCCTTCCTTTCCTCCCTCCCTCCCTTCCTTCTTAATCAGCTTCCTCCCTCCCTTTCATTCCTTCCCTTCCCTTCCCTCTTCCTTCCTTCCTTCCTTCCTTCCCTCCCTCCCTCCCTCCACCCACCTGCCTGCCTTCCCTTCTTCCTCCTTCCTCCCACCGCTCAATCCACAGTTCCAGCTCTTAGTGAGAAGCCCCCACTGTGGCACGTTGCCCTCCCTCCCACCCACCCAGAGGGCCCCCCCTCTGCATGGAACTCTGCTGCTTCCTAGGTCAACATACTGAAACAACACGTAGAAAAGGAGAATCAAAACTACTAAACTGTCACAAAAACAGAAATTATTAAAAGGTGTCGCATAAATTGTGAAAAGGTGGGTTGAGGGAAGCAAGGAAAAGCATTCTTTTGCCCATAAGATGCCCATCTGGAAAGCCCGAGCGAAGAGCTGGTGGCCAATAGATGCTGATACTTCAGACAACCACCACAACACGACAACCTGCCAAATCATCACACAAGCGACACAGGGCACCTTCCAGTCACCTTTGCAGGTGCTTCCAGGCTGGTTGTGGAGAAGGTGACCCACTTGGTTTAGAGCAGGGGGTCTCCAACCTCGGCCCCTTTAAGACCTGCGGACTTCAACTCCCAGAATTCCCCAGCCAGCTGGGAGTTGAAGCCCGCAGGTCTTAAAGGGGCCGAGGTTGGAGACCCCCGGCTTTAGCGCCTTCTCTTGCAACAGACACCCCTAGATCTGGCCTGTGAGCTAATCATACACTGAAAACTGTCAGGGAAAATCTTTTTTTTTTTTTTAAATTTGCGCCTGTTAACGTTTGAACGGCATCCTAAGGAATTCTCCCTTGTACGTCACGGTCTCAAAAACCAGAGACTTTTTGCAAAACAAAGAAAAAAACGAAGAGGGCTGAAATGCTTTTTTTCTCTTTTGCAGTCCAAGGGACACCTCCACACCTTCTGCGTAGCCTTGCAAAACTACGGTATTATTCCACGTGCATAGAAAAAAAGTGGCCTGGGATTAAAGGAGATGGAAAACCGGATTCTCCACGCTCAGGGTCTCCTTAGCAAGATGATGGGCAGGAGAAAGCCGATCTCCCAGGAGAGGATTTGGAGAGAGCTGATGGGCAGCTCAAGGGGGCTCTTGGACAGGGCCCTGAGCACTATATTAAGACTACGGCGGAGAAGCCCAAGTAGCTTGAACAGGCAGCCCTGGGCAGGAGAGGGGCTTCACTGGCAGAGAGGGAAGGGAGGGAGGAGTTGGGAGGGAGGGAAGGAAAAGGGAAAGGAAAGATGGAAAAGGGAAATGAAGAAGGGGGAGGGAGGGGGGAGGGAGGAGCAGGAAGCAGAGGAGGAGGAGGAGGATGAGAAAGAACAGGAAGAGGAGGAGGAAGAGGAAGAGAAGGAAGAAGATCCCAACTTAGAACAACCTGCCTCCAGAAGTGCTGAATGCTCCAACACTGGAAGATTTTAAGAAGAGACTGGACAACCATTTGTCTGAAATGGTACAGGGTTTCCTGCCTGAGCAGGGGGTTGGACTAGATGACCTCCAAGGTCCCTTCCTATTCTATTCTATTCTATTCTATTCTATTCTATTCTGTTCTGTTCTGTTCTGTTCTGTTCTGTTCTGCTCTGCTCTGCTCTGCTCTACTGAGCCCAGAAGAAGCACCACTCAGCTGGAGCTCAGCACTGATCCTGCTGCTTCTGCTGAGCCCAGAAGAAGCACCAGGATCAGCTGGAATGTTGCAGCCTCTCCAGGGTCTTGTGATTTACATTCAGATGCTTGGCAACTGATTCATATTTATGACGGTCGCAGTGTCCCAGGGTCATGTGAAGGGACCAAAACCTGCTGCAACCACCCAGCAGACCGGGGGGGGGGGGAATAAAAACCAAACACTCCCAACCCCACCCCTGCTGCCAATCCCCAACAGAAACGCTCACAACAATGAAAACCTCGGACAGGAGGAAGAGCGCAGCCGGGTGGGCAGGCAGGTGTCTTGCTCGGCTGTGGCTGGGGAGGGCACTTTTTTCAGTGCCATTGTAACTTCGAACAGTCACTAAGTGAACTGCTGTAAGTCGAGGACTACCTGTACTTTATCACTTTTTCCTTCTTTTTTGGGGGGTCATCAAGTTTTTGACGCTTTGCTAGGTGACTGGTGGTACTTGGATATTGCCATACCCTAAAAGTGGTACAATCGGTGAAAAGGTTGAAAAGCCCTAGTCTAGGCGACGGGTAGGCAACCTGGGCTCTTTTATGACTGGTGGACTTCAACTCCCAGAATTCCTGAGCCAGCCATGCTGAGGGGAAAGGGAGGTTTCCAAGCTGAGCCATGCTGGCTGAGGAATTCTGGGAGCTGAAGTCCACCAGTCATGAAGGGGCCAAAGTTTCCCCCACGCTGGCTCAGGAATTCTGGGAGTTGAAGTCCCCGAGTCATGAAGGGGCCATAGTTCCCCCATGCTGGCTGAGGAATTCTGGGAGTTGAAGTCCACGAGTCATGAAGGAGCCATATTCCCCCATGCTGGCTGAGGAATTCTGGGAGTTGAAGTCCACCAGTCATGAAGGGGCCATAGTTCCCCCATGCTGGCTCAGGGATTCTGGGAGTTGAAGTCCACGAGTCATGAAGGAGCCATATTCCCCCATGCTGGCTCAGGAATTCTGGGAGTTGAAGTCCACCAGTCATGAAGGGGCCATTATTTCCCCCATGCTGGCTGAGGAATTCTGGGAGTTGAAGTCCAGGAGTCATAAAAGAGCCAAGGCTGCCTACCCCTGCTCTATACTATATCGGACCAATGGCTGCCAGCCTCTCCTTAAAGGCCTCGACCTTATTCTACCCAGGAGACCCTCAAAGGGCTCCCTCGGCCTTGGAGAGCCCAGCCCCAGATCCTGCTCTGAAGCAGAAGGCTGAGCGTCAGTCAGCCATGGAGCTCAGCCATGCCCAAGATAAGGCGATTCCCCTGGGAATCTGCCCTCCAGCCAATCAAGGAGGGGGTGGGGAAAACAGAAGGGCAGCCCCCCCCTCCCCAGTGGGGAAAGAAACACAAGCTCCAGCAGGCTCAGGAGCGCCTGCTGCAGGGAGAAGCCCTGCCAGGCCAGAAGGCGGAGCAGGAAGGGCAGGTTTCCAGGCCCCACCTGTTCTGGGGACGCACCTTAGGAGAACAGGGCGACTGCCCCCCCCGCACCCCCCCCCCCCGCAGGGCTTTCAGATGACTCTCTCGGCTCTCAGCCAAGCTTGCAGCGGATGAGAGTTAAAGCTAAATATAGAACCCAGGGTTGGGAGAGTCCATTTCAGCCAACAGGTCTCCCTGCTTGATTCCATGCGCAAATTTGAAATGAAAACATCCCCCAGATGGATGGCCCTCCAACCGATGTTTCGTCACATTTTTGCTAGTCTGAAATGGTCTAGGCCAGGGCTAGGCCACCTGGGCTCTTTTATGACTCGTGGACTTCAACTCCCAGAATTACCCAGCCAGCTACACTGAGAGAAAAGGGAGAGGTTTCCAAGCTGAGCCAGGCTGGGTCAGGAATTCTGGGAGTTGAAGTCCGCGAGTCATAAAAGAGCCAGAGTTGTAGACCCCTGGCCTAGGAAGCCGAGTATCCATAGCTCGGTTCTTTGCTGCAGAGGCCTTCCGGCAGAAGACGCCATTTCTCAGGGGTGGGGAAGCTGGGCTCTTTTACGACTGGTGGACTTCAACTCCCAGAATTCCTGAGCCAGCCATGCTGAGGGGAAAGGGAGAGGTTTCCAAGCTGAGCCAGGCTGGCTCAGGAATTCTGGGAGTTGAAGTCCTCGAGTCATGAAGGGGCCACAGTTTCCCCCATGCTGGCTCTGGAATTCTGGGAGTTGAAGTCTACGAGTCATGAGGGGGCCATAGTTCCCCCTTGCTGGCTCAGGAATTCTGGGAGTTGAAGTCCACAAGTCATGAAGGGGCCATGGTTGCCTATCCCTGGTATAGGGTTTCCTGCCTAAGCAGGGGGTTGGACTAGATGGCCTCTAAGGTCCCTTCCAACAACAACATCAACATCATCATCATCATCATTACATCCTGCAAAAAGGAAATGAAAACCTCCTTTGCTCATCGGTTCCACAGCTGAACTGCTCTTAGGGAGCAGTTGCGGCTCTTTTCCTCCAGAGCTCTGGAACCTCCACTTTGCAAGACCCTTTCCAGGGTCCCAGTCAGTCTCCCCTTGGAAAGTCTTTCCTTTCCGCAAGCATTTATCCTACCTATCACTGATGATGTTACCTAGTTGGGTCATGAAATGTTTGCAAAAAAATAACCCTGCTTGGAGAGCACCCAGGATTGTCCTCCACCACCTGCTCATCCTCCCCACCCCACCCCTGCAAACTCCACTCCCTCCTAGCATTGAGAATGTCACCTACTTGGGCCATGTAATGTCTGCAAGAAAACAAGCCAGCTCAGAGAGCACCAAGGAGCTCACAGTGGTCGTCCTCCTCCTCCTCCTCTTTTCCTTCCCCCACTCTGCAACCCCCCCTTCCTTCCAGTACTGATGAAACCAGCACTTGGTTTCATGCTTTTGTGTAAGTCAGCACAAAGTCTGCAAGAAAAGAGTTGCTGAAGTTTGTTTGGGGTCAAGGGAAAGGGAGGGTTTTGCCTTCTCTTTCTGCTCAAGATCCCCATGTACAATTGGTGGGCCACTGTGTGACACAGAATGCTGGACTCGATGGGCTTTGGCCTGATTCAGCAGGGCTCTTCTTATGTTCTTATGTTCTTATAAACACGATGAGAAACTATACCGCAAAAATATGGAATTTGGTATTTTATGAAAGACTTTGGCTGTCCTTAAGCTGGGGATCTGTGAAGAGGATGGTCCTGCAAATATCAAAAGGGAGGAACGCCACAATGTAAAAAAGATGTAAAAAAGACTCTAGAAAGAGGGCAGAGAAGAGCAACAAAGATGATCAGGGGACTAGAGGATAAAATATTATAAGGAAAGGCTGCTGGAATTGGGGATGTCTAGTTTAAGGAAGAGAAGGATGAGGGGGGGACATGATAGTAGCCTTCCAGTATCTCAGGGCTGTCCACAAAGAAGAGGGAGTCAAGCTATTCTCCAAAGCCCCTGAAGAAGGCAGGACAAGAAGCAATGGATGAAAACTCATCAAGGAGAGAGGCAACCTAGAACTACGCAGAAACTTCCTGACAGTTAGAACAATTAACCAGTGGAACTACCTGCCTCCAGAAGCGGTGAATGCTCCAACATTGGAAGTTTTTAAGAAGAGACTGGACAGCCATTTGTCCGAAATGGTCTAGGGTTTCCTGCCTGAGCAGGGGGTTGGACTAGATGACCTCCAAGGTACCTTCCAACTTTATGATTATGATTATGAACAGACTGGACAGCCATTTGTCTGAAGTGGTATAGGCTTTCCTGCCTGAGCAGGGGGTTGGACTAGATGACCTCCAAGGTACCTTCCAACTCTTGTCATTCTTTTATACTGTTATTAAGTCATCAAAAGAGGGTGATGCTGGCTGGGGAATTCTGAGAGTTGAAGTCCTCAAGCCTCTAATGTTGCCGGGTGGGGCAATTTGTGGAAGCTGTGGGGATCGGTGGCTCTTAGCCTGGATGGCGGTTTGTGTGTGTGTGTGTGTGTGCACGCGTGCGCGCGCCTCTGAAGGCATCTGCTGGGAGACCAATTAGTTCACCCCTCTTTGGAAGACACCCCACTTGGTAAACAGCACCCCCATCTTGTGCCAGTGAACCCCAAAGCTTCACACCCCAATTGGTAAACAGCACCGCCATCTTGTGCCAGTGAACCCCAAAGCTTCACATCACACCCCAGTTGGTAAACAGCACCCCAATCTTGTGCCAGTGAACCCCAAAGCTTCACACCCCAGTTGGTAAACAGCACCGCCATCTTGTGCCAGTGAACCCCAAAGCTTCACACCCCAGTTGGTAAACAGCACCGCCATCTTGTGCCAGTGAACCCCAAAGCTTCACACCCCAGTTGGTAAACAGCACCCCCATCTTGTGCCAGTGAACCCCAAAGCTTCACACCCCAGTTGGTAAACAGCACCGCCATCTTGTGCCAGTGAACCCCAAAGCTTCACACCCCAGTTGGTAAACAGCACCCCCATCTTGTGCCAGTGAACCCCAAAGCTTCACACCCCAGTTGGTAAACAGCACCCCCATCTTGTGCCAGTGAACCCCAAAGCTTCACACCCCAGTTGGTAAACAGCACCGCCATCTTGTGCCAGTGAACCCCAAAGCTTCGGAGGAGAACCTGTGGTTATTTTTCAAGCTGCTCTGTTCATATTTTACAAAGAAAAGAAACTTTAGGCGGGAAATTCTGAGCTCCGAAATAAATCCGCATTAGTCTCTTGGCCCGAGCTGGTTTTCTGCATGCCCCCCCCCCGAGTGCTCTCCCAGGCAAGGGCAGGCGGCAGTTTGGACGGAAAGAGGAGCTGAGTTACAACTTCCTGAAAGGGAACGTGGCAGGTGGCAGGACGGAAGAGGATTGTCCGGCGGCTTAGAGAGGTCAACATTTTCCATGCTGAGACCAGAGCAGGCCAGGCCAGGCCGGGCCGAGCAGCAGCACCGGGCTGGGAATGGCAAGCTGGGTGTGCAGAGATCACCCATGTTTTGCCATGTTCAAGATTGTGAAATCTGAAAGAATCTATAAAAATTCTGCCATTGTCTGCTTTGGCCCAGCAACCGAAGGAGGACCAGGACAGACTTCAACGGATAGCCAGGCCTGCAGGAAAAACGGTTGCAACCAGCCTGCCTTCCACCCAGGGCCCGTGGAGTGCACGGGTCAGAAAGAGGGCTGAGAAAGTATCTGGCAGAATCTCTCCCACCCCGGACACAAACTGTGTCAGCCCCTCCCCTCAGGACCAGCCATGGGGCACTGCATGCCAACACAACGAGACAGTTTCTTTCCCTTGTGCCATCGCTCTGCTGAACACCAAATTCCCACAGCACTGTTTCAGCTTCTCCTATTGGTATCTTATGACTTATCAATTGTTGTTTGTAATTTATGATTAATGATTGTAACTATTGTTTATAATCTATGAATTATTACTAGCTGTTTATATGTACACTGAGAGCTTCTGCACAGGAGCCAAATTCCTTGTGTATCCGATCACATTTGGCCAATAAAGAATTCTATTCTATTCTGTTATGTTTTGTTCTGTTCCATTCTGTTCTATATTCTATTCTATTCTATTCTATTCTATTCTATTCTATTCTATTCTATTCTATTCTATTCTATTTTCTGTTCTGTTCTATTCTATTCTATTCTATATTGTTCTATTCTATTCTATTCTATTCTTTTTTCTGTTCTATTCTATTCTATTCTTTTTTCTGTTCTATTCTATTTCTGTTCTGTATTTCTATTCTATTCTATTCTGCATTCTATTCTATTCTATATTCTATATTCTATATATTCTACATTCTGCCCTGTCCTATTCTGGAGGGTCCTGCTTCAGGCTGGCCTTGAGCCAGAGGAGTTCATTCTCCTCCCTTCCTCGGAAGCTGTGGATTGCTGATCAGACTGGGAGAAAGGGAGAAGATATGGCTTAGAAAATGCAGGTTGTCCTCGACTTAAGACCATAAGTGAGCCCAGAACCTATGTCGCTAAGTGGGACATTTATTAAGCGAGTTTTGTCCCTTTTTACGACCTTTCTTGCCATAGTTCTTAAGTGAATCGCTGCGGTTGTCAAATTGGTCACCCGGTCATTAAGCGAATCTGGCTTCCCTCCCCATTGGTTCCATTTGTCAGAGGGATGCAAAAGGGGATCACGTGACCCCAAGACGCTGTGACCGTCGTAAACACGAGTCGGTCGCCAAGCGACTGAATTTTGATCCTGTGACCACGGGGGACGCTGCAACGGTCGTTAAGTGTGGAAAACGGTTACAAGTCACTCTTTTCAGTGCCGTTGTAATTTCGAATGGTCTAACGTCGAGGACTGCCTGTGGTAGGGGTGAGGGGCTTCGCCAGGGCTGCCCAAGGCTTGTGCCTCACAGGGAGGGCCATGAGTCCCCGTCCCACCAGGATCACCCGAAACGGCGGCCAGTGGGGGAGGGGACAGCTGGCGGCTGCCAGAGCAGGGCCGAGCCCCCCCCCGAGCGCTCACCTCATCGCTCTCCTCCACGTCCACGTTGCCGTTTGCGTCGTCGTCCATCTGCTTGTGGATGTTGCGGACGGCTTCGAAGCTGAGCTGCTCGTCCTCAGTGTTGCACAGCGGACGGTCGATGCGGCAGAACTCTGCGGGGGGGGGGAGAAACGGGGGGGGGGAGAGTGAGAAACGACCGGGAAAAGGGTCGGGGGGGGGATCCCCGAAATCCAGGCCTGAGCACTTGCATTTTTAACAGTATTTTATTTCTCTACAGGTAGTCCTCCAGTTGCGGCCACAACTGAGCCCAAAGGTTTTGTGGCTAAGTGAGACGTTTGATACGCGGGTTTTGACCCGTTCTATGACCTTCCTTAAGCCAATCGCCACAGTTCAGTCAGGAACCTCCTTGTTCAGCAAATACGGCTCCCGCGCTGAGGATCACGTGACCTAGGGACACCGCGCCCGTCATAAATGTGAAGCCAGTTGCCAAACATCCGAATTTTGATGGCGGGACCCTGGGGAAGCTGCAAACGGTCGTTAAGCGTGCAAAATGGTCATACGTCACCGTTTTCACGGCCGTTGTAACTTACTAACTGCTGTGTTTCGCTTCACAAATGTGGCCGGAGAGGTTGCAAAACGGGGCAAGCCACACTTAACAAATGGCTAGAAAAGACTGCTGGGGGGAATCTGAGCCGCTCCCCTCACGTCTCAGACCCCCCCCTTTCCTCAGCACCCCCCACCCACCCACAGCTCCTGGAGCGCCCCCCCTCCCCCCCCAGCCGGGCCGAGAGGAAGCCGTATGGCCCACCAGCCAAGTGAGCCAAAACCCCAAAGAGGCCGGATGAGTCAGAGGCTGCAAACGCTGCCCCCCCCTCCTGACCGCACAGGTGCCGGCTGAGTCAGCCGTGGGCACGCTCACAGGAGCAGGGCAAGGAAGACTGGCCGGAGGGAAGCTGCAGGCAGCTGCGTCTGCTGAAGCTGCAGAAGTGGATGCCCTCGGGCGCCACGGGAGAACGGAGCTTGCAAGACTGGCTCGGGCAGCAAGTGCAATTCTCCAGCCCTCACGCTCAAAAAAGCCCGCTTTACTGTCTTTAGAAGCAGTGTTTCCCAACCTTGACAATTTTAAGGCATGTGGACTTCAACTCCCAGAATTCCACAACCAGCATTGCTGCCTGTGGAATTCTGGGAGTTGAAGTCCACATGCCGTAAAATTGTCAAGGTTGAGAAACACTGCTTTAGAGTATGGCGTATCATACGTGGACTTGCAACGTATATTAACATTTCACCTAGATTAAAAACCCAATAAAATAGGAATGTTAAGAAGATCTAACCCAATACCAGCTGGAAGGGACCTTGGAGGTCTTCTACTCCAACCCCCTGCTCAGGCAGGAGACCCTGTATCACCCAAGACAAATGGTTGTCCAGTGTTGGAGCATTCGCCGCTTCTGGAGGCAAGGAGTTCCACTGGTGAATTGTCCTCACTGTCAGGAAGTTTCTCCTTAGTTCCAGGTTGCTTCTCTCCTTGATGAGTTTCCACCCGTTGCTTCTTGTCCGGCCTTCTTCAGGGCCTTTGGAGAACAGGTTGACCCTATATATGGAATCTATATCCAGATACTAATGTCTAAGCCAGGGGTCTCCAACTCCCGGTCTATGGACCGGGACCAGGCCGCAGCATGCCAGCAACTGGTCCACACAAACAAGCAAAGCCCCATCCCTGGGATGGAGCAGCACACAAAACCACGCACTCTCCGGTCTTTGGGTGCCCAAAAGGTTGGGGACCCCTGGCCATTTAACCACTGAAGCACAGCATCATTTATTTGAAAAAATAAACATCAAATACTAACCCAGGATATGCTCTCAGATTAAAGTTGTCACAATATGAGCTAGACTTTGACCCTCACAGTCACACTAAGGCAGTGTTTCTCAACCTTGACAATTTTAAGGCATGTGGACTTCAACTCCCAGAATTCCACAGCCAGCAACGCTGGCTGTGGAATTCTGGGAGTTGAAGTCCACATGCCTTGAAATTGTCGAGGTTGAGAAACACTGCACTAAGGGGAGGATGCTATATCCCGTTTATACAGTGCATCCCAGCAGACACCATAGGACATGCAAATCCATAGAATACTATAGAATAACAGAGTTGGAAGGGACTTTGGAGGTCTTCTAGTCCAGCCCCCTGCTCTTATTCAGGGTTGTCCATTGTTGGAGAGATAGTTCAAAACCTGGCACTTTGTTGCGTAGGATCATCTATACGTCTTCCTATGTCTGGGCGTTGGGCTTCCCTTTGGGAATCGACGTTTAAGTTGTTGAGCAGATGTTGTGCAAGTGCCAATGGGGGCTTCCTAGATTCCTACAACCTGCTGACTCCGGGAGGGTCTCTTTCTCCACTCCTTGTGCAGGTCATTCCCAAGGCAGCCACACTTTCCCACACACCACTACATTCCTTCCTAAAGTAACAGGGGAATAGAATGAAGATCACGTGAAGTGTTAATACCACTTTACAAGCCCTAGAAAGAGTACAGAGAAGAGCAACAAAGATGATCAGGGGACTGGAGGCCACAATATTATAAGGAACAGTTGCTGGAATTTGGTATGTCCAGTCTAATGAAGAGAAGGACGAGGGGGGACAGGATAGCAGCCTTCCAGTATCTCAGGGGCTGCCCCAAAGAAGAGGGAGTCAAGCTCTTCTCCAAAGCCCCTGAAGGCAGGACAAGAAGCAACGGATGGAAACTCACCAAGGAGAGAATCAACCTAGAACTAAGGAGAAACTTCCTGACAGTGAGAACAATTAACCAGTGGAACTACCTGCCTCCAGAAGCAGTGAATGCTCCAACACTGGAAGTTTTTAAGAAGAGACTGGACAGCCATTTGTCCGAAATGGTATAGGGTTACCTGCCTGAGCAGGGGGTTGGACTAGATGACCTCCAAGGTTCCTTCCAACTTTATGATGATGATGAAAGATGATGATGGGTGTTTATGTTGCATTCTTCTACTACATTTGCCCTTATCCATCACGGGGAACCTTAGTAAGGCCACACACCTCCAATACTGCATCCAGTTTTGGTCACCATATATTACAAAAAAGATGCTGAGACTTTGGAAAAAAGTGCCGAGAAGAGCAACTAAGACGATTAAAGGCCTGGTGACAAAACCATATGGAGAACGGTTGCAGGAATTGGATATGTCTGCTTTAATAAAAAGAAGGACGAGGGGGGACAGGATAGCAGGGTTCCAGTATCTCAGCGGCTGCCCCAAAGAAGAGGGAGTCAAGCTATTTTCCAAAGCCCCTGAAGCAGGCAGGACAAGAAGCAACGGATGGTAACTAACCAAGGAGAGAAGCAACCTGGAACTAAGGAGGAATTTCCCGACAGGGAGAACAATCCATCAGTGGAAGAGCCTTAGATGTTGGCTTATGAACCACCCTGTCAATTGTTTCATGTCTTCTACAGAAGGGTGGAGTTGGTAGGGATGACGGAGAGGCTGGTTGGGAAGAGCAAATGGTTTCAGCCCAGCCAAAGCAGACACAAGGCTGCCTTTGCGTCCTCTGCAGGGAAAATGCCCAGCCTCGCCCAGCCTGCGCCATGCCAACGTCAGAAACCACTGGAGCGAAAGCAAGTGTTCTCCTGGCTTTATCAGGGACACAAAGGCTGCTTGAAAGCCTCAAGTGCCCCGACCGGCTCAACAGCCTCTGTGGGGAAACTTCCTGGAGAAGAAAAGCCGACAAGGAAAGAGAGCTACGGATGGGCACACAACCACACTTCAGACACGAGAATGCCTAGTTTGCGGCTACGTATTTCTCCCAGCACAGTTTCCTCTGGCAAGGGTACGACTCAAACAAAGCGGCCTGTCTCTCCCAAACTGCGGGCATAACGGGCACCGTGTCTTCACGCTGATTTGCACACAAGAGTGACGTGTTGTTTTGCACAGGTGACGGTTAAAACATAGAACCGTTGCAGGAATGGGGTATGGAAAACCTCTTTTTAAAAACCTCCCAGTGATGAAGCACCCACAACTTCCTGACAGTGAGATCAATTAACCAGTGGAACCACCTGCCTCCAGAAGCGGTGAATGCTCCAACACTGGAAGCTTTTAAGAAGAGACTGGACAGCCATTTGTCCAAAATGGTATAGGGTTTCCTGCCTGAGCAGGGGGTTGGACTAGGTGACCTCCAAGGTCACTTCCAACTTCACTATTATTATTATTATTATTAAATGACATCCCTTGGAAATGGCTCTCCCTGCCTTTTCCAGCTTGACCAAGCTTTGTGTGAGAAATTCAAGCCTTTTAAGATGTGTTACCTTGTTTGTTCAGGATGCTGCTGTCCGATCCAGCCGTTCTGAGCTGTGCAAAGAGCCGGCTGCTTCCCCTGCCCCACACCCCCTTCTCTGCCCCCAATCCATCGATCAGAATAGAGCTGGAAGGGACCTTGGAGGTCTTCTAGTCCAGCCCCCTGCTCTAGTAGGAGATCCTGTAACATTTCAGACAGAAGGTTCTCCAAGCTCTTGTTAAAAACCTCCAGTGATGGAGCACCCACAACCTCTGAAGGCAAGTTGAATGCTCCAACACTGGAAGTTTTTAAGAAGCGACTGGACGGCCATTTGTCCAAAATGGTGTAGGGTCTCCCGCCTGAGCAGGGGGTTGGACTAGATGACCTCCAAGGTCCCTTCCAACTTTATTATTATTATTATTACTACTACTACTACTACTACTACTACTACTACTACTACTACTACTACTACTACAACTACTACTACAAGGCAACTGGACTTTGGTTTTCCTTGAAAATGTTTTGCTTCTCATCCAAGAAGCTTCTCCAGTTCTGACTCAAGGGTGGAGGATGGAAGGATTTACAGCGTTGCTGGCTGTGGAATTCTGAGAGTTGAAGTCCACATGCCTTAAAATGGTCCAGGTTGAGAAACACTGATTTACGGCACATTCCTTGCAGTCATCTGGGCGTTAGTGCTCCCTCTGAGAGTCGTGGAGGCTACTTGGAGATTTATCCAAGAAGGCTCCACGCCCATTTGCACCCCGATTCAGGTGACCCCGGAGGGCACAGATAAACCTTCAAGTGGCCTCGGCAACTCTCACAGGGAGGCCTCACGACCGGAGGACTGCAAGGAATATAAACCCTTCCACCATTCAGTCAGAACCGAGAAAGCTCCTTGGATGAAAAGGGAAACATCTTCAAGGAAAAACAGTTCCAGTGGCCTTTTCAAAAAGTACCTTTAGGACACAGGTCTTAAAAGTTGCCACGCTTGGAGACCCCTGTTCTTTTTTTCTTTACATGTAACTTCTACTGTTTTATCAATGTATAAAATACAAAGAAAAATAAAAAATAGGAAATTAAGAGAAGAAAAAAGAAAGGGAGAAAGAAAATGGCACTGACTTCTGACTCCTTTTAGCACAGTACAAGATGACAAATTACAACCTCAGCTTTTTACTTTTACACATTATTACACATTAGCCATTTCTATAATAACAAATCTATCTAATTGGCAAAACCAAAGCTAAAGTTTCGTTTTTTTTCATCACAAGCACAAAATCCAGAAGCGATATCCAAATAAAAAACATATATTCTCTTCTTTGAATAGAACAATCAATTTAGAATAAAATAGAATAGAACAGAATAGAAAATAGGGAATAGAATAGAATAGGAATTATAGAATAGAATAGAATAGAATAGAATAGAATAAGGAAGAATAGAATAGAATAGAATAGAATAGAATAGAATAGAATAGAATAGAATAGAATAGAATAGAATAGAATAGAATAGAATAGAATAGAATAGAATAGAATATAGAATAAGGAAGAATAGAATAGAATAGAATAGAATAGAATAGAATAGAATAGAATAGAATAGAATAGAATAGAATAGAATAGAATAGAATAGAATAGAATAAGGAAGAATAGAATAGGAATAGAATAGAATAGAATAGAATAGAATAGAATAGAATGGAATGGAATGGAATGGAATGGAATAGAATAGAATAGAAGCTGGAAGGGACCTTGGAGGTTTTCTAGTCCAGCCCTCTGCTCAAGCAGGAGGACCTATACCATCTCAGACAAGTGACTGTCCAGTCTCTTCTTAAAAATCTCCAGTGATGGAGCACCCTTTCTGGAGGCAAGCTGTTCCACTGGTTAATTGGCCTCACTGTTAAGAAGTTTCTCCTTAATTCCAGGTTGCTTCTCTCCTAGGTTAGTTTCCACCCCTTGTTTCTTGTCCTGCCTTCTGGTTCTTTGGAGAATAATTTGACCCCATCTTCTTCGTGGCAGCCTCTCAAATACTGGAACGCTGCTATAAACATTACTGTTTTATCTTCCTTGCTGTTGAAATAATATGCATTTCTATTTGCACTTAATTAGCTTTATCAGACCCTGTTCTTAATGGTGAGGGCATCAGAGAGGGTGATCGGAAAACCTGTTCTTATATAAAGCCACTGGATCATTTTACACGAGAACGCAAAAAACTCCAATGCACCTTTGTAACCCCCCCATGGAAGGCGCGGGTGGGTGGGTGGGTGAAAAGCCGTAGCAGGGCAAAAATAATAATAATAAAAAACCTTTTGTGAGTCAACAGCTCCTAGCATGCACAGCCTACGCAGGAATTCAGGACGCCCTTAAACCATTTAAAAAAGAGAACAAACTGTAAAAATTCACCCATTAAGAACTGATGGGAGATAGCAGAAAAGCTACAATTAATTGGTTTAATCAGAGAAAAGAAGATATCTAGTCACTTTGTTTCTACCTGGAAACCATTTCTGGACTTTTGTGTTCAAGGCAGGGGGGAAAAAATGAAATGGTGACTTTGGGATTTGCTGGTTAGGTCCGTTTGACATTATAGAAATATCGACCCTTTACTAAACATGCAAAACTGAAAAGTAGAAGCTGCAATTTTACTTTGCATTCTAATACGCTGAAAATAGTTGGAAGTCAATTTTCTTCTCCCTTTCCCACTTTATCCTGCAATTCTTCCTCTTTCTTTCCTTTTTCCACCTCCTTACCATCTTTATTTGTATTTTATACGATGATAATCTTAATTAAATTGAATAATCCATTGGTAACGCTTTCAAGCCCTCATTTCTGAATGAGGTGAAATGAAGTTGTACCTTATGCACAATTTTAGGCCCAAGAAATTCCACCATCACACTGTTTTTCGAACTTGGCAAGTTTAAAATGTGTGGACTTCAACTCCCAGAATTCCCCAGCCTTCTGGGAGCTGAAGTCCACACATTTTAAACTTGTCAAGTTCAAGAAACACTGCTTTGAACCAGAAAACTCTGCGCTAAACACAAGGCATTTTGAAGTGCATTATGAATATCTCGAAATAAATTTCAGGAAAAAATTAAAGGCTCCTCAATCTAGCTAACATAAGTTCTGCATACTGGCATAAGGCCGGCATGCTTGTTCCAAGCAAAGGTTAGTCATTGTTTTACATAATTTTATGACTTTGTATAAAATCAGTCTGTACGAATGCAGGCAGAATTTGAGCCACGGCAGTCAGTAATAAAGCCAGTCAAGGCTGAATGGGCATAATCACCTGCTGCCAGGGAAGAGACGAAAGCAGCAGGGCTTTACCAGCTATAACTTTACTGGTTATTATTGCCAAAAATGGAATATTTACAGAAGTTCCTCTTTCCCAAGAAACTCCCTCAGCTGTCACGCAGTTCAGCAGCCTTTTGCATCGTGGATGAGGGCCCAAAGTCACACTGGGTGGCGAGAAATGTGCTGTATAATTTTAATAAATAAAAATAATGGGGCTGAAAGGCTGGATCTACAATTCCTCTCCTGCTTCTCCCATTGGCAGCGGATGTAGGAATCCTGGACTCTCAAAAGCTTGCTACAGGTCGTTCTCGACTTACAACGGAACATTTAGTGACCATTTAAAGTTACAACGGCACCGAAAAAAGTAACTTACGACTGTTTTTCACACTAATGACCACTGCGGGATCCCCGTGGTCACGTGACCAAAATTTGGACGCTTGGCAACTGACTCATCTTTATGACGGTTGCCGTATCCCCTTTTATGACCTTCTGGCAAAGTCAAGGGGGAAGCTTGATCCACTTAACGACCGTGGGACTAACTTGACAACTACAGTGAACAACTGTGGTAAGAAAGGTTGTAAAATGGGGCAAGACTCACTTAACAGCAAGTCTCGCTTAGCAACAGAAATGTTGGGCTCAGTTGTGGCCTTAAGTGGAGGACTACCTGTACTGAAAGAAAAATTAGGAGTCACCTACAACAGAGGTCCCCAACCTAGGCCCCTTCATGACTGGTGGACTTCAACTCCCAGAATTCCTCAGCCAGCATGGGGGAACTATGGCCCCTTCATGACTGGTGGACTTCAACTCCCAGAATTCCTCAGCCAGCATGGGGGAACTATGGCCCCTTCATGACTCCTGGACTTCATGGCTCAGCTTGGAAACCTCTCCCTTTCTTTTCAGCATGGCTGGCTCCACAAGTCATAAAGTGGCCTAGGTGGAGACCCCTGACCTACAACATGCAGCATAAGGACTGTAACAACCATTTTGTGGGACAGACAGGAGAAGACCAGCGGAACGCATCCATGAACAGCGTCTAGCAGTCAGAAGGAAGCCAGGAAACTCCTTAATTGCACAACATAGGAACAGGCTTAACCATAGTTTCAACTGGGAAACCGTGAGCATCCAAGACCAGGCCAGGTTGAAAAATGTGAGAGAATTTCCCGGAGGCCTGGCACTCCGACCAATCAGCCATCAACAGTCACACAGAGATAATCAAACGTCTACACACCGTTCAAAAGAGATAGTCAAAAAGCAGAAAGGAAACAAAAGGACCAAATCACGTCCCAGCCAGCAAAACACCCAGATGAACATGTAGACCAGCGATCAAGAAGCAAGCAACACCCCCATCGAGGAACGATCCATTCTGGCATGACGGCTGAGGAATTCTGGGAGTTGAAGTCCACGGTCTTCCAGCCGCCAAGGCAGGGAGGCCTTGCTCTCACCCAGCCCTGAGCCAGCCTAGAGTAGACAAACAAGCCTGAACCAGCAGCACCACCACCACCTCGCTGGTGCCTGCAGCACAGATGAGCCCAGAGCACTCAGGGTCAGGTGCTGAACTTGAACTCGCCACAGCCGAAAAGGAAACCCCTCCTTCCTGAACTGCGGCCACTAAGGCAGAAGCAACAGAAGCTGCCCAGTTGAGGGGTATCGACCTGGCCAGCTCTGGATGCCCTGTTAAGGAACTCTTAAGGTATGCTGGTAGTCCTCGATTTACGACCACAATTTTGACTGTTAAACAAGGTGATTGTTAAGTGAACCGTGCCCGGTTTTATTGCCTTTTTTGCCATGGTTGTTAAGTGAACCACACGGTTGTTAAGTGAGTCTGGCTGCCCCCATTGACTTTGTCGGAAGCCGGATGGAAAAGTTGCAAATGGAGAGTACCCGAGTCCGGGATGCTGCAACTACTGCAAGCACACAATTGCCAAGCACTCGAATCACAGGTCCACGGGGATGCTGCATCAGTCGTAAGTGTGAGGAATGGGGGTAAGTGTGAGGACAGGCAACAGTCCCTTTTCAGTCCCCTTGTGACGGTCCCTAAATGGACAGCTGTAAGTCAAGGGCCCTCAAATGACATGCTCAGCCACAGCAGGCAGGGAAGAAGGAGAGGAGAGCAGCCGAGAACAGGGAGCCTGAAAATTGCGATTTTTCCCAAAAGCCGGCCGCCTGGACGCCCAACAGGAGCACCCCTGCAAGAGAAACAGGCCGGTGTCTCCGCTGCTTCATATTTTGGCAAGCAGGGAAAGGGGAGGGCGCCGCTAAAAGAAACACCATCCAACCCAAACTTTGTGGAGATGCATTCCTGGGATAGCTGCAAAGTGCTTGAACCTTTCCTCAAGATTGTTCTGACTTCCGGCCCACTAACACTGTCAGCTCATTTTTAAAAAAAGGGGGGGGGTCCTTCCAGTTACCCCTCTTTGTGTTGTGGGTTCCAGCAGCAGGGGAATCTAGCACAGCCTGGTCAGGAACTGGCTCTGATCCAATTCAGCCCTCCGGATAGTTTTTGCAAATTTATATGTTATCCGCTGGCTTTTCCCGGGGCTGAGTTACTTCCAGCCACCTTCGAGCGGGGATGGCTGTTAGGAACCATGTTAGATCCTGGCTGATGTATTTGCTTGCACTTATTTTGCCTTGATTATTTTTATAAGGAACCACCCAATGCAGCAATAAGACACGACATTCCTTCCTCTTCCTCTTTTCCCCACAACAAC
This sequence comes from Bothrops alternatus, assembly GCA_034064705.1. Lineage (NCBI taxonomy): Eukaryota > Metazoa > Chordata > Lepidosauria > Squamata > Viperidae > Bothrops > Bothrops alternatus. The sequence continues at coordinate 723,725 of JARGCV010000037.1, forward strand.
GACACTGAGGTGGGCTGGGCTGAGAGAGAAAGACTGGCCCAAAGTCACCCAGTCAGCGCTCGTGCCTAGGGCGGGACTAGAACTCCCCGTCTCCTGGTGATTGGTCCAAAGTCACCCAGCCAGGTTTCATGCCTAGGGCGGGACTAGAACTCCCCGTCTCCTGGTGATTGGTCCAAAGTCACCCGGCCAGCTTTCGTGCCTAGGGCGGGACTAGAACTCCCCGTCTCCTGGTGATTGGTCCAAAGTCACCCAGCCAGCTTTCGTGCCTAAGGCGGGACTAGGACTCCCCGTCTCCTGGTGATTGGTCCAAAGTCACCCGGCCAGCTTTCGTGCCTAGGGCGGGACTAGAACTCCCCGTCTCCTGGTGATTGGTCCAAAGTCACCCGGCCAGCTTTCGTGCCTAGGGCGGGACTAGAACTCCCCGTCTCCTGGTGATTGGTCCAAAGTCACCCGGCCAGGTTTCATGCCTAGGGCGGGACTAGAACTCCCCATCTCCTGGTGATTGGTCCAAAGTCACCTGGCCGGCTTTCGTGCCTAAGGCGGGACTAGGACTCCCCGTCTCCTGGTGATTGGTCCAAAGTCACCCGGCCAGCTTTCGTGCCTAGGGCGGGACTAGAACTCCCCGTCTCCTGGTGATTGGTCCAAAGTCACCCGGCCAACTTTCGTGCCTAGGGCGGGACTAGAACTCCCCGTCTCCTGGTGATTGGTCCAAAGTCACCCGGCCAGGTTTCATGCCTAGGGCGGGACTAGAACTCCCCGTCTCCTGGTGATTGGTCCAAAGTCACCCGGCCGGCTTTCGTGCCTAAGGCGGGACTAGGACTCATCGTCTCCTGGTTTCTAGCTGCTGCCCTAACCACTAGGCAAACCTGGCTCTCTGTTTTGCTGTGAAAGCCACCTTGGAGGGCCAAATCCTGCGGTTCAGCCTCTCCTGGCAGGTCTCCCCCCCCCAACAAGCCAAGTTCAAAGTCCATCCCGGGAGACGCGTCTCCTCAGCAGCGGCACCAACTGAGCGAAACCTGGCTAGAAATTCTGTTTTCTCTTATTTATAGTCCTGTGTTTGTTGGGAGATTTATAGAAGCCTATTAATAGCCGCGCACAAAACTATGCAGCCCTCTTGACACAGGCAGAGACGCTGGGGATAAAAATATGCAGCCTCCGGGCTCTGGGTGCGAGCGGAGTCCCCCTGGGGCGGGTCTCCCCAAAGCATCCCCCTCTCTCCCTCTCTCCCCTCAGGATTCACACCCGCCGTCACAAAGCACAACGCCAGGCCTGGGCGACACACACGCCTCTCCAGCCGAGCGGCCTGTGCCAACGCAAATGGTCTCAAGCAGCAAGGCTGCGGCAGGCCGGGCTGGCAGATCCCGGTTTGAGACGGGGGACCTGGGCAGACCGGAAACCAAGACACCAGCTCTGCACCCGGCGGGTCCTCCGATTCCCCCTTCCTCTTCCCCTCCACTGACAGGCAGGAGGGTGGCCTACACATAGAGAGCAAGCCCCTCTCTCCCTTTAGCATGGGTGGTGATCCCTAGCTGGGTCATGAAACGTCTGCAAGAAAATAATATAGCTCAGAGAGCATCAAGGACCCCACAGTCCTTTTCCTCCTCCCTTCTAGTGCTGATGGTGTTCCCTAGTTGGGTCATGAAACGTCTGCAAGGAAACCACCCAGCTCAGAGAGTGTCAAGGGTCCCACAGTCATCGTCCTTCCTTCCTTCCTTCCTTCCTTCCTTCCTTCCTTCCTTCCTTCCTTCCTTCTCCTCCTCCTCCTCCCTTGTAGCATTGATAATGTTCCCTAGTTGGGCCGTGAAACATCTGCAAGAAAAATACCAAGCTCAGAGAGCAGCAAGAACCCCACAGTCATCCTCTTCCTCCTCCTCCTCCTATCTGCAACTCCCCACTCTTCTAGCACTGATGCTCTTCTGTGGTTGGGTCATGAAACGTCAAAACAACCAAAGTCAGAGAGCATCAGGTACCCCACAATTTTTCTCCTCCTCCTCCTCCTCCTCCTCCTCCTCCCTCAAATCCTGCTCCCTTCTAGCACTGATGATGTTCCCTAGCTGGGTCATGAAACGTCTGCAAGAAAACCACCCACCTCAGAGAGCACCAAGGACCCCCACAGGTCAGCCCTGAGCTGCAAATGTTCTCTTTTATTGGTCACCCTCAACCGTTCCTGCTAGATGGTACAAGAGGCAGCCATGCCGTTGGATGATGCTTTACCAGCCATTGCTTTGCTTCTGGGGACGATCGCCCCTGCCTGGCCAGATTGGCCCAGTGCCAGCCTTCTGATGGCAGAGCCAAAGCTCCTTTCGTGGGCCAGGGCCAGCCCCCCCCCAGCTCCCCTGCAGCCCGGCTGCCCCCAGGCCTGCAATTCTCGTATGGCAGATGGACGCCCTGGGCTCTGTCCTCAGGACCAAAACATCTCGGAAAGACAACGTGGGTGGAAGCAGTTTGGGGGAGCCCTGTCAGAAAGCGGGTTGGGTCCCTCCCTGGGCTGAGACCACCCCACCTTCTCCTTCTTCTTCCCTGGTCCTCCACCTTCCCGGCTGGGGGGCTCTGCATACCCCTGCCTGGGCATCCTCAAAACAGCCTGACCTGGAGGTTCCCAGGCAGCCCCGAAGGAGGTGGCTGAGAAACAGGAAGCCTCTGACTCGGGCAGCTATAAACATTCCCAAACAGGCTCCCTCCAGATGTGTCCGATTAACTTCTGGCTCCTGAATCACCGGATTTCTATTCCGATATACTGGAAGGAGAGTGTCCAGTTGAAGAAGGCTGCTTGATCTGACCTGAGCATGAAGATTTGGGAAAGCAAGAAAGGCTGGAGTGACATCAAGGAAAGACTGACACTCTCTCTCCCCCCCCCCCATCCATCCATCCACCCACCCACCTGTCCATCTCTATCTATATCTATCTGTCTGTCTGTCTGTCCGTCCGTCCGTCCGTCCATATCTATCTATCTATCTATCTATCTATCTATCTATCTATCTATCTATCTATCTATCTATCTATCTATCTATCCGTCCATCCAATCCATCCATATCTATCTATCTATCTATCTATCTATCTATCTATCTATCTATCTATCTAACTATCTATCTATCTATCATCTATCTATCCCTCCCCCTCCCTCCCTCCCTCCCTATCTCTATCTATCTATCTATCTATCTATCTATCTATCTATCTATCTATCTATCTATCTATCTATCCGTCCATCCAATCCATCCATATCTATCTATCTATCTATCTATCTATCTATCTATCTATCTATCTATCTATCATCTATCTATCCCTCCCCCTCCCTCCCTCCCTCCCTATCTCTATCTATCTATCTATCTATCTATCTATCTATCTATCTATCTATCTATCTATCTATCTATCTATCATCTATCTATCTATCTATCATCCATATCTATCTATCTATCATCCATATCTATCTATCTATCTATCTATCTATCTATCTATCTATCTATCTATCTATCTATCTATCATCTATCTATCCCTCCCCCTCCCTCCCTCCCTCCCTATCTCTATCTATCTATCTATCTATCTATCTATCTATCTATCTATCTATCTATCTATCATCTATCTATCATCTATCTATCTATCTATCTATCTATCTATCTATCATCCATATCTATCTATCTATCATCCATATCTATCTATCTATCATCTATCTATCTATCTATCTATCATCCATATCTATCTATCTATCTATCTATCTATCTATCTATCTATCTATTATCTCTACCTACCTACCTACCTACTCACCCACCCACCCACCCACCCAGATCTGTCTGTCTGTCTGTCTATCAATCAAACAATCAGGTTTCTATGGCCACCCACTCCCTCTCAACGAGTCTGGGCCTGTTACAAACAATATTCCTCATATTCCGATCCTCATAAGCCAGCATTCTCCACTGCCTGCCCACCGAGGCCGAGCTCCAGCCCCCCCCCTTCTCCCTGGCCTGCAACATCGTCCTTGGTGAGGCCTGCCTGTCTCCCGGCCCTGGGCCAGAAGCTGAGGCTGTGGGAGACGGCCTCAGTGGCCTCAGGGTGGGGAGCAAAGGCATCCTCTGGAAGGAGAGCCCGGCCCAGGCCCCACCAGCCCCAGGCTCTGTTTGCATTGTGCCCCGTGCGGGGAGTGTGGGGAGTGGCAGCCACGAAGGAGAACAACAACACCCTGGGGCTGCTTCTGCTCCCACCCAGGTGGGAAACCTCTGGTGAGCCACATTCCTTATGGGGAGGGGCCGTGACTGAGAGGACCCGGCTACCTCTTGGCTCTCCTTCTGCTTGCAGAAAACAAACAGATTTGAGCAAAGGAGAATTTGTAGCTCTCTGAGCTGGGTGGTTTTCTTGCGGACGTCTCACAGCCCAACTAGGGAACCTCATCAGTGCTAGAAGGGGGGAGGAGGAGGAGGAGGAGGAGGAGGAGGAGGAGAACTGTGGGGTCCTTGGTGCCCTCTGAGCTGGATGGTTTTTCTTGTGGACGTTTCATGGCCCAACTAGGGAACCTTGTCAGTGCTAGAAGGGGGGAGGAGGAGGAGGAGGAGGAGGAGGAGGAGGAGGAGGAGGAGGAGGAGAACTGTGGGGTCCTTGGTGCCCTCTGAGCTGGATGGTTTTTCTTGTGGACGTTTCATGGCCCAACTAGGGAACCTTGTCAGTGCTAGAAGGGGGGAGGAGGAGGAGGAGGAGGAGGAGGAGGAGGAGGAGGAGGAGGAGGAGGAGGAGGAGGAGGAGGAGGAGGAGGAGAACTGTGGGGTCCTTGGTGCCCTCTGAGCTGGATGGTTTTTCTTGTGGACGTTTCATGGCCCAACTAGGGAACCTTGTCAGTGCTAGAAGGGAGGAGGAGGAGGAGGAGGAGGAGGAGGAAGACTGTAGGGTCCTTGGTGCCCTCTGCATTGGGTAGCTCTCTTGCAGACGTTTCATGGCCCAACTAGGCAGCATCATCAATGCTAACAACAACACTAGCGCTGATGATGTTCACTAGTTGGGTCGTGAAATGTCTGCAAGAAAGCAACCAAGCTCAGAGAGCACCCAGGACCCCTCAAAGGATACCCTGCCTCTCTCTGGGTTTCAAGAACCCCGGCAAATTAGCCTGATGCCCCCCAGGGACCCCCCCCCTTGGGATGGCTGCCAGGCTGCCACTGCAGCCTCCCAGCAGTGAAGGAGTAACGAGTGTGACGCATAGAACGGAGGACAAGAAGCCAAGGATGGGAGCTGATCAAGGGAGAGATCCACCCAAGGAGCAACGTCCTGACAGTGAGGACCCTTCTTTGGCTGCTTCGGGAATTCTGGGAGTTGAAGTCATAAAGGGGCCATAGCTGCCCACCCCTGGTGTGGACCACATTCTTCAATCAAGAGTTTTGTCCTCTTAGTGCGGAACTTGGGTTTGGCCGGTCTAAAGAAACGGAGAAATAGGAAAGACATGAGAGCAGCGTTCCAGCGTTTGAGAGACTGCCACGGAGGAGAAGACGGGGTCAAGTTATTCTCCAAAGCCCCGGAAGAAGGCAGGACAAGGAACAACGGATGGAAACTGATCAAGGAGAGAAGCAACCTGGAACTAAGGAGAAACTTCCTCACAGTGAGGACATCTAACCAGTGGAACAGCTTGCCACCAGAAATCGTGGGCGCTCCATCGCTGGAGGCTTTTAAGAAGAGGCTGAGCAGTCACTTGTCTGAGATGGTGTAGGTTCTCCTGCTTGAGCAGGGGGCTGGACTAGATGACCTCCAAGGTCCCTTCCAACTCTCTTATCCTTCCTTCCTTCCTTCCTTCCTTCCTTCCTTCCTTCCTTCCTTCCTTCCTTCCTTCCTTCCTTCCTTCCTTCCTTCCTTCCTTCCTTCCTTCTCCATCACTGGAGGCTTTTAAGAAGAGACTAAACAATCACCTGTCTGAAATGGTATATAGGGCCTCCTGCTTGAGCAGGGGGCTGGACTAGATGACCTCCAAAGTCCCTTCCAGCTCTATTCTATTGTACTTTTAAGATGTTCCCCAAACAGAATCAGGTGGACCCATCCATAACAGTGCTGCGATGCTAGATTGAATTCATCATGTTCCCCTCATTTTTCTTATTTTTATTTATTGATATCCTGACTTTATTATTCTTATAATGAACTCAAGGCAGCGAGCATCTCCCACGCACCTCCCTCCTATTTTTCCCACAACAACCCTGTGAGGTGGGCTGGCCTGGAAAAAGAATGATTGGCCCAAAGTCTCCCCAGCTGGGATTTCATTGGTTAAGGCAAGATTTGAACTCGGGGTCGCCTGCTTTCTCTGCCTGGCGCCTTAACCACTAAACCCGAACTGGCTCGCAACGTCTTTTAACTTGAAGGCCTGTTTTTCGCCAGAAAAATAAGGGTTTTCTTAGGCCAGGGGGGTCTTCCAACTTGGCCACTTTAAGGCTGGTGGACTTCAACTCCCAGAATTCCTCAGCCAGGAGGAATTCTGGGAGTTGAAGTGGCCAAGTTGGAAGACCCTTGCCTTATATGCCCTTCCTAATTTCTATGGAGATACCTTGAAAAGTAATACAATCACATTATCTGTTTCACTTTTTATAGTCATTATTATTATTATTATTATTTAATTTGGGCAAAGCAGCTCCCAAACGTCTCGGTTTCAGCGAGCGCAGCGTGACGTTCACATTCAAAGACGTCAAGAAAACAACTGAAGTGGAACTGCGGGGATGGGAGTTTGGGCAAGGCTAGGCTGTTGGCTTCCTAGAGCTTCATGCGCCATCTCGGCACTTAATCCCAGATAATTCATCTACGTGAAGAATGTTTACGAGTAGAAAATGATTGTATTAAGTTGAGTTGCACTCAACCTGATTTTTTCCTTTGTTTCCTCTGTTTACATTTACAAATATATAATTAATAAAAAAATTAAAAAGCAAAAAAAAAAAAACACAGGAGCTCTTCCTGACAGCCCTTCCAAGACAAACAGGTGGGGGGAAAGACACCCTTTTCGGAGAAAAAGCATCCCGCGTAGAAATAGGGCAGAGCGGAGGCCGTCTCCTCTGGGTTTGGCTAGTCTAAAGAAAAGAAGAAACAGGGGCGACACGATAGCAGCCTTCCAGTAGTTGAGGGGCTGCCCCAAAGAGGAAGGGGTCAATCTATTCTCCAAAGCACCAGAGGGAAGGACGAGAAACAACGGTTAGAAACTGACCAAAGAGAGAAGAAACCTGGAATTAAGGAGAAACTTCCTGAGAGCGAGGACAATTAACCAGTGGAACAGCTTGCCACCAGAAATTGAGGGTGCTCCATCACTGGAAGTTTCTTAGAAGAGACTGGACAGTCACTTGTCTGAGATGGTATAGGACAGGTTCTCTTGCTTGAGTAGGGGGGGCTGGACTAGAAGACCTCCAAGGTCCCTTGCAGCTCTATTCTATTCTATTTTCTATTCTGCAATTCTATTCTATTCTATTCTACATTTTCTATTATTCTATTCTATTCTATTCTGTTCCAATTTCTATTCTATTCTATTCTATTCTGCAATTCTATTCTATTCCATTCTTATTCTATTATATTCCATTATTATTCTATTCTATTCTATTCTGCAATTCTATTCTATTCTATTTTATTCTATTCTTATTCTATTATATTCCGTTATTATTCTATTCTATTCTATTCTGCAATTCTATTCTATTCTGCAATTCTATTCTATTCTATTCCATTCTATATTTTATTCTATATTCTATTCTATTCTATATTCTATTCTATTCTACTCTATTCTCTATTCTATTTTATTCTATACAAGAAGCAACGGATGGAAACTAATCAAGGAGAGAAGCAACCTGGAACTAAGGAGAAATTGTCTGACACAGCAATTAATCAATGGAACAACCAGCCTCCAGAAGCGGTGAATGCTCCAACACTGGAAGTTTTTAAGAAGAGACTGGAATGAAATGGTATAGAGTTTCCTGCCTGAGCAGGGGGTTGGACTAGATGACCTCCAAGGTACCTTCCAACTTTATTATTATTATAAGGCCCAGCTTCCCCAGAGGGACAAAGAGGGGCCTGCCACAAAGGCAGGCCTGTGGAGAGACTGTGGCCCCCACTTCTCCAGAATGGTAGAGGCTAGGGGTCTGCAACCTTGACCACTTTAAGACTTGTGGACTTCAGCTCCCAAAATTCCTCAGCCAGTCCACAAGTCTTAAAGTGGTCAAGGTTGCAGACCCCTGGTCTAGGGTCTCCTGCTTGAGCAGGGTGTTGGACTAGAAGACCCCCAAAGCCCCTTCCGACCCTTGTTACCCTGTAATTCTTGATTCCCAGGAACTGGGCTTGATCTTCCTTCATCCGTTTCTTATCAACTTATGAAGAAATAAGGTGTGGGTGTTTTATCACCTCCATTGAAGCACCCACCATTTCTGGAAGAGCTGGCCGTCAAAAGTGGTGGGTGCTCCATCACTGGAGGTTTTTAAGAGAAGGGACAGCCACTGGTCTGAAATGGTGTAGGGTTTCCTGCCTGAGCAGGGGGTTGGGCTAGATGACCTCCAAGGTCCCTTCCAGTTCTATTCTGATTGACTGACTGACTGATTCCTCGGGGAAGCTCAAGCTCCAGACGGGGTGGGGGAGAAGGCAGTGTAGCATTCAAAGGGCAAGACTGCTTTAACGTTGGCTGGTAAACATATATTAGACAAAAATGAGTTTATTTGGGCTCCTAGCAACCAGCAATGCAGACACCATGAGCCCATTCAAGTCACACTGAGCTCTGGAGTCCTTTTCCTGGCAAGTGGTCCCCCACCCACCCCCCCACCCCTCCATCCATCACAGCCTGTGCTGCAAATGAAGCCCTAAGAAGTGGGCGGCCTAGAGAGGAGCAGAGCTAGAGAAGCCATTATGCACTGCAAGGTTCTGTCCTGGAAAAACCCTCTTGGGAACTGGGCCAAAACCCCTTCCGAAGGCATGGCAGAGGAACCCTAGATAAGGCAATGGGGCAGGGTCCTTCCAAAGAGCTGAACCCACCTGTGGGAGGAGAAGAACGGGCGCCAAGTGGCAGACCCAGAGACCCCTCCCGTTTCTCCCTAGGGGATGCCGAGAGCAGAATAACAGAATGACAGAGCTGGAAGGGACCATGGAGGTCTTCTAGTCCAACCCCCTGCTCAAGCAAGAAGGCCCTATGCCAGGGGTAGGCAACCTCGGCTCTTTTATGACTGGTGGACTTCAACTCCCAGAATTCCTCAGCCAGCATGGGGGAACTATGGCCCCTTCATGACTCGTGGACTTCAACTCCCAGAATTCCTCAGCCAGTATGGGGGAACTATGTGGCCCCTTCATGACTCGTGGACTTCAACTCCCAGAATTCCTCAGTCAGCATGGGGGAACTTTGGCCCTTTCATGACTGATGGACTTCAACTCCCAGAATTCCTCAGCCAGCATGGGGAAAACTTTGGCCCCTTCATGACTTGGGGACTTCAACTCCCAGAATTCCTGAGCCATCATGGCTCAGCTTGGAAACCTCTCAATTTCCCCTCAGCATGCCTGGCTGAGAAATTCTGGGAGTTAAAGTCCACAAGCAGGGGTCTTCAAACTTGGCTCTTCCTGAGCCAGCATGAGGGAAACTTTGGCCCCTTCATGACTCATGGACTTCAACTCCCAGAATTCCTGAGCCAGCATGGGGGAACTATGGCCCCTTCATGACTCTGGACTTCAACTCCCAGAATTCCTCAGCCAGCCGTGCTGAGGGGAAAGGGAGAGGTTTCCAAGCTGAGCCAGGCTGGCTGAGGAATTCTGGGACTTGAAGTCCATGAGTCATGAAGGGGCCAAAGTTTCCCTCATGCTGGCTCAGGAATTCTGGGAGTTGAAGTCCACGAGTCATGAAAGGGCCATAGTTCCCCCATGCTGGCTCAGGAATTCTGGGAGTTGAAGTCCACCAGTCATGAAGGGGCCAAAGTTTCCCTCATGCTGGCTCAGGAATTCTGGGAGTTGAAGTCCATGAGTCATAAAAAAGACCAGGTGGCCTACCCCCTGACCTATCCCATTTCGGATGAATGGATGTCCAGTCTCTTTTTGAAAACCTCCAGTGATGGAGCACCCACAACTTCTGGAGGCAAGGAGTTCCACTAATTAATTAACAGGATGACAAAGCTGGAAGGGACATTGGAGGTCTTCTAGTCCAACCCCTTGCTCAAGCAGGAGTCTGTATCCCATTTCAGACAAGTGGCTGTCCAGTCTCTTCTTGAAAGCCTCCAGTGTTGGAGCATCCACAACTTCTGGTGGCAAGCAGTTCCACTGATTGATCGTTCTCACCGTCAGGAAATTCCTCCTTAGCTTCAGGTTGAATCTCTCTTCGACAAGCTTCCATCTGTTGCTTCTTGATCTGCCCTCAGGTGCAGATGGAAAATGGGTTGACCCCCCCCTTTTCTTTGGGGTAGCCCCGTAGCAGGAAAGGAGCAAGAAACCTTAAGTCTTGGACATTAAATATGTGACACGCTTGTTAAAGGCAACATCACAATATTTTGGAGACAGCAGCAATTATTTTCCATAGGACTTTTTTGTTAACTATTTTGCAGTTATTTGGTGTTTCTTTCTATAACACCTAGCAGCGCACACATTTTGGAGAGCCTTTTTAAAAACAGGACGTAAAGACTTGATTCTCCCTTGTTTTGCGGGTGGGGGTGGGGAGTTAGCACACAGGAACAATCAAGTTAAGCCTTTTCCACATTTTTGACATGCTGAGATTTGCCATCAGGGCGTTGAAGGCAGGAAGTGAGAGAGAGGAAAGGAAAGCGAGCAAGCTCCCGTCTCCTTGAAGAGCGAGAGTAGCAACTCTATCGCCTTCTACCTCTAGTTAGTACCGGTACAAGAATTTGCCCAGGCTGCTTGCTTTCCCTTCCTGCTCCTCCTCCTCCTCCTCCTCCACCACCACCACCACCATCTCCTCCTCTTCCCCTCTTCTCCTCCTGTTTTCTTCTCCTCCTCCTGATATTCCTCCTCCTCCACCTCCTCCTTTCCCCTCTTCTCCTCTTCCTCTCCTCTCCTGCTCCTCCTCCTTCCTCTGCTCTTCTCCTCTCTTCATTTTCTCTTCTGCTCCTCCTCCACCACCTCCTCTTCCCTCTTCTCCTGCTCCTCCTCCTCCTCACCTCCTCCTCCTACACCATCTCCTTCCCTTCCTTCCCCCTCCTCTTCTCCTCCTGTTTTCTTCTCCTCCTCCTGCTCTTCCTCTTCTGTTCCTCCTCCTCCTCTTTCCCTTCTTCTCCTCTTCCTCTCCTGCTCCTCCTCCCCCTTCCTTTGCTCTTCTCTCATCTTCTCTTCTGCTCCTCCTCCTCCACCACCACCACCTCCTTCCCTTCCTTCCCCCTCCTCTTCTCCTCCTGTTTTCTTCTCCTCCTCCTGCTCTTCCTCCTCTTCTGTTCCTCCTCCTCCTCTTTCCCTTCTTCTCCTCTTCCTCTCCTGCTCCTCCTCCCCCTTCCTCTGCTCTTCTCCTCTCATCTTCTCTTCTGCTCCTCCTCCACCACCACCTCTTCCCCCTCTTCTCCTGCTCCTCCTCCTCCTCTCCCTTCCTCTGCTCTTCTCCTCTACATCTTCTCTTCTGCTCCTCCTCCACCACCACCTCCTCCTCCTTCTCCCTCCTCTTCCTCTTCTCCTCGTTTTCTTCTCCTCCTCCTGCTGCTTCTGTTCCTCCTCCGCCTCTTCTTCTCCTCTCTTCCTCCTTTCTTCTTCTCCTGATCTCCTCTTCCCCCTCTTCTCCTGCTCCTCTTCCTCCTTCTCCTCCCCCCTCCCTCTACCTATTCCTCTCCTCTGTTGCCCCTGAAAAAGTGCAACAACTTCCACCCTAACACTCCTCCTCCTCCTGTTCTCTCCTCCTCCTCCTCCTGCTCCTCCTCCCTCTTCTTCTGTTGTACTACGTCAAGGAATGGTCGCCCAGGGCCCAGCCAGCCTCCTTCTGGCAGCCACTCCACCCCAGCGGGGAGATTATCGGCCCCCCCACATCGGTCCCTGCTGAGCAGCTCTTGGCAAAGCAAGGAGGGTTGGTGTGGAAGCCGAGGGAGGCAGGGAGGCCCCCGGCCTTCCCTGGAGAGGGAGAAACCATTCCTCCGCCTTCAAGCTCTCCCCCCCCCCACTCTAGTTCAGACCCTTTTCCCTACCATCACCCCACACACACACACACACACACACACCGGCTATAGGGGGGCATCCATTTGGTCCCCCTATTACTCAGACAGGTAAATCAGGACGACAGAATTAACAGAGCTGGAAGGGGCCTTGGAGGTCATCTAGTCCGGCCCTCTGTTCAAGCAGGAGGAGACCCAACACTATTCCAGACAAGCGGCTGTCCAGTCTCTTCTTTCAGCGCCTCCAGTGATGAAGCATCCACAACTTCTGGAAGCAACTTCAGTTCCATTTATTGTCCTCCCTGTCAGGAAGTTTCTCCTTCGTTCCAGGTTGCTTCTCTCCTTCGTGAGTTTCCATCCGTTGCTTCTTCTCCTGCCTTCTTCAGGGGCTTTGGAGAACAGCTTGACTCCCTCTTCTTTGGGGCAGCCCCTGAGATACTGGAAGTCTGCTATCCTGTCGCCCCTCGTCCTTCTCTTCATTGAACTGGACATCCCCAATTCCAGCAACTGTTCTTCATATGTTTGAGTCTCCAGGCCTTCAACCATCCTAGTTGCTACCGGTAGTTCCTGGTTTATGGAAACTACAATTAGAGAGAGTAATGCTGGACGAGTCCTCCTGGCGCCAGGCTCTGAGCAGATGGCACCTGACTGCACCGCTTCCAATGGGCAGCAGACCCACCGAAGGGGCAGCCAGCCGGAGGCAGGTTCTAGGACCCCTCCGAGCGTTCACCCTGGGAGGGGTATCCTCCCTCCCTGGGCGAAAGGCTTCCTGCCACAAAGAGCCCATTTCCTGGCCGATGGAAACGGAGCCGGTTCCTGCCCAGGAGAGAAGGGAAACTGCTGCCCGAGACAAGAGGGCTGACTTCCTGGATTAGCCTATATTGTAATGTATTCCTAACAATAGTAATCCGGTCTCTTCCGCGGGGAATGACGAGGCAGAAAGGTCCAGCAGGCTTTCTCACGGAGAACATGGGGTAATATTTATCGGTCTTTCTCTTTAGCTATCCATCTATATATACCCAGTTCTATCTCTCTTCTCCCTCTCACCTCTCTCTCTCTCTCTAGCTCTCCTATCTTTTTCTTTTTTCTATCCTTATTTGTTTCTCTCTCTCTATCCCTCTTCATATATCTCTCATTCATATCTATTTATCATTCTAATCTCTTTCTCTATCTTTACTTCTCTTTCCCTATCTATATCCGTCTTTATCTGCAACATGTTCCTCTTTCATTTCTATCTATGTATCTATTTAGCTATCTATGTTGTTCTGTCTATCCATCCATCCATCCATCCATCCATCTTCTACATCTATCCATGTCCTATCTCTCTATCACTCTCTCTGTCTCTATCTCTGTCTCACATCTATCTCTATCTAATTTTAAAATTATTCATCTCCTTGACAAAGGGACTCTGGGTGGCATGCATATTAAAATATCAAACCGTAAAGCCATTATATAAAATTTAAAAGGCAAGGATGAATGAAAACAGTTTGAACGTAATTAAAAGGAACGTTAATTAAACGTATTCCCTCTCCATCCTGCAAGGAGCCCCGGGAGCGCCTTTCTCCAAAGCAGGCCCAGATGGCCAGCAGCCTCTCTATCTGGATAGGGAAACGTCTCCGCGCTGAGTTTCCAGGCTCCGTGGATCAAGAGCAGCTCCAGCCTGGCACTGCCACGGCCACTGGCAGCCGGGCACCCTTTGGTCCGGGCAGAGCGAGAAAGCCAGAGGCAGAGGCTCGCCAACACAAAAGATCAGCTGCTCCGTAAGTGTGCAAAGAAACCTTTTCCTCTTTCCTCTCCTGTCCAAAAGGTAAAAAGATTTTCTTCACTAGGGCACTGCAGAGAATCATCATCGTCGTAGTAGTAGTAGTAGTAATAATGTCCCTCCCTGCAGCCGTGTCTGGATGCAACCCAGCTGTCTTCAGCCCCATGGCCAGCAATGGCCTCCCCCTTTGGCTCACCAGGCCACAGGGCAGGGTGCACCTGGGGGGGGGGAGGTTCCCTTCTTCCTGGCCTCAGCTTTGGCCAGCTGCCATCCCTGCCTTCACCTGCCAAGGAAGAGTCACAACTGCATCAGCTCTTTCCAGCTGATGACGTGTGCCCTGACCGGATAGAGTCCAGTTCTTCTGAAGACTAAGCTTTTAGTGGAGCAAGAATCGGTTTGGGGGGGGGGGATCTCTGCATGCTGTTCTTTCCTTCCTTCCTTCCTTCCTTCCTTCCTTCCTTCCTTCCTTCCTTCTTTCTTTCTTTCTTTCTTTCTTTCTTTCTTTCTTTCTTTCTTTCTTTCTTTCTTTCTTTCTTTCTTTCTTTCTTTCACAGTGCCTGGCAGTCGGGCTGCTCAAAATGCCTGAACCAAGCTGGCCCCAGTTCTGGACGGCCTCTCTTCCCAGCTATCCCAACCTGTCGGCTGGGGTCAGCCCGTCAGTCAGTTCTCCCCTGGTTATTTATGACCACAGAAATTCGAAGCCAGGCTTGGAGGCTGGAGCCCAAGAAGGATTTTCAGAATCAACACTCTCCAAGTGGATTAAACTCTCTGCTGTCACCAGGCAGACATTCAACCGGTAGAGGCACGGCCTGCAACTGAAGGAATGTTGAGGATGACCAGGAACCAAGAATGCCCAACCCAGCAAAGAGGGATTGCTAATCGGGTGCAGCTTTCCTTCCCCGATGTCGGATTCCCAGACCACCTGGCCTAAACCAGGATTGACTCCGAGCCAAACAACATGGCTCAGCCTTGCTTGCTTCCAAGAGTTAAGAAAATAAAGCAATCGATCAGAAGAGAGCTGGAGGCCTTCTAGTCCATCCCCCTGCTCAAGCAGGAGAGCCGCACCATTTCAGACAGGTGGCTGTCCAGTCTCTTCTTAAAAGCCTCCAGTGCTGGAGAGGCTGGCAGGAGGCCCACAGCAGCCTCTCTTCACTAGTCAGTGCCATTAGAGATAGACGGTAGTATTGATTTATTCATACTTGGGATAAATAAAGAGAGCCAGTTTGATCTAGTGATTACGGCATCAGGCAAGAAGCCAGGAGACGGTGAGCCCTAGTCCCAACTTAGGCATGAAAGCCTACTGGATGACTTTGGGCCAATCACCAGGAGACTGTGAGTGCTAGTCCCACCTTAAGCATGGAAGCTGGCTGAAAGACTTTGGGCCAATCACCAGGAGACTGTGAGTGCTAGTCCCACCTTAAGCATGGAAGCTGGCTGAAAGACTTTGGGCCAATCACCAGGAGACTGTGAGTTCTAGTCCCATCTTAGGCATGAAAGTCAGCTGGGTAACTTTGGGCCAATCACCAGGAGACTGTGAGTTCTAGTCCCGCCTCAGGCATCAAAGCCAGTTGAGTGACTTTGGGCCAATCACCAGGAGACGGTGAGTTCTAGTTCCTTGTTAGGCATGAAAGCCTGCTGGATGACTTTGGGCCAATCACCAGGAGACTGGGAGTTCTAGTTCTGCCTTAGCTATGAAAGCCAGCTGGGTGACTTTAGGCCAGTCCCTCCCTCTCGGAGAGCGGCTGTTCTGGAAAAAATAGGAAGAGGAAGAACTGTCCACCACCCCTGAGTTATTTATAAAAATATTTAAAAAGTGTATTGATAAGCTGCAGTTATGACTTATTTGGCTGCAGAGGACACAAGCAAACCCCTCCTCCTCCTCATAAGAGCCTTGGGGAAAAGGCAGCACCGCAAGCTACTTCTGCTGATTGCCGGCAGTTCGATCCTGACCAGCTCCAGGTTGACTCAGCCTTCCGTCCTTCCGAGGCCGGGAATATGGGTAATATGAGGACTTAGACCAGGGGTAGGCCACCTTGGCTCTTTTAGGACTCGTGGACTTCAACTCCCAGAATTCCTCAGCCAGCATGGGGGAACTATGGCCCCTTCATGACTCCTGGACTTCTCCTGAGCCAGCATGGGGGAAACTATGGCCCCTTCATGACTCCTGGACTTCAACTCCCAGAATTCCTGAGCCAGCATGGGGGGAACTATGGCACCTTCATGACTCGTGGACTTCAACTCCCAGAATTCCTGAGCCAGCATGGGGGAAAGTTTGGCCCCTTCATGACTCCTGGACTTCAACTTCCAGAACTCCTGAGCCAGCCTGCCTCAGCTTGGAAGCCTCTCCCTTTCCCCTCAGAATGGCTGGCTCAGGAATTCTGGGAGTTGAAGTCCAGAATCATAAAAGAGCCCAGCTTGCCTACCCCTGACCCAGATTGTTGGGGGCAGCAGGCTGACCCTGTAAACAGCAGGCTGACCCTGTAGAGAGGGCTGTAAAAGCATTGTGAAGCAATATATGAGCCTCAGTGCTATTGCCGTTGCTATTGTGCATGCTCTAACACAACATTTTAGAAGAGAGCCATTGCTGCTCCTTTGGAATTCTTCGCCCAACACTTGTCAAAATCCCTCTCGATGACTCAGTGGCATTTGGTTTCTTCCCAAAAACATTCCCCTTCTTTCTCACGATCAGCCATTATAATTTCTTTCTCTCCCCCCTTCCCCATTTTTCCTCCCTCCGCCGCCCAAAAGAAGATTGACGGCTGGTACAATCCGGAGATGGTTTGAACACGCTGTGTTGCTTTTTTTTTTTTTTAATTAATTATATATTTGTACAGAACGTCCCGCACCGACCCTATCAGAGGCGACATTTAGGAACAGCCCGGCTCTCTTCGGGTTCTTCCCCGGAGGCTCAGGGAGAGGGCAGGAGGCAAGCAAGCGTGGCCCCTCTGTGGGGGAGCCTCTGCCCCCCTGGCCAAAGCAAGCAAGCCGCAGGAAGGGCTCAGATACGCCTCCCCCTCCCCCTCCCCCTCCTCCTCCTCCTCCTCTCAGCGGCCCTCTGTGGCTGCCCAGAAGATGCAGCTCTGAAAGATGCCATCCACAAGATTTCAAAGGAAAAACAGCAGATGGCGGAAAAAAAAATCCTTATTTACCAACACTCCCACCCACAATGACAGGGCAAGCTGCTCGAGTATAAACAGAGAGCAACCCCCCACCCCCCACCCCGGCACTGATGATGTCCCCTACTTGAGCCATGAAACGTCTGCAAGAAAACCACCCAGCTCCATGAGAGCACCAAAGAACCCACAGTTGTCGTCGTCCTCCTCCTCCTCCTTCTCCTCCTCCATCATTTTGGAACTGATGATGTTCCCTAGTTGGGTCGTGAAATGTCTGCAAGAAAACCATCCAGCTCAGAGAGCACCAAGGAACCTCCCCCAGTCTTTCTTTCCTTCCTTCCTTCCTTCCTTCCTTCCTTCCTTCCTTCCTCTTCCTTCCTTCCTTCCTTCCTTCCTTCCTTCCTTCTAGCACTGATGATGTTCCCTAGTTGGGTTGTGAAACGTCTGCAAGAAAACCACCCAGCTCAGAGAGCACCAAGGACCCCACCGTCCTCCTCCTCCTCCACTCCACAAACTCCATTCTCTTCTAGCACTGATGAGGTTCCCTAGCTGGGTCATGAAACATCTGCAGCAAAACCACCCATCTCAGAGAGCACTAGGGACCCCTCCCCAGTTCAGCCCTGAGCTACAGAGATTCCCTTCCCTTGGTGAGCTTCTGCCCCACTGGAGAAACACTTGCAAATGCCCCACAGGAGGAGAACAGCCACCTCCCCCCCCGCCGTGTAACCCTTCACACGCTCTCCTTGCTAACAAAGACTGGATAGCCATTGTCCAAAATGGTATAGGGTTTCCCAGGTGAGCAGGGGATTGGACTGGATGACCTCCAAGGTCCCTTCCAACATTATTATTATTATTATTATTATTATTATTATTATTATTATTATTAGTAGTAGTAGTAGTAGTAGTAGTAGTAGTAGTAGTAAAGTCACAAGGCAGAGATGCCTGTTGAAGTCTTCTCCTTCCACACAGCTGTGTTACAGCACACAGTTGTGCCCATCCCCGCCTTCGGCCACCTCAGCTCTCCGCCTTGCGGAAGATGGTTGGGGGAGCACACTGCCTTTTCATTCATATCTATATATTGGTGTTTTTTTTCTGAAACAGAAGGCTGGGAGTAACAAATGCATCATTTTGGTGCTAGAAAGCTATCTCCCAAAGGGTCAGGGAAAAAACCACAAAGAATTCTTAGAAGCCGCATATAGACTCTTTGCTAAAAGACAAGACTGAGGGAAAGAGTTATGGATTTGGGGACTGAAAAGGTTAAGGATGGAGGGAAAAGCATAAGACCAATTACTGGGCAGAAAAAAAGGGCAGAAACAAACATTCTAGGCCTGCTTTTTTCCACTTTTCCTTTTCTTTCTTTCTTTTCCTGTTTATACTTTTATTGCATTGTAAAAGTCTAACCATTTTTTTTAATTTTTTTTTTTTTTAAGAAAGACAATGGGACAGACGTCACAAGGGACAGCCACACGAAATGTTGTTCTGGTTTCATTGTGTCCTCTCTCATTCACGATTTTGATTTCGCAACCAAGATAATGCTTTTATCCTTTTATTATTCACCTTATTCCTAACTCAGGGGTAGGCAACCTGGGCTCTTTTATGACTCGTGGACTTCAACTCCCAGAATTCCTGAGCCAGCCATGCTGAGGGGAAAGGGAGAAGTTTCCCAGCTGAGCCAGGCTGGCTCAGGGATTCTGGGAGTTGAAGTCCACGAGTCATGAAGGGGCCACAGAGTTCCCCCATGCTGGCTGAGGAATTCTGGGAGTTGAAGTCCACCAGTCATTAAGGGGCCATAGTTCCCCCATGCTGGCTCAGGAATTCTGGGAGTTGAAGTCCACCAGTCATGAAGGGGCCAAAGTTCCCCCATGCTGGCTGAGGAATTCTGGGAGTTGAAGTCCATGAGTCATGAAGGGGCCAAAGTTCCCCCATGCTGGCTGAGGAATTCTGGGAGTTGAAGTCCACCAGTCACGAAGGGGCCATAGTCCCCCCATGCTGGCTGAGGAATTCTGGGAGTTGAAGTCCACCAGTCACGAAGGGGCCATAGTCCCCCCATGCTGGCTGAGGAATTCTGGGAGTTGAAGTCCACCAGTCATGAAGGGGCCAAAGTTCCCCCATGCTGGCTGAGGAATTCTGGGAGTTGAAGTCCACCAGTCACGAAGGGGCCAAGGTGGCCTACCCCTGGCTTATAGTAACTCAAGGTCCCTTGGCCGATGAACACCCATACATGCAGCTTCCGTACTTACGCCCCCCCCCCGCCTTTCCCAGATGGATGAGCCCGTCCCTTTGTCTGGGCGGGGGCATCCAGCATTCCTTGGAGAGAGTCCCAGCAGACACCTGCTGCTTAGTAGACACGGCCCTCGCCAGCCCTTCTGGAGGGCACCTGGTTGGACAAGGACGTGTCCACAGGACAAACAGCCAGAGGGGAACCATCTGCAGGACCTCCACAGAAGCCCCACAGCTCTCTTCATCCCGTGGGGGGGTCCCTGCTGCTCTCTGAGCTGGGTGGGCTTCTGGCAGACTTTTCATTTCCAAGCTGGGTGACATCAGCATAATGCAACCCCTGCAAGAAAAGCACCAAGCGCAGAGAGCACCAAGGGCCCCGTAGTCCTCCTCCTTCCTTCCTCCTCCTCTTCCTCCACTCCGCAAACCCCCCTTTCTTCTAGCACTGAGGATGTTAGCTAGTTGGGTCATGAAACGTCTGCAAGGAAACCGCCATGCCCAGAGAGCACCAAGAAGGCAGTTCTTCCCTTCCTTCTTTTCCTATTCTTGGTCCTGTTCTCCTCCTCCTCCCATCCTCCTCCTCCTCTCTGCAAACCCCATTCCCTTCTAGCACTGATGTTGTTCCCTAGTTGGACAATGAAACGTCTGCAGGAAAACCACCCAGCTCAGAGAGCACCAAGGACCCCACAGTCCTTCCTCCTCCTCCTCCTCCTCCTCCTCTCCTCGCACTGATGTTGGTCCCTAGTTGGGCAATGAAACATCTGCAGGAAAACCACCCAGCTCAGAGAGCACCAAGGACCCCACAGTCCTTCCTCCTCCTCCTCCTCCTCCTCCTCCTTGCACTGATGATGTTCCCTAGTTGGGCAATGACACGTCTGCAGGAAAGCCACCCAGCTCAGAGAGCACCAAGCCCCCCCCCAGTTTAATCCTGCTACAAATATTCTCTTGATGCCATCCACAAGGCTGTCTTTCCAGAGCACCCAGCAGGATCCAGCCCTGCCACCTGCTTCCAGCGGTCCTGCTCCTCTCTCCAGCAAGGAGAGTCCTAAAAGAGCCAAGGTTGCCTACCCCTGCCCTGATCGGTGCAGTCCTTCCACCACGGGGGGGGCGGGGGGGAGACCCAAAAAAGGCTGACTTAAACCTTCCCTGAAGAAGCCTGGGCAGCCGGCTCAGCAGCCCGGAGGCCTAACTCAGATCTGAACTATTTAGAGGACCGCGCCAGGGGGTGGACAGATGGGAACGTCCGAATTTGGACGGATTGGCGGGGGGGGGGGGTCACGTCCGAATTTGGAGAGCAGAGTCCCGCCGAGAGGCGGCTGTAACCCTACTCTCTTATGCGGCGTCACTTGCTCCACACTTGGCTTGAAAGAGAATCCGGTCTGGATTAGACAGAATAAAATTGCCCTGAAGCCTCTTCGGAGGATTTGGGACCCCAGCAGGCCAGCTCGTTCTAGGTGGGGGGGGGGAGATTCTCCTCTCCAACAAAACAGGTTGCTGGGGAGGGGGGAAGAGGGAGGGGGGCTTCCGAGCTCAGCTGCTACTTGATTAACGGGCTCCAGGCAGGAGGGACCACATAACCCATAAAAGGCAGAAACTGGCTCATCCCTGCAAAGACGCGCCTGGGCTCTTCCTCCATTGGCGGTGAGTTTTAACGCTTTCACTTTAGCGCCCAAAGGCTTTCATGCTTGTACACTATTATTTAGGTCACTTGGTACTGACAGCCCTCCACTTACAACAGCTCATTTAGTGACCGAAGCGACAATGGCACTGCAAAAAAATTTGACTTATGACCGGCGTTCACACTTACGACCGTTGCAGCCTCCCCGTGGGTCACGTGATCAAAATTCAGATGCTTTTTTGCAACCGGTTCGTCTTTACGACAGTCACAGCGTCCCCCGGAGTCACGGGATCCCATTTTGTGACCTTCTGCTAAGCAAAATCAACGGGGAAGCCGGATTCACTTAACAACGGTGTGACCAACTTAACTGCAGCTCGTAAAATGGGGCAAAGCTCACTTAACAACTTGTCTCCCTTAACCTCAGAAATTTTGGGCTACATTGTGACTGGAAATCAAGGACGACCTGTAGTGAGATGGGCAGCATGTAAATAATAAATAAAATAAAATAAAATAAAATAAAATAAAATAAAATAAAATAAAATAAAATAAAATAAAATAAAATAAAATAAAATAAAATAAAATATAAAATAAATAAATAAAAAAGGTAAAACAAAATAAAATAAAAGACGCTGCCGCAGAATTCCAGACATATTCAGAATTACTAAGGGAGATTACTCCCAGCTTAAATGGATGCAAGACTACAGCCCAAATTTCCATGAACTTGCAGACATTTGAACAAGCAGACCTATCGACATTGTGGGTACCAGCCAGATAATTTTTAATAGAATGAAATTGTTTAGACAAATTAGACCCCCGAAAGACCCTGGCAGTCCTTGGGAGACAAATTACAAAACATTCAGAAACTTCCTTCTGTGGCTCAGAGGTGGCACAACCAGCTGCAAAAAGCTGACACAGAAGCCAAACTATCGGAACTAGTCTGGATTTACAGACTCTGAAGATCCTTGTCACTTACCTCTCTCTGTCTCAGGGTTCACATGACCCCCTTTTGTGATGTTCGGACAGGCAAAGTCAACAGGAAAGTTAATAACCGTGTGATTAAATTAACAATTGCATCGATCCTCTTAACAACTGTGGCGAGAAAGAACGTAAAATGGGACAGAGCTCACTTAACAACGATGTTTGGCTTAGCAACAGATTTTGGCTCAATTGACTCTTAGGACAGGGGTCTGCAACCTTGACAACTTTAAGACTTGTGGACTTCAGCTCCCAGAATTCTTCAGCCAGCTATGCTATACTGGCTGAGGAATTCTGGGAGCTGAAGTCCACAAGTCTTGAAGTGCTCAAGTCTTGAAGTGCTCAAGGTTGCAGGCACCTGGTTAGGACTACCTGTATAAGGTCCCCTTCTTTGAGCAGGGGGCTGGACTAGAGGACCTCCAACGTCCCTCCCATCTCTAGGGTTCTACCTTCTACAATTTACTGGCCTCCTTATAGGAGGTACACAATGCTCGTGTTAAAACAATCCCAGTAACTCTGGGGCACGACCAAATTGTGGCTCACAACACCTTCAACCTCACACAGATAAAAGCGAGCCCGCCTAGCTTCAGATCCGCAGAAGAGGCCAGGCCCTCCAGTCCTGAAGCCCGCCGGGTGGGAACCCATGGGCAAGCCAGCTGTGGGGCTGCTCGGGACTTTGGAACTCCCTGCCAAGAGAGGTTAGGTTTGGCACGCTTTCCTCTCCATTATCCTTCCTTGGCAGGCAAACGCATTTGGATCCCTGCTCCCTGCCTTGGCAAGGGGCGCCCTGTCTTATGCCAAGCTCTTTTCACGACACTCTGAAGGTGGGTCCCATCGCTTGATGGAAAGCTGGCAGAGCAAGACAATTAAGAAATGGAAGGCAAGTCATTTCAGCCAAAGGGAGGCACGGCTGCAGGGAAGACATAACCCACGAGAGTGCTTCAAACAGAGCTCTCCAAAGTTGGCAACTTGAGGACTTCAACTCCCAGAATTCCTCAGCCAGCTCTAACGCTAACTCTAACCCAGGGGTAGGCAACCTTGGCTCTTTTAGGACTCGTGGACTTCAATTCCCAGAATTCCTGAGCCAGCCATGCTGAGGGGAAAGGGAGAGGTTTCCAAGCTGAGCCACGCTGGCCCAGGAATTCTGGGAGTTGAAGTCCAGGAGTCATGAAGGGGCCACAGTTCCCCCATGCTGGCTCAGGAATTCTGGGAGTTGAAGTCCACGAGTCATGAGGGGGCCACAATTCCCCCATGCTGGCTGAGGAATTCTGGGAGTTGAAGTCCAGGAGTCATGAAGGGGCCACAGTTCCCCCATGCTGGCTCAAGAATTCTGGGAGTTGAAGTCCACAAGTCATAAAAGAGCCCAGGTGGCCTACCTCTGCCCTAACCGCTGCTGTTTGAAGACCTCTTGCTTCAACATCTCAGTTCCCCAGCCTGGATCCGGCCAGGCCTTCCTGTTTCGGCCACAACGCACCAGACGTGAACCTCCGGAACCGCAAGGGCCCACACAAGCGAACGGCACGGCTCAACCTGCCCCCACACCGGCAGACCCTCCTCTTCCTCCACAAAGCGGCCTCCCTTTGCGGTTACTCACTCTGGCTTTCTCTGCCTGCAAGGGCTTCTGCACCAGCTGCCTGGTTCCAAAGCAACGGCCAAGCCCACGTCAGTTCTTGAGGACCCAGCCTGGGGGGGAACTCCCCCTTCCCGCGCAAAGGGCAGGAAACTTCCAGGGGTTAAGAGCTGGGAAGGGGTGTCTGTCTGTGCCCATTTCACTGGGCAGAGGATGGACAGGTATTAAGGGCAGGGAAGGGGGTGTGTGTTTGTGTGTGTGTGTGTGTGTGTGTGTGTGTGTGATCCGCACACACTTTCGCCTCTCTTTCCCACACACCCCCCCTCAGCCTTCCCAGAGGCCAGGTTTCCTCTGCGTTGCACAAACAACACACCCAGACAACACACCGCACTCCAACCGCATCGGGCAGGCTTGGGAGGCCGTCGGGGTTTGTCCGCCGGAGCTTTCTGACGCTTTGCAGCAGGAAAAGGGCGGCCCGGCTCCAGGGCGCTTGGGAGGACCCGCGGCGCTCCGAGCGGGCGGCGGCAACTGCCAGCGAGGACCCCGGCTGGGCGCCCCGCTGACGGACCCGGGAAGCCGGGCGGCGGGGGCAGCTGCGGCCAGGGACCCTCCAGGGACCCCCCCTCCTCCTCCTCCTCCTCCTCCTCCTCCTGCGGCCCCGCCCCCGAGGCAGCCGAAGCCCGCAAGGCGAGGAAGGCAGCCCCGCAAGCGGTGCCAGCGGGGGGGGGGCTGCCCGACCGGCGGCTCTTCCACGGGCTTGTCGGCCCTCCTGCGCCCCCCCGAAGGCTGGAGCCCCCCGACCCTCTCCGGGTGCAGCAGCCGTCCCCCCGGCATCGCCCAGCCAGGCGCCCTCCGCGCTCCCTCCCTCCCTCGCCTCGCCTCGCCTGGCCTGGCCGGGGATTCTGGGCACTGGAGTCCGCCCATGCGGGCAGGGGAATCTGCGCCCTGCAGTCAGCCGTTAGGCAGGGGATTGTGGGCACTGGAGTCGCCCGGGCGAGGAGGGGACTCTGGGAACTGCAGGTAGTCGTGAGGCAGGGGATTCTGGGCATGGGAGCCCATCCTGGCAGGCAGGGGGTTATGGGCGCGGGAGTCCCCCCAGGCAGGGGGTTATGGGCGCGGGAGTCCCCCCAGGCAGAGGGTTATGGGCGCGGGAGTCCCCGTAGAAGCAGGGGGTTCAAAAGTCCCCGCCCCCCACCCCGAGAGGCTCCGGGGAGAAGCGGCCCGGGGGTCCCAGCCCGGGGGTCCCTGAAGCCGGGAGAGGCCCCTCCCCGTCCCTCCCCCCCGCCCGCCGCTCACCTTCCAGGGTGGCCTCGTCCAGGTGCGAGCCGGGGGTCCCGTGGGAGCCGGGGGTCCCGTCTGGGCGGCCGGGCGGCGGCAGGAGGAGGCCGCAGAGCAGCCCCAGCGCGATGCGGCCCCACAGCGCCATGTCGCCGGGTCACCTCCGCTCCCGCATCGGCAGGCGCGGCCCGGCCCGGCCTGGGACGGCAGGTGGAGACGCGTCCGGTGCAGCTCCGGTCAGGTGCGCCCCTCCCGGAAGCGGTGCGCCCTCCCCCGCCCGCGTGGACCGCCCCCTCCTCCCCCTGCGGCGCCGAATGGTCTCTCCCGCTCGGGCGTTCGCGCACCAAGTCCGGGCAGGCGGCAGGGGCGGGCCGATCCCGCCCACTCGGCCCCGCCGGCCAATCACGACAAGGCTCGGCCGCGGAGAGAGAGCGCCCGGCCGGCAGCGGCCCCTAGCGGCAGAGGGAGGCGCGGACGCACGTGGAGACGCGTGCAGCGGAGCCCCCCCCCTCCTGGTCCACCGTGGGAATCTGCGGCTCCGGCTCCCGTCCCGCAGATCGCAACCGCCTCCGCGTCAAGGAGCGTTTCGACGCGTGTCGTAAGCTTCGCACGACGCGCAGACTCGCGAGCCTGTGGGCACGCAGATTGGGCTAGTTGGTGATTGAATGGACAGGTAGGGAACAAGAAGAGACGGGACAGACGCTTGTCTGAAATGGTGCAGGGGTAGGCAACCTTGGATCTTTTATGACTCGTGGACTTCAACTCCCAGAAGTCCACGAGTCATAAAAGAGCCAAGGTTGCCTACCCCTGGATAGGGTCTCCTGCCTGAGAAGGGGGTTGGACTAGATGACCTCCAAGGTCCCTTCCGTTATTCTGCTATTATTATTACCGTGCTCCCCTCCCCGCCCGGTCTTCTTTCCTAAAATAAACCGTATTTCCCACTATTAAAGCCCGCACCCGGGGAGGGGAGTCGTGTCCCCCACTCCGGCAACTTTGTGGAGTTCAACTGTCGGGCATCAGTACACGTGTCGCTGGAAAAACCCCGGGACAAAATCGGGCTTTCAAGCCGTCGTCCGTAGGCACGGAAAGAACGCCCCCTTTCCTTCCCCTCTGTTGGGGAAAACCCCACGGAAGACCCGCCCCGCGTGGCCGTGAGAAAGCGCCTGGCTCGGAAGAAGGAAGTCCCGGAGCTGCTTTTCGGCTGCTGTCTTGCAAACGGCCCTTTGCCCCTTCCCAGCCGAGCCTCACCGTCCCGGATCTTCCCCTCGCCCCCCTCCCACCCAGCTGCAGCCTCTCCGGCCGGGCTGTCTTGCCCCGGCCGTCGGGGACTTCTGCAGCCCGGGCGCGGCTCCCAAGGCGGCGGCGACAGCGGCTTACTTGAGAAATCCACGCTGGATTTTGTTAACAGGAGAAAAAAGGCGTCTAAAGACGAAAAGAAGAGCGATGCGTCTTCTTTGGCAGCTCTGCCCGTCGACGAAGCCTTGCAGAAGAATTCCAAGAAAGAGCTGAGTGGATATTTGAAGGGATAATAATAATAAAAATAATAATAATAATAATAAAGTTGGAAGGGACCTTGGAAGTCATCTAGTCCAACCCCCTGCTCAGGCAGGAAACCCTATACCATTCCGCAGCGTCCCGGGTTCACGTAATCCCATTTGAGACCTTCTGACAAGCAAAGTCTATGGGGAAGTCATGTTACTAACCTAATAACTTGCAATGATTCCCTTAACTGTGGCAAGAAAGTAAAATGGGGCAAAATTCGCTTAACAATTGTCTCACTTAGCAACATAATTTTTGGGCTCATAATTTGCTCATAAGTTGAGGGCTACCTGTAAATGGCCAGTGATGCACTTAGCTTTAACACTTGCCTCCCCCCAACAACAGAAAACCTTCCTGCCTTTCTCCCTTCCTTCCCCCTCTCCTTCCTTCCTTCCTTCCTTCCTTTTCCTTCCTCCTCCCTCCCTCCCTCCCTCCCTTCCTAACACAGTTGGACCTTGGAGGTCATCTAGTTCAACCCCCTGCTCAGGCAGGAAACCCTATGCCATTTCGGACAAATGGCTGTCCAGTCTCTTCTTAAAAACTTCCAGTGTTGGAGAATTCACCGCTTCTGGAGGCAGGTGGTTCCGCTGGTTAACTGTTCTCATTCTCAGGAAATTCCTCCTTAGTTCCAGGTTGCTTCTCTCCTTGATTGGTTTCCATCCGTTGCTTCTTGTCCGGCCTTCAGGCGCTTTGGAGAATAGCTTGACTCCCTTCTTCTTTGTGGCAGCCCCTAAAATATTGGGAGACAGCTATCATGGTCCCTCCTCGTCCTTCTCTTTGTTAGACTACACATACCCAATTCCTGCAACCGTTCTTCCCATGTTTCTGCCTCCAAACCCTTTTTCATCTTTGTTGCTCTTCTCTGCCCTCTTTCCAGAGTCTCAACATCTTTTTGTTTTTAAAACATTTATGTAGCTGCCCATCTTTCAGCCAACTCTGGGCGGCTCCCAAGCGAAGATTAAAAGACCTATAAAATGATTGTAAAAACTGTAAAACGCAACCAGTTAAAACATGAAACATTAAAACCGACAAATACCTGGTACCCGTCAGTGCTAAGGTGCCATCATTTAATCTTCTCCCAGCACCTTGGTGGAAACCCAGGTCTGCAAGGCCTTAAGGCCAAACGGTGGAGGCTGGACTTGGGGGGGGGGAGAGTCTATGGGGCAGGGGCTTCCATGGAAAAGGCACCTTCCCAGCTCCTGTCAGATGGCAATATTTAGGGGAAGGGACTAGGAGTGCGCCCACCGTCTCTGATCTGATACGTCGGATACACGTCCTGGGGTGGGGGGCAGTCCTGCAGGTAGCCCAGCCCTATGCGATGTGGGGCTTTGAAGCAGGTCAGGGTGGGGCTGGTCTTTATAGTCTAGATATCATTAGCCTGGGAGCCCCAGCCCCTCCCATCTGTCCACAGGTGGGCTGTCTTGGGGAAGGGGCTTTGTGCCCCTGCCTCTCCCTCGCCCCTAAATAGCAGGGCCCTCCTGGAGGTGCACTGGGAGGGAGAAGAAGCTGGTGTTTTGGGGGGGCTGCACGTGGGTGACCCGCACCTGGGCAGAGCCCAAAAGGTGGCGAAGCCCCCGCAGGAGCAGGAAGGTGGGGCAGGGGAGTCCAAAAGACCAGCTCCCCAGGCCTCTCCCTTGAGGAGGGGGCTCGTGGCTTCGGGGCCCAGCCTCGGGGGTCGTGCCCTGCAGGTGAGGCTTCCCCGCGCCGGCCTGGCCCTTCTGCCGGCAAACCCGCCCGCTAGCGGAGAGAGCCGCCCGTCTGGCAACGGGAGTCGGGGCGACGGACAACCCCGGCGGCCACGCAGAGCTGTCACCGCCCTTCAAAGGCCGAAACGCCCGGGAAGCTGGAGCGATGAAAGGCCGCGGCTGCGGGAGCGAAGGGCGGCGCCTCCCGTGCCCTGGGAGGGAGGGAAGGGGGGGCTGCCGCCTTGCGCCCCGTCCAGGCGGTTGAAGGGGGGCCGCTCTCCCGCCTCCTCCCAGAGACCCCGGCCCGGAGGTCACAAGCCCCCGCCTCGATGGCAGGGATTCGTTTCCTTGCTTTGAATGGGTGTAACACACACACACACACACACACACACACACACACACACACACACACCACACTTAAGGCCGGGGATGGGGAGGGCTTATAATCGGGACCCCCAAGGCCGAGAAGGGGGGGCGAGCCAAGCCGGCCGGAGTTCTCCGCTTGCCGCTGCCCCGCCCCGAGCCCGGGAGCCTCCCCCGCCCCGTCGCGGGCGGGCGGTGGCGGCGGGAAACTTCCCCGTCGGCGGGGCGCTCCAGCTCGCCCACTTCCTCCGGCCGCGCACACTTCCTCTGGCGCGCCGACCGGGAGCAGCCGCCGCCGCCGCCGCCGCCCGCTCGCCATGAGCCCAGGTGGGTCTCGCCTCGCCCGCCCGCCCGCCCGCCCGGACGGCCCGGGACCTTCTTCGCCGCCCCTCCCGCCCGCCCGCCCGCCCGCCTGGCGGCCCCGGCCCGGGACGCAGCGCGGCTAACGGCGCCTTCTTTCCCCGAAGCCGGGCGCGCCCTGCCGGCCCCGCCCGCGCCGCGGCTACGCCTGCCTGGCCGAGCCGCTCCGGGCCGCCGGGTCCGCTGGGGGGGGGCTGGGGGGGCGGGCGGGCAGGCTCTCCCTCTCCCTCCGCCGCCCACCCAGGGGGTCCCGGGGGGGAAGCGGCCCCCGGAGGCGCCCCGCGTGGCCGTCGGGGGGGGCTGCCCGGCCCCGGGAGGGAGGGAGGGGGGCGGGGGGCCGGGCTGGGCCGGGGTCCGTCAGCCGCGCTGCGGGATGGAGCCGCCTCCCTTCTGAAAGGGACCCACGGGGGCCCGAACCTCCCAGCCCCCGCCTGCCCCGGAGTCCCGGCGAAGGAGCCCGGCAGCGAAAGCCCCCCCCCGCTGCCCCCTTCGCCTGCGGTAGACTGGCCTGGCGCAGGGAGGCTCCGAAGAGACGCGCCGCCCCCCCCCCGTTCTTTCGCATCTCTTCCGCCTCCGGACTCGCCCTTTCCCGGCCGAGCGAGGCGACCCCGACCAAAAGGGGAGCCGGGGGGGACCCCGCTTTGGAAGAGCCGCTTTCTCGGACAGGGGGGAGGCCGAGCCGGGAGGAGGGGTGCAGAGCGGAGGGGGCCACCGGGCCCTCCGAAAGGGCCGCCGCTGGAGCGATTTAATTCAGACTCTCAAATCCCAAACTCTGCCCGCCTTCAGACGATACGGGATCTGATGGGGGGGGTCCTCGTTGCCAGGGATGCTGCTGTAGCCGAGCAGCTTTGGGACCCAGAAGCCCTCTCCCCCCCCCAGCTGGAAGCAACTGGGGAAGGGGAGAACCTACAGAATAATAGAATTATCAGAGCTGGAAGGGACCTTGGAGGTCTTCTAGTCCACCCCCCTGATCAAGCAGTAGACCCTGGACCATTTCAGACAAAAGGGTGCCCCCACTTCTCTGCTTCTATATCACTTTGTTCTGGGGAGGGGGGACCCATTTCCCAGTGTGGAGGGTGCCCTTCGGCTCTTCCTGGCTCACTGGAGGAGGACAGATGGCGGAAGACGGCACCCTCTCACGAAATCTGGGAGGTTGCCTGTTTCCCTCCCTGCTTAACCATGCTGGCTAGATGGTGGTTAACCTTCCCTTTTTCCTAAGACGTCCTCCGGTCACACCCCCTCCGCCCCCAAAACCGAGAATGCTGACTTGCTTTTTCCACCGCTCTTTGGGGAGGCTGCCCGTCAAAGCCCACAGTTCCCTTTCTGGACTTCCCCAGAGCAGAGACCCACCGTCTGCCCCCCCCCCGGAGGCCTCCTTCCTCCTGCCCAGAGACAGACGCTTCCTCGCGGTCTCACCCAGGGAGGAATCAGAGTCCTGGGGTCCTTCGCAGCGCCCCACAAAGATGGGGGGGTCCCTTCTGAGAGTATCTCTCCAGTCCGTGCTGGGGGGGGAGCTGGTGATATCATTGGCGCACGACATAACTGACCCTATCGGTGGCATCGCGGTACAGAGTTGCTACAAGGCCTGGGATGTGGGGCAGCACCACGGAGATGCAACATGTGGTTTGTCCCCCCCCCTCGTCTCGGGTAATTGCTGGGGCCCCTCTTTTCTGCCCCCATCCCCACTTGCCATATCCAGCCCATCTCGGCTCAGTCAAGCAGCAAAATTCCCTGTCCAGAAGTGTCATAAGGTCAGGGGTCAAAGGTTTGTGTGTGTGGGGAGGGGGTAACTGACCAGTGAGTTTCAAAACCCGGTTACCTACTAGCCTTGGTTAGTTAGCAATCTGGCTCAGCTCAGCATTCCTGCGAAGGCTCTTCCGCCACGATTCCAGCCCTTCCTAGCTTGGGAAAATGGCTCCCCCTTGGATGGTGTTGTCAGTGCATTATAGGCTTGGGCATCCTTTTTTTGTGACGGCGGAACGGGGGCTCTGCCATCTCAGGACTGTGGAGAGGAGATGGAGGCCCCAGGCGCACGCTTTCACCAAGTCGGGAACCATGTTTGTTCTGGATATGCTCCTGGTGAAGTGATAGCCGAAGCTTGATGGTTTTCTTGCAGGCGTTTCGTGACCCATCTAGGTAATTTTGTCAGTGCTAGAAGGGAGTGGGGATTGCAGGGAGGAGGAGCAGGAGGACTGGGGGGTCCTGGCTGCTCTCTGAGCTGGGCGGTTTTCTTGCAGACGTTTCATGACCCAACTAGGTAACATCAGCAGTGCTACCATCATCATTATTAGCGCTGATGATGTTCCCTAGCTACGTCATGAAACGTCTGCAAGGACACCGCCCAGCTCAGAGACACCAAGCCCCCTCCAGTCCTCCTCCTCCTCCTCCCTTCTAGCACTGATGAGGTTCCCTAGTTGGGTCATGAAACGTCTGCAAGGGAACCGCCCCCTTCAGAGACCACTGAGGACCCCAGTTTAACCCTGAGCTACAAAGATTCCCCTCTACAGAGCCCCACACATGGCTGAAGGACCTGCATTTGGGGAATGAACCTTCTCCAAGTGCAGCTCCTTCATCCAAGCCTGAGTAGTCCAGTGAGTTTTGCCCCATTTTACAACTTGCCACGGTTGTTAAGTGAATCGTCGCAGTTGTTAAACCCGTCGCACGGTCGTTAAATGAGTCTGCCTTTCCCATTGACTCTGCTTGTCAGAAGGTCACCAAAGGGGATGGGGTGACACACACACACACACACACCCGGGACTCTGCAACCGTCCTAAATGTGAGTCAGTCACCGAGCGTCTGAATTTTGATCGCGTGACCCTCGGGAATCCTGCGACGGCCGGAAGTGTGAAAAACGGCCATTGGTCTCTTTTTCCAGTGCCGTTGTAACTTTGAACGGTCACTAAATGAACTCTTGGAGATCGAGGGCTCCCAGCGTCTCTTCACCGGGAACGTTTGTTGTGACCGGCAAGCCGCCTTCCCTGCAGCCGTCACCTGGCCTCCCTCCATCCGTTCCCGGCCCAGATTTGTTTTTGAAGGTCCTGCAAAACAGATCAATATCAAGCCAAATAGCCGCATTTTAGGTCAATGATAGCAACAGCCACAAAAAGAGCTGATGTCATGGTCCATCCAGCAGCAGCTCTGGATGAGGTGACCTTCTCTGTTTCCTCCCCCTCCCCCTCCTCCTCCTCCTCCTCTGTCTGGGAAAGGCCCCATGCCGCAGGATCCTCCTTCCATCCCATCTCTTGAACCCAATGCCTGCGTTGGACCACGTTCCTCCAGGCCTTCCCGTCCTCGGCCATCTTCTGGAGTCCATTGAAGCTCCCGCCTCCTGCTTCAGGGACTCCCTCCAGCCACCTCCTCCTCTGTCGTCCCCTTCTTATTCTCTTGCCCTCCATCTTCCCCAGCATCAGGCTCTTCTCCAGTCAGTCCTTCCTTCTCATTAGGGGGCCAAAGTCCTTGAGTTTCCACTTCAAGATCTGGCCTTCTCAAGAGCAGTCGGGGTTGATCTCCTCCAGGACCTACCGGTTGGATCGCCTTGCAGTTACCGCTCGCATTACCCCAATCTCAAATGGGCTCATCCCGCTTCCAGCTAAACCGGGAGATTTGGGATCGTAGCAACCTGTGGGGGAACAGCTGCGTGCCCTTGGCTGGCCCCAAACACGTCCCCCCCCACCCCCAATGGGCCCGATGGGTTCCATGGTGCATCTATGGTGGCTTGTAAATCCTGGGTTATATCTTAGGGTGGCATCGTCCTCCTGGGGAGGGAAGGAGGAGCTTAGTTTTGCCGTCCTGAGCGGGGGTGGGGGGGATGCCCAGTGCATCGAGACCCCCCCCCGAGGCTGCCCTGATTGATGGGAACAAAACAGTCTGTATGTCCAATCATATTTGGCCAATAAAGAATTCCATTAAAAAAAACTTGAAAGTCATAAAATTTAGAGAATACAGAAATGCAAAGTGTTAATAAAAACATAGAACATGGAAAAAACAACAACATTGGATGTTTTTGCTTTGACACAGTCCTTACACTTCTGGCTGCCGTTTTCTTGCAGACGTTTCACGACCCAGCTAGGGAACGTCATCAGTGCCAGGCTGAGTTTGGAACCCAGAAGCCACCAACCAGCCCAGGGGAAGAGCCGGCCTCTGCCATGTCCCAAGGGGAAGCAGCGAGGCCACCCTATTTGCATGGCCCCAGAGGTGTGGCAAGAGAGAACGGGCTGTTGGGCTTGTGCCATGTCGAACAGATCCTGATGACTCACCCCGTTCCTGGCAAGGGGAGACAAAGGAGTTGGTGTGCCTGGGGCAGGGCGGGCCCAGCCCCCTTTGCATCGCATTTGCACACAGCTGCAGCCTTTGCATAACAGGGGGGGGGGTGCAGAGGAGGAACCGCCCTAAAGACAGTCGGGGATCCCAGAAAATTGCTGTACTTTTTCAGGGTTTCATCTGGAAACCCCCTTTCACACTCTCTCCCCCGCAACAGGCCTTCTGCCCCTGGATGCCTGAGCTCATCTAGTCCAACCCGCCACTCCACGGATGAGTTTGTCCACTAGCATCGCTGTCCAGCACTTGCGAAAGCCTCCACTTCCGAAACCCTGGGTGGGCTGGTGCCAGCCCTTCAGAGCTGATCGAAGGCCGAGGATTTGAGGGTGCTTGTTGACCTCTGAGCTGGGTGGTTTTCATGCAGACGTTTCATAACCCAACTAAGCAACATCATCAGGGCTAAAAGGGAGAAACCAAACCCCTCTCCCTTCCAGCACTGGTGATGTTACCTAGTTGGGTCAGGAAACGTCTGCAAGAAAACCAGTGGAACCACCTGCCACCAGAAGCAGTGAATGCTCCAACACTGGAAGTTTTAAAGAAGAGACTGGACAGCCATTTGTTTGAAATGGTATAGGGTTTCCTGCCTGAGCAGGGGGTTGGACTAGATGACCTCCAAGGTCCCTTCCAACTCTATTATTATTGTTGCTGTTGTTGTGATGATGATGATGATGAGCTACCCAAAGGGCACCAAGAACCCCACAGTTCACTCCTGAGTCAGAATGTCCCCTTGAATTCCTGCCAAGGATTCTGCAGGTGCTCTGTGGGACCCCAAAGCTCGCACTGCTTCTGCCAGATGTTGGAAGCGGCCTGGCCTGGCCGCTTCGGCCTTGTGTATCTCGCAGGCATTCAGAGAAGCTGATGATGGTGGTGAAGTTGGGCAAGAGACTCTGAGCCACTCCGGAAGCAGACTTAGGCAGGGCCTCCCGGGGGGGGGTGGGGGGGGGAAGGAGAGGGTCCTGCACGTGCATTGCAAAAGAGCCTGTCGGCTGCATCGCCCGGGAAGAAGCCGAGAGTCACGAGTTTCCTGCATAGGAAGGGGAAGTGCTGGTGGGACGCTGGCCTCGAGGGGTTGGCCAGTCTTGGGAGAAAGGAAGGGCCTTTCTGGCCTGGAGGAGCCAAGCCCTGACGGGGAAGGAGGCTCCTCCAGGGCCCACCCTGGAATTGGCATCTGCCCGGGATCGGGTGCTGGCAGGCAGCAGGCGGACCTGCCCTCCCCTCCCCTCCCTGGCATCTGGGGACACTGAGTCACTGGGAGGACATCATGTTCAAACCGAGAATGAGTCAGCAGGGCATCCAAAAGTATTTTTTTGGCTGATGGGCGAAACTCAGACGCTGCCTCAATCCAGCTGCACCTGAGCTCTTTGCCACAGCTGGGTGCAAATCGTTCTTGACTTACAACCGTTTGTTTACAAAGGTACAACAGCAGTGGAAAAAGGACTGTTTTTCACACTTAACGACCGTTACAGCATCCCCAGGGCCATGTGACCAAAATTTGGATGCTTGGCAACTCGTGTCTGTTCATCATAGTTGCAGGGCCCTGCCCTAAGTTTCCATCCATTGCTTCTTGTCCTGCCTTCGGGTTCTTTGGAGAATAGGTTGAGACCCCCCACCCCTTCTTCTGCGTGGCAGCCCCTCTAATACTGCCATCATGTCCCTCCGTCCTCCTTTTCACTAGACTAGACACCCCCAATTCCAGCAACCGTTCCTTGTACGCTTTAGCCTCCAGTCCCCTGATCCTCTTTGTCGCTCTTCTCTGCCCTCTTTCTGGAGTCTCAGCATCTTTTTTACATCATGGGGACCAAAACTGAATGTGGTATTCCAAGTGTGGCCTTACCAAGGCCTTGTAAAGGGGTATTAACCCTTCACGTGATTTTGTTTCTATCTCTCTGTTAATGCTTTGGAGAATAGCTTGACTCCCTCTTCTTTGGGGCAGCCCCTGAGATGCTGGAAGGCTGCTATCCTGTCCCCCCTCATCCTTCTCTTCATTAAACTAGACATCCCCAATTCCAGCAACCGTTCCTTATATATTTTAGCCTCCAGTCCCCTGATCATCTTTGTTGCTCTTCTCTGCACTCTTTCTAGAGTTTCAACATCTTTTTTACATCGTGGTGACCAAAACTGGATGCAGGATTCCAAGGCCTTGTAAAGTGGTATTAACCCTTCACCTGATCTTGATTCTCTCCATCTGTCAAGGCAGCCCAGCACTGTGTTGGCCTTTTTGGCAGCTGCAACACACGGCTGGCTCCTATTTAAGGGATGGTCTACTAGAACTCCGAGATCCCTCTCACAGTTACTACTATTGAGCCAGGTACCCCTTACTCTCTACCTGTGCATTCAGGTTTTCTTTTCCCACCACTGAAGGTGGGAGGGAGAGCTTCAAGGGGGGGGGCTCCCCAGCAGTTCCTTCCCTGGTGATGGGCGGGGGGGGGGGAGGGGGCCCTTCCATTTTGATTTCCTGCCTGGGGCACCAAGCAGTCTTCGGCTGCCCCTGCTTGGCGGGCTTCCTGTTTAGATTTCTGCAAACTGCTCCTCACTTCCGCTTCTCTCCCGTCGAGGCTCACCACGCCCGCCCGGGGTCCCTTCCTCCGCAGAAGCGATGGGAGGCGGCAAGGAGGTGGGCAGAGCAATTCAGGGCATCCTCCCTTCCTCCTTGGGGCCCGAAAGGCCAGAGGTTAAAAATGGGACTTTTCCGACTTTCCCAATGAACAGAAAGCAGAAGCTTTGTGAAGAGTGACGTCCTTGGTGAGACGCTGCGTCTCCCGACAGCGTTGGGCTTTTAATGAAATGCACAGGCAGTCCTCGACTTAACGAGCAGCGTTGAGCCCAAAATGGAGTCCCTTGGTAAGCAAGACTATGGCTTGAGTCTGTTTTGCCCTGTTTTGTGACCTCTCTTGCCACCGTTGTTAAATGGATCACTGCAGTGGATAAGTTAGTAGCCTAGTTGTTAAGGGAATCTGGCTACCCCCCCACTGACATGTTGGAATGTTACAAAAGGGGATCCCAGGAGCCCCCCAACCCCCCCCCCCCAGGAGGTGTGACTTGTCACAAATCTGAACTGGCTGCCAAGCGTCTGAATTTTGATGAGTGGGGATGCTGTGACGGTCGTAAGTGTGAAAAAAACGGTCATAAGTAACATTTGTAACTTCAAACGATCACCAGATAAATCGAAGTTTACCTTTGTTTGTTGAAAAACGGGGCTCCTGGACTCTGGCTGATTCTGTGGCACGAAAAGAAGTCTGGAACACAGATGAATGAATGAGTGAGAGTGAGTGAGTGAGTGAGTGAGTGAGTGAGTGAGTGAGTGAGTGAGTGAATGAATGAATGAATGAATGAATGAATGAATGAATGAATGAATGAAATAGCCTTGAGACTCTTCCCGGCCCCTCCAGGCCATTTGTCTGCCAGGCCAGCACTTTGCTGCCTGCTGTGACCCCCAACAGCCCCACCACGTTCAGCGGCCTTGAGACTCTGGGGAGCAGAATAAATGGGAGAGGGGATCTGCAAGCCCAAAGCAGCCCATAGACCCCTTCTGGGGTTATGGGGAGCTGGTGCAAGTGGGGTGCAGAAAGGAGGGTCCCTGTTCAGGAAAGCAAAGCCCCATTGAATCTTCTCCCTAGAAATAAGACAGCTGCACTTCTGTGGGCTGAAGACAACGAAGGAGGACTAAGGGGGACATGAGAGCAGTCTTCCTCCGGTATCTCAGGGGCTGCCCCAAAGAAGTGGGGTGGGCATCCAGCTCTTCTCCAAAGCGCCTGAAGAAGGCAGGACAAGAAGCAAGCTAGAACTATCCTGACAGGGAGAACAGCCTGCCTCCAGAACTTCTGGTGCTCCATCCCTGGAGGTCTTCAGAAAGAGACCGGACTGCTATTTGTCTGGAATGATGTAGGGTCATTCTGGGTTGGACTACGAGACCTCCAAGGTCCCTTCCAACTCTATGTATTCTATACAATTCTGTGAATCCTGGTCCCTCAAGCCTTCCAATGGTGCCGCCATCACCACTGTGACTAGGTCCAGCCATCTCACGCTGGTTGTCCTCCTCTCCTTCCTTCCACCTTTCTCAGCCTTAGAGTCTCCTCAAGAGAGCTGGGTCTTCACCTCCTGTATGTGAAGGAGGATAATTTGAACTTGGTCATTGGTGCTCAGAGGAGAACTCTGGGTTGGTTTAATTTGGTTTCTTGGCTGACCCCTTCCTTTTCCCTTTCCTTCCTTCCTTCCTCCCTCCCTCCCTCCTTTCCTTCCTTCCTCCCTCCCTCCCTCCCTCCCTCCCTTCCTTCCTTCTAGTCATTTAACATGAGAACTATCAGCCACATCATTTTCAGAGACATAAATCCGTTGCCACAAGTCCTGTGGCATCTTGAAAGCTCACCAATTAATAATAATAATAGTAATATTGGAAGGGACCTTGGAGGTCATCTAGTCCAGCTCCCTGCTCAGCCAGAGAACCCCACACCATTTCAATTCGTGGAAGAACAGCTAAAGTGCGAACTGTTTACCATCTGCCCCAAGTCTTGTTAGAGTCTTACACTTTCACTCTCCATTTACTGTAAGACTGTCAACTCACACAAACGGCACCCTCCTGGAAACGCTTACAACTTGATTTCACATCGCCCACCGAGGCGTGCCAGGACGATTCACAGAGAAAGAAAAAGGCGAGGAGAGCTTTTGCGCGTTGCTGTTTTTTTCTTCGTGGCGATGCAATCAGGAAAGCTTTCTGCAAACGGATTGTGCGAATTTAGCTGCGAAGGGAGGAGGCTGGGAGGGCTGCAGTCAAGCTGCACAAACCTTTGCCGCCTGGGGGGGGGGCTGGCCAGGGAAAGCTGGATCAGGCCGTTGTCCGAAATCCAGGAAAGTTGCTTTCAAGCTGGACTGGACAGGCTGAGTGAGAACTGACCCGCCGTCTCAGTCTAAAGCCAGCAACTTTTAAGACTCCCAGAATCCCCCAGCCAGCAGAGTTCAGGGACCAGCTTGCCTCTTTAGGCCAGGGGTCTCCAAACTCAGCAACTTTATGACTTGTGGACTTCAACTCCCAGAATCCCCCAGCCAGCTAAAGTTGGCAAGGTTGGACACTCCTGCTCTGAAGCAACTGCTGGTCTTGCTAGCCATTTGTGGCCACCCCTTGGACACAGGGCAGGAAATGAATCAGGTGCCCCTTTTGGAGTGAACCACCATCGGCTGGGAGGGGGGGCATCTTTTTAAAGCAGCCCACCCACCCACCCAGCCTGGAAAGTATTAGAATGGGACGCTCTAGAAAAAGGGAAGAAAGCAGAGGCTCCTGTGTGAGACAGGGGAAAGGGCAGCGGTCGGCCTGGCTCTCTCCAGCATCTCCTCCCTGGGGGGGGGGCTGATTGGGTCTCACACACACATGCAGACAGTCCTCAATCGAGCCCAAAATTTATGTGGCTGAGGGAGAAAATTGTTAAGTGAGTTTTGACCCTTTTGAACGACATCTTTTGCTGCTAATAATAATAATAGTAGTAGTAGTAGTGATAATAATAATACAATAATAATAATAATAATAAAGTTGGAAGGGACCTTGGAGGTCATCTAGTCCAACCCCCTGCTCAGGCAGGAAACCCTATACCAGTGATGGCGAACCTTTTAGAGACCGAGTGTCCAAACTTCAACCCAAAAGCCACTTATGCATCGTCGGGTGCCGGGTGGGCCTGGCCCATTGGGTGGGCGTGGTTGCGGTGGTCGCGGCAGACTGGCTGGGACCAACTTTGCAAGATCTTTTTTTTCCCCGCGAGAAGTTGAAATTGATTGACTGAACCTTTTTTTTTTGCACACGGCGGCGGAGGCCTAAAGCGAAAAGGTTTTATAAAACCTAGCTGAAGGCCCAGGACTGGGGCGACGGTGCGTGTGTCCACAGAGAGGGCTCTGAGTGCTGCCTCTGGCCTATACCATTTCAGACAAAGGGCTGTCCAGTCTCTTCTTGAAAACTTCCAGTGTTGGATCATTCACCACTTCTGGAGGCAGGTGGTTCCACTGGGTAATTTTTCTCACTGTCAGGAAGTTTCTCCTTAGTTCCAGGTTGCTTCTGTCCTTAAGAGAATCACTGCAGTTAAGTTATTAACATGGGTGGTTGCGTGAATCTGCTTGTCAGAGATGATCAGGTGACCTCTGGACATTGCAACCATCATAAGTACATGCCAGTTGCCAAGCGGCTGACCCGGTGACCCCGGGGATGCTGTGACGGTCATGTGAAAAATGTCCTAAGTCACCGTTGTTCACTGCCATTGGAACTCCGAATAGTCACTGAGCGAGTGGCTGTAACTTGAGCACCGCCTGTGCCTACGCAGGGGCCCTCCTCTGGGCCAGCCCCTTCCCAACGTTTTCCCTTTCTTGGGTCTCCCGCAGGTTGCTGAGACAGAGCTTGGAGGGTCCCGGGCGAGCGGCCGAGATGCAGAGCATCAAGTGCGTGGTGGTGGGCGACGGGGCGGTGGGCAAGACCTGCCTGCTGATCTGCTACACCACCAACGCCTTCCCCAACGAGTACATCCCCACCGTCTTCGACAACTACAGCGCGCAGAACACGGTGGACGGCCGGACGATCAACCTCAACCTGTGGGACACGGCCGGGCAGGAGGAGTACGACCGCCTCCGGACACTCTCCTACCCGCAGACCAACGTCTTCATCATCTGCTTCTCCATCGCCAGCCCGCCCTCCTACGAGAACGTCAAGCACAAGTGGTACCCGGAGGTCTGCCACCACTGCCCCGACGTGCCCATCCTCCTGGTGGGCACCAAGAAGGACCTCCGCAGCAACCCCGACACACTGAAGAAGCTGAAGGAGCAGAGCCAGCTGCCCGTCACCCCCCAGCAGGGCGCCAGCTTGGCCAAGCAGATCCACGCCATCAAGTACCTGGAGTGCTCGGCCCTCAACCAGGAGGGCATCAAGGAAGTCTTCACCGAGGCCGTCCGGGCGGTGCTCAACCCGGTCCCGCCCAAGCCCAAGAAGCCCTGCGTGCTGCTCTGAGGGAGGCCAGGAGAGAGGAGGCCCTCGCCCTCTGCTTATGCCCAGGCGCCCTCTCCGCTCCCCCCTCGCTCCTGCCCAAACCTTGCTCCCTAGGAAGGCTCAAGGACCCACTCAGACACGTGGCCTTTTCCCCCCAAGGGGGAACCGAGGCCAGGAGGACTAGTCCTCGCCTTACGACCACTTTCCATTGCTAAGAAATGAGGTTGCTAAAGGAGTCACACCCGATTTTTTTTGACCCTTTTTGCCGCAGTTGCTAAGCAACAGCAATAGCACTTAGACTCACATACCGCCCCATCAGGGCTTCCCGGCCCTCTCCTGGCGGTTTACAGAGCCAGCATTATTTAACAAACCAAATAATGGGTGTAAGGGACCTGGGAGGTCTTCTAGTCTAACCCCCTTCCTTCTCAAGAGGAGACCCAACGATTGGGGTCCTCATTTGGCCAACCTCGAAAGGACAGCTGTGGAATGCAGAGTCGGGCGCTCTGACCCCTGCGCCACCACGGCTCCACTGTTAAGGGAATCCGCTGCCGTTGTTAAGCAAATCAGGCAGTCGTTAAGCGAACCCTGCGTCCCCCATTGACGTTGCTTGTCAGAAGCCGGCTGGGAAGGACGCCGATGGCGGTCACGTACTTGCAGGCCAGTTGCTAAGCGCCCGGATAGTGATCCCATGGCCGTGCGGATGCCGCAGTGGTCATAAGGGCAAGGACTGATCGTAAGTCACCTTTTTTCAGTGCTATTGTAACTACGGTCACTAAGCACAAATGGTCGTAAGTGGAGGACTGCCGGTACCCTCAACTATGCAAAGCTTCCTGAAATGCAGTTTTAGGGACGGTGCAAAAAAGGTGCGCCCAAAGGTGCGTTTTCAAGAGGCGATTGGACTTCCTTGCTTTTCCCTTGAAGATGTTTCCCTTCTCCACCTGGGCGCTTCATCGGAACTGAAGCAAAGCGTCTCCTAGGAAAAACCAAGGCAGTCCACTCGCCCCTTGGAAAGGGCACCTTTGGGAGAGCCCAGACCCGGATGACGGGGAACCTCCATAGGCCAAGGAAAAAGATGTTTTTGTCCCATTTCTTCTCCACGCATCCCGGCCTCCATTCTTCCCTGCTCCTGCCAGGCCAGGGGTAGGCAACCTTGGCTCTTTTATGACTCGTGGACTTCAACTCCCAGGATTCCTGAGCCAGCATGGGGGAACTATGGCCTCTTCATGACTCCTGGACTCCAACTCCCAGAATTCCTCAGCCAGCCTGGCTCAGCTTGGAAGCCTCTCCCTTTCCCCTCAGTGTGGCTGGCTGAGGAATTCTGGGAGTTGGAGTCCGCGAGTCATAAAAGAGCCCAGGTTGCCTACCCCTGTGCCAGGCGATGCGCTCACTCGCTCGGTTGCCCGTCTGGAGAGACCGCCTGGCAGAAAATCCGTCCTGGGAGAGCGAGGATGAGGCAGAGGGCGGAGGTCCGCTTCGATCCCTCGCACTCAGCGCCTCCTGGTCCGAAGGTCCCTCGGACCGCTGAAGCAGGCCAGGAGCGCCTTGCAGAATCAAAACATGGTAAGAGTTTTGGAAGCTGCTGGGCGAGGTGCCCCCTTTGCCACCTCCTCCTCCTCCAGCTCCACATCCTGTTTACAAAGGAAATGCTCTGTTTTCAGGGCTGGCCATTCTGCGCTTCCGCCGTCTTCTTTTTGCGAAGATGCTCCGTGGGCCTCCCGCTCCCACGGCCCTCCTCCGCTGGGTGGTTTGCAGCCTGGCTCTTTTCTCCTGCAGCCTCCTCGGTCAGAGGCACGTCTCCTGAGCACGTCAAGAGAGAGACGCTCCCTGTCCTGCCACCCAAGACAGCCGGGTTCTGCACACGCTTTGTGTTGAGTGGGAAAAAAAAGAAAATGGCAGAAGACACCCCCGCCCCAAATCCAGACTGTTCCCAGCCCCTCAGTTCAAACACAACCTTTCTCGGCCTTCTGGACCACCTCTGGAGAGGCCCAGCCATTCATAGGGACTAGAAACTTGCTGGAATGGCGTGCAAGTTAGGATTTCTCAGGATTCTCCATGCTCAGGTATACTTTCAGACGTTGTGGCTCGCAGCCCCTCGTGCCGGGTCACCCCTCCGGGAGTTTTCTTCACCAGAAAGAGCTACGGGGGTCTCGCTGCCCAACCAATGCCTCCTCCTGCTCCTGTCCAGCTCACCACGTTCAGGGGCAGCGGCCTCACTGGCCCTTGGCCTGGAAGACTGGGGGGGGGGCTCACCTGGCGTTCCCTGCGGTGATTTCCCTGCACAGGAGTCTTTTTGTCACCCCCCCCAATAAAGATGGCAACTTCCCTCTTGTCTTTCAGGCTCTTTCCCATGTTGATCCGGGGTCTGCATTATCCAGGGGTCTGGGAGAATTCGCCATGGGGCCACTTAATGTGAGATAACTGCCCACCAGGCCTGTTTCTCTCTCATTATTAGCAGTAATAGTATCTCAATAATAATAACAATAATATAGTCATCTCATGTGGAATCGTCCCACAGGGCTTTGGCAGCGAGTTGTCCCATTCCATTATCCGCACAAGGAGAGAGGTGGCCGGGTCAGTTGAAGCCAAGCCCTACCTGGTCCTGCTTTCATGCTGGGTGTGATGGCTTCCGGTCACTGCTCCTGCCCATGGAGGTTCCATCGAGGGCCCAGCTCCTCCTCTGGGCCTTTAAGAGTCTCTTCTGTGCTTTGCCTTTTGTAAAGGCCCCTGTAAACAAGATGCCCCTTTGGCTGGCCGGCCTTTCATTGATTGCTTTGCACTTGGGCTGGGCCACTTGCGGAAGGCCAATGGATTCCTCTCTCTCTCTCTCTCTCTCTCTCTCTCTCTCTCTCTCTCTCTCTCTCTGTGTGTGTGAGAGAGAGAGCCCTAAGAGTTTCAGTCTGGGGAGGGCAAGATGGGAGGAGGCAGTGTAACACTTTTCCAGAGTCCAACACAAGGTTGCACATCCTCCGCAAAGGCTTTGCTCCACGTTGGCTACTATCATCTCCTGGAAAGTGGATTCTGAACTCAGGACCCCCTAGGTCTCTTCCTTAACGCTGGCCAAGGGGGGACCATGCC
Organism: Bothrops alternatus; assembly: GCA_034064705.1. NCBI lineage: Eukaryota > Metazoa > Chordata > Lepidosauria > Squamata > Viperidae > Bothrops > Bothrops alternatus. Next base: position 766,593 of record JARGCV010000037.1, read on the forward strand.
AAGTCAGGTACAGAAAATGTCTGACTCGGAAGAGGAAGACCTCAGGATCTTGGCCTTGACGGTCTACGCCAGGGGTCTCCGACCTTGTCTGCTTTTATGACTCCTGGACTTCACCTCCCAGAATTCCTCAGCCAGCATGGGGGGGAACTATGGCCCCTTCATGACTCCTGGACTTCAACTCCCAGAATTCCTGAGCCAGCATGGGGGGGGGGGGGAAAGGGAGGTTTCCAAGCTGAGCCAGGCTGGCTCAGGAATTCTGGGAGTTGAAGTCCACCAGTCATAAAAGAACCAAGGTGGCCTACCCGAGGTAGTCCTTGACTTAACGATGACGGAGTCCCAAATTGCTGTTGCTAAGTGAGAGAGATGTGAAGTGAGTTTAGCCCCAGTTTACAACCTTCCTCACCACAGTGAATCACTGCAGTTGTTAAATGAGTGACACGGTCATTAAGTGAATCTGGCTTCCTGGTCAGGTCGTGACCCCCCCCAGGACACTGCAACTGTCGAAAGTACGAGTCAGTTGCCAAGCATCCAAATTTTGATCACATGACCATGGGGATGCTACAACAGTCGCAAGTGTGAAAACCGGTTGTAAGTCACTTTATTCTGTACTGTTTTAACTTCAAATGGACTCCCTGTGATTTGTGGGCTCCGCTTGACCCTCTGAGGCCGGACCTTCTCCTGGAGAGGAGAGATCTGAAGAGGGCTCCCATCTGTCTCCTTGGAGGGGGGTCCTCTTCCTTTCATTCGCCCCCCCCCCGAGCGTCCTCCAATTTCTCACTGCCCCCCTTTGGGAAGCGAGGGGCCCAGAGCTGCACGGGGCATCGCCATCTGGAGCAGGGCCTCTCACCCTGGGACTTCCACTCCCAGAATTCCCCAGCCAGTCAGGAACGGCCAAGTGGGAAGGGACCAGAAGGATCCCTGGTCCCGTCTTTCTCAAAGTGGGCAGCTTCTAAGACCCCTGGAGCTCGGCTCCCAGAATCCCCTGGCCAGGCTTCCCCAAATGGGGGGAAGGAGCAGTTCACACCCCCCCTCCGTTTTTCCAGAGGTCTCCTCGGCTGCAAGGGGGGAAAGAGCCGGGCCTGGGATCCGAGGGGCTGCAGACCGAGAGGGGGAGGGACGGACGGACCGTGAAAGACCGGAGCCAGCAAGGACCACCACCATCACCCCCGACGCCCCCCCCTCTAAAGCCACCCAGAGAACTTGCCTTTAAAAAAAAATACTCGGCGCTTTATTTTGTGGGGAAATTAAAAACTGGACGAAAATACATTATCTGGCGATGCGGATTTTCCCGCCGGAAGAGGAGGAAGCAGAACTGCCGCCCCTGGGTGACCCCGGGTCCCAGTGTCCCGAACGCCTTGACCTTCCCGTGGCGCATGTGGGCTCAGGGCCCCCGATTCTGCCCCGGGGGTGGGAGGGGCGCAGAGGAGCCTCCCAGCCTAATTTATGGCGGTTGCAGGGCCCGGAACCCGGAGCGAATCCACCTTTCCCTGCGTCCACCTCCCAGCTTCAGAGAAGGAGCCGGACCCAAATCGTTGGGCAGAGCCTCTCCTTCAGCCGTTCTTCAAGGACCGACCCCTCGGTTCCGACTGAATGAGCCTCCGTTTTGGTCACACAGCCACCACGCAACAGCACACACACACACACACACACACTCCCCGAGGTCTGTATCTTTGGAAGGGGGAATCACTCTGACCATTTCCCCAGACTTCCCTCCAAGTCTCAGGAGGGGAAAAGGCAAAGCAGGAAGGTTAGCCGGTCAACGCACAGCAGCCGTCCCTTCCCCCGGCCTGGGGGGGGGGGCGGAGAGGGGTTTGGGTGGGATGGGGACATCAGTGCAAAAGCTGGAAATTGAGGGGAGGGGGAGAGAGAGAGGGGTGTCTCAAACACCTCAGCCCCTCCCGCCCACTTGTTTCACAATCGCCTTCCTTATAATGGACACCAAAACTCCCAGGGAGGGGGGAATCCTGTGGCCGAAGGAGGGGGGCGAGCTGCAAGTCCCCCATCAGGGAACAATTCCCATGGAAAGGGGTTTGCCCCCCATCCTCCTGGAGATAATGCCCCCCTCCCCAAGTTTTGGGCAGCAGCGGCCTTTACAGGCCCCCCCCCCACATCTCTCCGAGAGGCCGCAACGATTCCTGCCCACCTCTTCTCGGGACTAAGCGGGTGGAGGGGGGGAAGGTGGGGCTCCTTCTCTCCTTCAGCACTCAGGGACCGCAGAGCGACCGCAAAGCCCCCCCTTTCCAAAGCGACAGCCCTGGGCCGGCTGTCCAGTCCTCGACTAGAAGCCCTTCCCCTCCGGCGGGGAGCAGATCACCAACTCCTTGTTGCCAAAGTCCCACCAGGCAGTCATGTGGAAGGCCATGTTGGACAGGACCACCAGGTACTCCAGGAAGGCGAAGACCGTGTACACTGCAGGAGGAAGCAGGGCACAGAACATGGAATCCTAGGGCTCGGAGGGACCTCGGAGGTCTTCTAGTCTGTCCCTGGCTGGGGGGTCCTGGGAGCGCCCCAAGTCTTAAAGGCTGCCGAGGCTGAGAACCTGCTCTAAGCTTCTCAACTTGCCCATCAGATATAAAGCAGGGAGGCTGTAAATTTGGCAACTTTTTAAGACCGATGGACTTGGACTCCCAGAATCCCCCAGCCAGCATGAGAAACAACAGACAAGGTAATCCTTCTGGTCCCGTCCAACTCTATCATTCATGGCTAGCTGGGGAATTCTGGGAATTGAAGTTCCACCAGTCTTAAAAGCTGCCCAATTTGGAACCCGATGTGAAACAAAATCCACAACGCTCAGGGTCTTCTGCTCCACAACAGGAACCCCGTCTGCGTTCAACAATTGGATCCGCCTCTCATCCCTTCCAAGCAATGCTCTTTCTAAAGAGTGTTCCTGGCCATGTGCAAAAAAAGCCCCCTGCCTGGCTCAGAGATCTAAGGCAGACCTTCTAACCTGGGCTTTACGGACCAAAAGTCCCAAGTTTATTTTCAATAATCGGCAACGGAAAATTAGTTTTTCACTCAATAAGATTTGCAGGCCAGGAAGGACTGATCTCTGGGCCCCCAGAACATGTGTGCTAACTTCAATAAATCTCAGTACTTAAAATGATTGACACCCCCAAAGGGGTGTTTGTACTGATTTAGTGGGCTAACAATGAAGGACGGACATTACTATGTTACATGTTTGTCCTTTTAAATGTTGTGGAACGCCATTAGAGCACAATTAGTTTCCTTTGCCAAACTGCTAGATCGCGGCCTTTAGCACGGGGCTTTTAAATACACCTTGCTCTGAGGAGGGTCCAAAGGGGACAAAAGGATTCCCACAGGGGTCCCAGGCACAAAAAGGCCCCCGGTCTAAAAGCTTCAGCCACCGGACACTTGGAAGAGAAAGGCCTAGAGCAGGGGTCTTCCAACTTGGCAACTTTAAGACTTGTGGACTTCAGCTCCCAGAATTCCTCAGCCAGCGTGTCTAGCTGAGGAATTCTGGGAGTTGAAGTCCAGGGGGGTCTTCCAACTTGGCCCTTTGATGACTTGTGGACTTCAGCTCCCACAATTCCTCAGCCAGGCACACGTCTTAAAGTGGCCAAGGTGGAGGACCCCTGCTCTAGAGGCCCTGAAGCCGAAGGAGGGCAGGGCTCCAGGGCATGCCCAGAGGAGAAAGCGGCCAGGGCCCCCTTACCTCCAGCCTCGCAATACCAATTGTGACGGTAGTAGAAGCAGAAGGACATAAGGAAGGTGACCAGGTTGAAAATGAAAAGCCACCATTTCCACTTGTAGGACTTGCGCTCCTGTGGAGAGAAAGGTGGATAGATGACTTCCCCCAGCCCCCCACAAGCCCCTCCCCAGCCCCCCCTCTGCTTCGCCCAGGCCAGGGGTAGGCAACCTTGCCCCCTTCATGACTCCTGGACTTCGACTCCCAGAATTCCTGAGCCAGAAGGGGGAACTATGGCCCCTTCATGACTCCTGGACTTCAACTCCCAGGATTCCTCAGCCAGCAGGGGGAACTATTTATTTATTTATTTATTTTGATTTCTATGCCGCCCTATTCCGAAAACTCAGGGCGGCTTATAACATAATCAGTAGCATATAGAAATCAAATACATTATAAAATCCCTAAATTAAAACCAATCATCTGAAACAAACTCACAACAAACAGACACTGGCTGGGGCAAGGTGTCAACTGCCCCAGGCCTGCCGGCAAAGATGTGTCTTCAATAATTTGCGAAAGGCGGAGAGGGTGGGGGCGACACGGATCTCCGGGGGAAGTTGGTTCCAGAGGGCCGGGGCCGCAACAGAGAAGGCCCTTCCCCTAGGCCCCACCAGGCGACACTGTCTGGCTGACGGGACCTGGAGAAGGCCGACTCTGTGGGCCCTAACCGGTCGCTGGGTTTCATGCGGCAGCAGACGGTCCTGCAAGTAACCTGGTCCGATGCCATGTAGGGCTTTATAGGTCATAACCAACACTTTGAATTGCGTTCAGAGACCAACTGGCAGCCAATGCAGCTCGCGGAGTGATGTTGAAATATGGGCATTTCTAGGTAGGCCCAATACTGCTCGCGCGGCCGCATTCCGCATTACCTGAAGTCTCCAAACGTTTTTCAAAGGTAGCCCCATGTAGAGAGCATTGCAGTAGTCGAGCCTCGAGGTGATAAGGGCATGAGTGACTGTGAGAAGAGACTCCCGGTCCAAATAGGGCCGCAGCTGGTGCACCAGGCGAACTATGGCCCCTTCATGACTCCTGGACTTCAACTGCTGACCCAGTGCCTGGAGGCCGTGCGGGTATGGATGGGGAGGAACGGACTCAAGCTCAACCCCTCCAAGACCGAGTGGCTGTGGTTACCGTCGTCCCGGTATAGCCAATTGACTCCATCACTATCTGTTGGGGGCGAAACAGTGGCCCCCACGGGAAGGGCTCGCAATTTGGGAGTCCTCCTGGATTCACGGCTGTCCTTAGAGGACCATCTGACGGCCGTGGCCGGGAGGATGTTCTACCAGGTTCGCCTGGTGCGCCAGTTGCGTCCCTTCCTAGACCGGGACTCGCTACGCAGTCACTCATGCCCTCGTTACCTCCAGGCTGGACTACTGTAATGCTCTCTACATGGGGCTCCCCTTGAGGTGCACCCGGAAGCTCAAACTGGCTCAGAATGCGGCCGCGCGGGTAGTGACGGGAGCGTCGTGGCGCTCCCACGTAACACCGCTCCTGCGCGAGCTGCACTGGTTGCCGGTGGTCTTTCGGGTGCGGTTCAAGGTGCTAGTGACCACCTTTAAAGCGCTCCATGGCATCGGACCCGGATACTTACAGGACTGTCTACTGCCAGCAAATACCTCCCGCCGTCCGGTACGCTCCCACAGAGAGGGCCTCCTCAGGGAGCCGTCGGCCAGACAGTGCCGGCTGGCGGCCACCAGGGGGAGGGCCTTCTCTGTGGGAGCTCCCACGCTATGGAACGAGCTCCCCCCCCAACTCCGTACAATGACAGATTTACGCACCTTCCGTCGGGAACTAAAAAACGTTCCTTTTTTGTACAAATATATATCTATTGATTAATGGAAGATATATATTAAATAGACTAAGAATGTACTTGTTGAAGGGAAGGGTGTATCGACATGAAAATTATTAATTTTAATAAGATGACTTGTTTGTTTGATGTCCAATGGATTGATCTGAAAAGAAGTGAAATTTAAAAAAATTTAAAATGTAGTTAAACTTGTAGTTAAGCTTATAGTTAAACTTGGATATAAGGAGTGAAGAAGGTCTACAAATTTGAAATGATTGTATTAAGTTGAATGGCTTTAACTTGAATTTTTTCTTTGTTTACATGTACAAACGGATATCTAATAAAAAATTTAAAAAAAAAACGTTCCTTTTTTGACAGGCCGGCCTGGCATAGAAGCTTTGGTTCCAGTAGGGTTAGAATGTTTTAGGGGGATTGAGTAAATTTTTAAGATTTGTAAGTGTTGGGTTTTAATGGGGATTTTACGGCCAAATTATTTAATTCATTTTTAATTATTTTAAATTATGTATACTTATATGTTTTTAAATTTTAGGCTGTACACCGCCCCGAGTCCTTTGGGAGAGGGGCGGTATAGAAATTTGATTATAAATAAAAAATAAATAAACTCCCAGAATTCCTCAACCAGAAGGGGGAACTGTGGCCCTTCATGACTCCTGGACTTCAACTCCCAGAATTCCTCAGCCAGCATGGGGGAACTGTGGCCCCTTCATGATTGGTGGACTTCAACTCCCAGAATTCCTGAGCCAGCGTGGGGGAACTGTGGCCCCTTCATGACTGGTGGACTTCGACTCCCAGAATTCCTCAGCCAGCATGGGGGAACTGTGGCCCCTTCATGACTTGTGGACTTCAACTCCCAGAATTCCTGAGCCAGCATGGCTCAGCTTGGAAACCTCCCTTTCCCCTCAGCATGGCTGGCTCAGGAATTCTGGGAGTTGAAGTCCACCAGTCCTAAAAGAGCCAAGGCGGCTTCCTCCCTCCCTCCCTCCCTCGTTTGCCCGCCCACCCCGGGACCTCCACAGGGGCAGGCAGGCGAAGCCTCCGGGGCTACGTTGCTCCTTTGTGCAAGCAGAAAGTAAAGCATAACTGCTTTTTTTGGGGGGGGGGCTATTTCAATTGTGATCGGGACCCTTGGAATCCTAGAGGGCTCCCTCCGCCTCTGGATCCATTAGACCCGAACACCCCAATTTCATTCAAAATACCCCCCCCATTCTGCTTCCATACAGGTGGTTCTCAACTTACGACCCCAATTGAATCCGTTTCTTTTGTTAAATGAGACATTTGTTAAGTGAGTTTTGCCCCAATTTGCAAGTTATTAAGTGAATCACTGCACGGAACACAGTCGTTAAGAGAACCCGGCTTCCCCATTGACGTGGCTTGTCAGGTGACAAAAGGGGATCACCTGAACTCGGGACGCTGCGACCACCATAAATACGAGTCAGTGGTCTTCAGTCCAAATTGCGATCACGTGACTGTGGGGAGGCTGCCATGGCTGTATGAAAAACGATCAGGAGGTGCTTTTTTCAGTGCCGCTGTAACTTCGAATAGTCACTAAACAAACTGTTGCAAGTCGGGGACTTCCTGCCACAGCCAGAAGGAAAGACCCCCTGCCTCTTTGAAAAGTCTGAGGAGGATCGCAGGGGGCCTAGGGAGACGGGCTGGGGGGCTTGAGGAGGGCCACCAGGCTGGGCACAGGGAGTGGAAGAGGGTCACCGCTGAGGTCGGAGAAAACCCAGAGAACCTATGCTGTACTTGCGCATTCGGTCTTTCTTGCCCTAAATGTAGAACCTTGCTTTTTTCACCATTGAATTTCATTTTGGCACTATCTAACAAAATGAAATTCAATGGTGAAAAAAGCAAGGTTTTACATTTAAGCAAGAAAAACCAAATGCACAAGTACAGCATAGAACCTAAGAAGAGCCATGCTGAATCAGGCCAAAGCCCATCGAGTCCAGCATTCTGTGTCACACAGTGGCCCACCAATTGTACATGGGGATCTTGAGCAGAAAGAGAAGGCAAAACCCTCCCTTTCCCTTGACCCCCAACAATAGTAGCAACTGTGAGAGGGATCTCGGAGTCTTAGTGGACGATCCCTTAAATAGGAGCCAGCCGTGTGCTGCAGCTGCCAAAAAAGCCAACTCAGTCCTGGGCTGCATCAACAGAGGGACAGCATCAAGTTCATGTAAGGGACAGTCCCACTTTGCACTGCACTGGTGAGGCCACACTTGGAATCCTGCATCCAGTTTTGGTCACCACGATGTAAAAAAGATGCTGAGACTCTAGAAAGAGTGCAGAGAAGAGCAACAAAGATGATCAGGGGACTGGAAGCTAAAGCATATAAGGAACGGTTGCTGGAATTGGGTATGTCTAGTTTAATGAAGAGAAGGACGACGGGGGACAGGATAGCAGCCTTCCAGTATCTCAGGGGCTGCCCCAAAGAAGAGGGAGTCAAGCTATCCTCCAAAGCGCCTGAAGGCAGGACAAGAAGCAACGGATGGAAACTCATCCAGGAGAGAAGCAACCTGGAACTAAGGAGAAACTTCTTGACAGTCAGAACAATTAACCAGTGGAACCACCTGCCTCCAGAAGCGGTGAATGCGCCAACATTGGAAGTTTTAAAGAAGAGACTGGACAGCCATTTGTCTGAAATGGTATAGGGTTACCTGCCTGAGCAGGGGGTTGGACTAGATGACCTCCAAGGTCTCTTTCAACTTTACTGTTATTATTATTATTATTATATAGCATTCGGGACGGGACATCCTGGAGAACCTTCGGCCTCTCCTCCTGACCCATGCTGTGGTCAGGCAGATGTCCAGAAACTCCCCCTCCAAACTGGAAGCTGCCCTGCTGCTTCCCTGGAGCAGGCTGAGCCGGCCCCTCCGTGGGAAGCTGCTGAGCTGTTCCCCCCATCGAATGGTGTACGGGAGAAACACCACGTGCCGGAAAAACAGCTTTTGTGCAGCGCTGGTGTTTACTGCTCTGCCCTGCTGGCCAGCTTTGCAGATGCCTCTGGTGGACCCCTCAATGCGGGACTAGAAAGATCTCTGGGCCTCACCCAGCTCTGCGCCCATCCTGGAGCCTCAGCTACTCGGCCAAAGCGCTCCACACCATCCCAGGCCTGGAAGGGATGGAGTCACAGAGTTGGAAGGCAGTCCGAGCCCCTGGCCAAGGCAGGAGACCTTGTATAATCCCAGTCAAATGGTTATCCAATCTCTCCTTGAAAGTCTCCAGTGATGGAGCACCCACCGCTTCTGGAGGCAGGTGGTTCCACTGGTTAATTCTTCTCACTGTCAGGAAGTTTCTCCTTAGTTCCAGGTTGCGTCTCTCCTTGGTGAGTTTCCATCCGTTGCTTCTTGTCCTGCCTTCTTCAGGCGCTTTGGAGAAGAGCTTGACCCCCAATTCTTCTTTGGAGCAGCCCTCCTATATTGGAAGACTGCCATCATGTCACCCCCTGGTCCTTCTTTCAATTAAACTAGACCAGGGGTAGGCAACCTTGGCTCTTTTATGACTCCTGGACTTCAACTCCCAGAATTCCTGAGCCAGCATGGGGGAACTATGGCCTCTTCATGACTCGTGGACTTCAACTCCCAGAATGCCTCAGCCAGCATGGCTCAGCTTGGAAACCTCTCCCTTTCCCCTCAGCATGGCTGGCTCAGGAATTCTGGGAGTTGAAGTCCACGTGTCATAAAAGAGCCCAGGTTGCCTACCCCTGAGCTAGACAAACCCAATTCGCGCAACCGTTCTTCACAGGTTTTAGCCTCCGGTGCCCTGACCATCTTTGCTGATCTTCTCCGCACTCTTTCCAGGGTCTCAGCATCTGAAGAACATCCCTGTCTGGACCGGTCAATGGAAGAGGCTGGTCAAGCTTAACTCAAGCGCTGCTGGAGCCAGAGCAAATTGCAAGCGGCTTCAGATACAAAACTCCTCGCAAATAGCCGCGGTTTCAGTTTGAGAAAGTTTGCAGTGAAAAAGTTTGCAGAAGGAGCTGCACTCTGGATGCCACCGGAGAGGTTGCAAAAACCCCCGGGAGACCATTTATCTTTAGAAAACTCTGTCACCGCTGAGGCTCCAGAGAGCTGGTGCTGCAAACTCTCTTTGAAAATTCCCCCAAGCAGAAGAACCATCTTTGAAAGAAGAGCAAAAGCACCATGCGTAGGGCAGGCTAAGCAGGGCAGGCAAAAGTACAACACAGCAGGAAATCTGTCCACAAAATCTCTGACAAAGCCGGTCCCAAGACAGCACTGCAGAAGTCCCACCTCTTCCGACCCAGGTCCTTTATTCAAAGGCATCGGATTTCCTCAGCTGCAGCGGAATAAAACGTGTGTGAAATGGAAGAGGAAGCATTACTAGACTCCTGATTTGCAAACTGACGTAGATTCATAGAGCCGTCTTGCAAAATCCTTTCTCCATCCATCTTCAACTGAGCCAAATAATGTCTCCTCAACATCTGGCAACTACTTGGGCAGGCCTGCATCACTGGAGGCTGGATTTCTTTGTCTGCTTCATATTTTTATGAGTTTATCAAAATATGAAATACAGAGAGAAATTCTGAGGGGTCCCGTTTAATTTACAGCTCTAGCAGGGTTGAGGGCGTTTTGAAGCCAATAGCCAGGAACCCGGATGCACAGAAAGAGGAACCTCCCTTAAGCCCTGGAAAGGGAGAAAGGGATGGCTGGAGAATTCTGGGAGTTGGAAGTCCTGCCCTACACTTTCTGGGACCCCAGAGCCCCGACAAGAAAGCCAGGCAGCCGGGCTCTTGATACGCTGAGCTTGGCGGTTTCCTTGCAGACGTTTCACTACCAGATTAAGTGACATCATCAGTGCTAGCCGGGAGATTGGCAGCGAAACGTCTGCAAGAAAACCACCCAGCTCAGAGAACACCAGGAACCCCACGGTTGTTGCCACTATCCTCCTCCTTCCCCCCCTCCAGCAAAGCCCCCCTCTCTTCTAACACTGATGGCGTTACCTAGTGGGGTCATGAAACGTCTGCAAGGAAGCAGAGAGCACCAGGGACCCCACAAGCCAACTCTGAGTATAAATACTCTCTTCTGTTGGTGAAACGAGGTTGTAGGATGCCAAAATTAATAATAATAATAAAAATAACAGTAAAAAATAAAGTTGGGAGGGACCTTGGAGGTCATCTAGTCCAACCCCCTGCTCAGCAGGAAACCCTAGACCATTTCAGGCTGTCCAGTCTCTTCTTAAAAACTTCCAGTTCATTTAGTCCTTTCCACACCAGGCAACTAAGCCAATTGTGTGTCGAAAAACACAACTTCTGCCTTCTGGCAGGCAGCCTTGAACTCAACCCTCCCCCTTCCCGGGGGGGGGGGCTCCTGCTTCCGGGAGGCCTCAGTCCCTGCCTGGATGAACTTGCTACAGACTGCAGGCCGTTTCCAGCCTGGCCAGCGCCAACTCTGGCGGAGGGCGCATTTGAAAGAACTGCCCTTCAGCGCCAGGCCCCGTGTCTTCCAAGGATAAATACTGCACTCTCCCACTTGGGATGAAGGGTGGGGGGGCTTTGCGAAACTCACAGCCTGGGACAATGTCTCAAGGATACCGACCTCAGAGACCTCCTGTCAGGGTTCTGACCAATGAAACTCTTCGAAAGAACTTCGAGGCATTGTTTACCTGAAAGAATCTTCATTTTGAGTAGCGTAATATTGGCACTGCATAATCGAAGCCGAAAACTGAATTCCCCTCCCCTGGGCACCTAGCATCAAAGCACAATTCCCTCCTCCAATTAACAGTCATAAATCACGTTCCCCAATTAGCTTGAAACGCAGGCTTCCTCTCCAGTTCTCCAGCCCGCCAATCCTTTATCAGCTCTGGGCTCAATAACCTTGATTCTCACGCTAGGTTTAGTGTTATGTCCAGCTGGACACACACATACACACCCCTTCCCAGCATCATCTAACTCTAAAAACGAAAGGGAAAAAGATGGCTACATTTCCATCTGTTGTCAATGCAAAACATCCCATGCTAGCAGCGTTGACACCTTCCACACCCATCCACCCCCAGCAGCTTTCTGCCATGTTTCTCAACAGAACCTGTTTCACCAGACCAGGCGTTGCAAGCGGCCTCTCCACAGGCGGAGGCGCAGACGGGCAGCCCTAACGAGATCACCCAACGAAGGACAGACCAAGAATTTGCTTGGGTGGAGTCTGATCACGTGGCTTCTACCTGGTGCAACGTCACACCGGACCACCCTCTCTGTCCTCACATCCTGCATCTGGCAGGCGTAGCCTTAAAATCCAATATATGTCAAAACTGCCATCTCACTGTCAGTCTGCCATGAATCCTGGGGGGGGGAGGTTGGGAGGGAGGGAGGGCGAAGGCTTTGGGGAGGGGGGGAAATGAAACTGAACTGTGAGAACAGCGCTCTGCGAGAACCCAGAAAGTCTCCAGGGTCGTTTCCCCGGGAGCAGAATGCCCCCAACACAGGGTGACCGTTTCCAAAACATCTCTTTTAAAATGAATTGGACAATAGCAGTGTTCCAGTATCTCAGGGGCTGCCCCAAAGACGAGGGAGTCAAGCTATTCGCCAAAGCCCCAGAAAGCAGGACAAGAAGCAACGGATGGAAACTAATCAAGGAGAGAAGCAACCTGGAACTCAGGAGAAACTTCCTGACTGTGAGGACAATTAGCCAGTGGAACCACCTGCCTCCAGAACGTGTGAATGCTCCAACACTGGAAGTTTTTAAGAAGAGACTGGAGAGCCATTTGTCCAAAATGGTATAGAGTTACCTGCCTGAGCAGGGGGTTGAACTAGATGACCTCCAAGGTCCCTTTCAACTTTATTACGATTACTATTATTATTATTAAGAGACAAACAGTGGGAAGGGACCAAGGCAAGAGCGTTAACTGGGCAAAACGGACGCACCATTTTCCGTTCTGGCTTTGCGCTACTGCACTTCCCTTCGCTTCTAGCAAACTAGACCTTTGCGAACAAACGGAGGCAAGGATCGTTTTTATTTAGAAGCCCAAGTGGAGGGAGGCCTGACAGTTACGTAACCCTTAGCTCACAACCATTTATTTAGTGACCAGGGCACTGGGAAAAGTGGCACGGCCGTTTTTCACACTTTCACTGCTTCCCCAGGGTCACGCATGATCAAAACGTGGACTTTTTGACAACTGGCATGTATCCCAGGGTCCCCTGACCACCGTTTCTAAACTTCCCCGCCGGCCTCTGACAAACCAAGTCCCTGGGAAGTCAGATCTGCGTAATGTCCGTGTGAACCACTTAACTGCAAAAAGGTCACAAAATGGGGCAAAGGCCACTGAACAACTGCCTTGCTTATCCATGTAAATTTTGGGCTCAGTGGTGGTCATAAGTCAAGGACTGCCTGTGTTGTCTGGCTTTCCGAGTGTATCTTCCTGAACAGCTACTCTTCCCGCAGGAAGCACCGGCTGGCGAGTTAAGAAGCCCCGTGATCAGGCTGGGGCATCTGCTGCCTGGAAGGGTTGAATCCCCAAAGAAATCAGCACTTGAGTTCTCACTCAGGGCAAAAAAAGGCCAGGCTCAAGTTATCCCACTCTGGACAAACTCTCCGGAGAAGGCTCTCTCTCACGCTGGGAAAGAGGGAAAGAGGGAAGGGAAGAAGAGGATGGCTAGCAGGAAAGGTGGAGGGACTCAGTCCCAGTGGACACAGCTGGAAGACCTGAAGGACCAGGCTGGGTACAGATCATCACGGGGAAGATCCATTTATCCATTCTGTTAAGAGTTGACAACTTGATGGTGCATAATCAATCAATCAATCAATCAATCAACCAATCAATCAATTTCTATCTAGATAGATACCTTTTCTAAGGCCTACCGTGCACTAGTCTGAGGTGTCTTTCTTAACTGCTTGTTCCTTTAGTCTGGAGAAAATCTATGTGTTGGCTAAGAGGTGAGAAGAACGTGATGGCACCCCACCAACCCTTCACTCAGGATGCTCCTTGGCCTGCTCCGGGGCCCAAAGGAGAAGGCAGCTGGAGGGGAGCAGTCCTACCTCGGGAGTGATGGTGTACTTCTTGGTCATTCCCCAGAGCAGGCAGGTCAGGAACATGTGTCCGAGGGCCGAGAGGATGAACATCCCGAAGGCGTACTGGTGGAAGGCTGCAGGGGAGACCAGGAGGAAAGAGGTGACAGTGTGGGAGAGGCAGGGGAGATGGGGAGGGGAGGAGGGAGGAGGCAGGGAGAGAGAATGAGGGGGTGACAGGGAGGAAGACAAGGGGAAGGGAGGGAGGGGGTATGACAGGGAGGGGTGACATTTAAGACGGAAGACAGGGGAGGGGGACAGGGGTGATGGTGAGGAAGGGTGCAGAGCGTGATGCCCCCCCCCAGATGCTTCCCGAAGTGTCGGCTCAAAGGAAGATGAACCATGGTAGACCATCTACAAATTCTACAACCAAATTCTACAGTCAAAATCCACAGTCAAAGTTGAAAGTGCACCAGAAAATTACATGTAAAGGTCTGTACACAAATGCTAGAAGCATTCGAGCAAAAATAGGGGAATTGGAATGCTTGGTGAAGGAAAATAATATTGATATTATCGGCATAACAGAAACCTGGTGGACAGATGAAAACCAATGGGACACAAGGATTCCAGGTTACAAATTGTATAGGATGGACAGGAGAGGGAGAAATGGTGGTGGCGTGGCCTTGTACATAAATGAGGAGTTAGAATCTCATGAACTCGAAATTCAAGAAAATTCAAACTCACCCACAGAAACATTGTGGATAAAAATCCCAGGACAGGAAACTAATCTGACGTTAGGGATCTGCTATCGCCCTCCCAACCAAACTCCAGAGGCAGATTGCTATTTGGAAAAAGAATTTAAGGAGGCCTCAAAAAGAAATAGGGTAGTCATAATGGGGGACTTCAACTATCCCCAAATAGATTGGGTCAATTCTTGTTCTACACATGAAAGAGAGACAAGGTTCCTCGACATGTTAGCCAACTATTCCCTTGAGCAGATGGTCATGGAACCTACCAGGGGAAAGGGGATCCTGGACTTGGTTCTAACTAACGCACAGGATTTGGTTCATGATGTCCTTGTAACCGAGCCCATAGGAACCAGCGATCACAACACAATAACCTTCAACTTAACCATGGATAGCAAATTGTCAGTGAAAACTAACACAGAGACCTTAAACTTTCACAGAGGAAATTTTGACAAAATGAGGAAAATAGTAAAGAAGAAACTAAAAGGAACAGTAAAAAAAGTCAAATCCCTCCAGAATGCTTGGAAACTGTTTAAAAATACGTTACAGCAGGCTCAAATAAAATGCATTCCTAAAAGAAGAAAGAGGATTGGAAGTCCAAGAGGATACCAGTATGGCTTACGAATGAGGTAAAAGAGGTTATTGGAAAGAAGAAAAACTCATTTAAGAAATGGAAGGCTCTTCCTACCGAGGAGAACAGGAGGGATCACAAACTCTGGCAGACCAAATGCAAGGCGATAGTCATGAAAGCCAAGAGAGACTTTGAGGAGCATATAGCCAAGAATATTAAAAATAATAACAAAACCTTTTTTAAGTACATCAGAAACAGGAACCCAACCAGAAAATCAGTTGGGCCACTTGATAACAATGGTCAGAAGGGGATAATCAGAGAAGACAAGGAGATTGCTGAGAGGCTAAATGACTTCTTTGCCTCGTTTTCACCGAGGAGGATAGAGAACATTTGCCTGCCACTGAATTAGTTTTCCCAGGGAGGGAAATAGAAGAATTAAACCTGATAGAGATAAACAAGGAAGATGTTCTTGCATGCCTTTCTAAACTAAACGTGAACAAATCGCCGGGTCCAGATGGCATCCACCCTTGAATTCTCAAGGAACTCAAGTGTGAAATTGCTGAACTTCTAGCTAAAATATACAATCTTTCTCTAAGATCAGGCACTGTACCGGAGGATTGAAGGGAAGCAAATATAACCCCGATCTTCAAGAAAGGATCCAGAGGTGATCCAGGAAACTATAGACCAGTCAGTCTAACCTCAGTTCCAGGCAAACTGATGGAAACCATTATTAAAGATAAAATTACAGGGCACATAGAAAAACAGGCATTGCTGAAAGAAAATCAACATGGTTTCTGCAAAGGCAAATCATGTCTTACTAACTTGTTAGAATTCTTTGAGGGTGTAAATAAATACATAGATAAAGGGGCCCCAGTTGATATTGTATATCTTGACTTTCAAAAGGCTTTTGACAAAGTCCCTCACCAAAGGCTCATAAAAAAGCTCTCCAGCCACGGAATTAGAGGACAGGTCTTGTCCTGGATTGGTAACTGGCTAAATTGTAGGAAGCAAAGGGTGGCAATAAATGGACAATTCTCCGGATGGAAAGAAGTGAGAAGTGGTGTACCCCAAGGTTCAGTTTTGGGACCTTTACTTTTTAATTTATTCATCAATGATCTGGATGTAGAAGTTAATAGTGAGGTAGCCAAGTTTGCTGATGACACTAAATTGTTCCGGGTTGTGAAAAGTGAAACTGATTGTTGGGAGCTCCAGAAGGATCTCTCGAAATTGTGTGAGTGGGCAACAAAGTGGCAAATGCATTTTAACCTAAACAAGTGCAAAGTTATGCACATCGGGGCAAAGAACCCCAATTATACTTACCAACTGATGGGGACCAAACTTTCTGAGACAACCCAAGAAAGGGATCTTGGGGTTTTGGTGGACAGCTCGATGAAGATGTCAACCCAATGCGCAGCAGCAGTAAAAAAAGCAAATTCCATGCTTGGCATGATTAGGAAGGGAATCGAAAATAAGTCAGCAAGTGTTGTATTGCCTCTGTACAAATCGATGGTGAGACCACACTTGGAGTACTGTGTACAGTTCTGGTCACCGCACCTCAAGAAGGATATAATGGAACTGGAAAAGGTGCAAAAAAGGGCAACAAGAATGATCAAGGAAATGGAGCGCCTCCCTTATGAAACCAGATTGCAACGCCTCGGTCTCTTCAGCCTTGAAAGACGGCGTTTAAGGGGTGACTTGATCGAAGTGTATAAAATCATGCATGGGATAGAAAAGGTGGATAGAGGAAAATTCTTTTCTCTATCACACAATACCAGGACAAGGGGGCACTCCCTAAAGCTCATAGCTAAGAAAGTGAGGACAAATAAAGGGAAACATTTCTTCACCCAGAGGATCGTTGATTTATGGAATTCACTTCCAGAAGGGGTCGTGACAGCTGTCAGCCTTGACAGCTTCAAGGCAGGGCTAGATAGATTCATGGATGCAAAGTGTATCGGTGGTTATTAAAACGGATGTCCATGTGCCGCCTCTATGTTGGTTGAGGCAGGCAGGATTCCCTTGGGTACCATTTGTTGGGGGTCAAGGGAAAGGGAGGGTTTTGCCTTCTCTTTCTGCTCAAGATCCCCATGTACAATTGGTGGGCCACTGGGTGACACAGAATGCTGGACTCGATGGGCTTTGGCCTGATTCAGCAGGGCTCTTCTGATGTTCTTATGTTTATGAACCGTCCCAGGCATGTCTGGGGGGGGGGAGTTGCTCAATGGCTCCAGCTGAAGCGCAGGTGCAGCAGGACAGCCCTGAGGCTTCGGGTGGGGACGAGGAAGAGGAACTGCCTGCTGCACCAGACCGGAGAACAGGCTGGGCAGAGAAAAGGCAGGAGCAGAGAAGGCCAGCCAGATCACTCGGGGAGAAAGCCTCGCCCTTCCAGAAGCTGCTACTGAGCACGGCAGAGAGAGGAAAGCCCCGCTAGGACGAGCTGTGGCCTTGGCCTGTGGCCTGGCCTGGGCAGCCGACTTTGGCCCGGTGGACCGGACTCACCTTTGCCTGGAGGAAGAGGGGTGCCTCCCTTCCAGCAGCCGCCTGTGTGGAACTCAATGGGGTGGAGCCGGGACAAAGGCCCCCTCCGCTCCTGGGGGTGAGTGTGTGTGGGTGTGAGAGGGATGACATGAGGGGGGAGGGAGAGAGTGATTGAAGGGGAGGGGGAGGGACAGGGAAAAGAGGGGGAGGGACAGGGAGGAGGGGGAGGGAAAAGAGGGGGAGGGGGAGGGACAGGAAGAAGAGGGGGAGGGACAGGGAAAAGAGGGGGAGGGGGAGACAGGGAAAAGAGGGGGAGGGACAGGAAGAAGAGGGGGAGGGGAGAGGGAGGGACAGGAAAAAGAGGGGGAGGGACAGGAAAAAGAGGGGGAGGGGAGAGGGAGGGACAGGAAAAAGAGAGGGAGGGACAGGAAAAAGAGGGGGAGGGGGGGAGACAGGGAAAAGAGGGGGAGGGGGAGGGAAAAGAGGAGGGGGAGACAGGGAAAAGAGGGGGAGGGGGGGGAGACAGGGAAAAGAGGGGGAGGGGGAGGGAAAAGAGGGGGAGGGACAGGGAGAAGAGGGGGAGGGGGAGGGACAGGAAGAAGAGGGGGGGAGACAGGGAAAAGAGGGGGAGGGGGAGAGAAAAGAGGGGGAGGGACAGGGAAAAGAGGAGGGGGAGGGACAGGGAAAAGAGGGGGAGGGGGAGGGACAGGGAGAAGAGGGGGGGGAGCGGGGGGGGGGAGCCAGCCTACCGTGGTTCTCGGCGGAGGAGACGTAGGTGAGCAGCAGCAGCCCCAGGTTCTCCGCCAGGCCGAGGCCCAGGGCGGCGCGGCAGAGGCGCGGGTAGAGCCGGTGCGGGCTGGGGAAGGCCCGGTAGTGGCGCCAGTAGGCGGCGGCCACCAGCACCCGCGGCGCCGACTGGAGGGCGATGCAGAGGCGCCAGACGTAGCGCTCCGGCGTGGCCGCCCCGATGGCGGCGCTCAGCGACGGCAGGTAGTTGGGCACCTGGCGGGGGAGGCGGGGGGGTCAGCGCGGGGGGTCCCCCCTCCAGGCCCCCCCTCCCCCCGGGGGGGCTTCCCCGGCGCCCCCTCCCCCCTCCCCCCCGGGACTCACGCCGCAGTGCGTGGCCGTGGCCTGGGCGAAGTGGAAGAGCAGCGCCCAGGCCACGCAGAAGAGGAAGCCGGCCAGCGGGCAGCCCACCGTCCAGGCCGCCAGCGTGGTGAAGCGCACCCGCAGCAGCGCCCCGTCCCGCTCGCGCTCCGGCGGCCGCGCCACCGGCAACATCCCGCCCGCCTCGCCTCGCCTCGCCTCGCCGCCGCGCCCGGCCCGGCCCTGCCCGCGCCCGCCGGGCCTGCCGGGCCCTCTAGTCCGCCGACTCCTCCTCCTCCTCCTCCTCCTCCAGGCGCGGCGTCGCCGCTGCTATGGAAACCGAGCCCGCGACACCCGCGCCCACCGGACGCTTAGGCTCCACCCACTTCCGGGGACACAGGAACCTCCGCGGCGTCGCCTTCCCGCCCCCGCCCCCCAGCTCCCCCCAGCAACAGGGCCGTCGGTTTCCCCAACCAATCGCCGCGCTCCGGGGTCCTCTGCCGCGACGGACGTCAGGAGGGAGGGCGCAGCCGATTGGACAGGGCGACTTTGCGGGGGGAGAGCTACGACGCAGCCAATCGAAAACCAGCGCGAGGCGCTGACGTCGGCGGACGGAACGCCAATGGGAATCTTCCGAGGAAAGGGAGCGCGGCGCAGCCAATCGGGAGCCTCGGCGCCGCTACGTTCCGCGCGGGCGAGCGTCGAGCGTGCGTGTATGACGCATTTCGCCGCTGCCGTCCCCCCCAATCGCGACCCCTCGAGCGGCTGAGGCGGGTTCCGAGGAGGCGCCGCCGCCGCCGCCCTCCGGCTCTCGGTGACAGAGACGCCCTTCGCAGCGAGCGCTAGGCCGGGCCGCGGGCCCTGAGCCCAACGCCGCGCCTCTCCTCCGTCGGGAGGCCCAGCCTGGAGAAGCGGTGAGGGAGGGGCCCGGGGGCTTCTGGGAGGAGGAGGGGAAGGTGGGGCCGCGCGGGGTCTCCTGCGGGGGGGCAGTGGGCGGGGCCTGTCCGTCACGTGGTGCCGGCCGGCCGAGGGGAGCGCACGTGCGGGGGGGGGCGAGGGAGGGCCGCCCTTCAGTCCCGGGTCGTGGGAACGCGGCCCGCCCTGGCTCGTTCACGTGAGCGGGACGGGGCCCTTCGAGCCGAAGTGAAGCCGGCGGGGGGCGGGGGGCGGGGGGGCTGCCGCGCGTGCATTAACAAGCCTTGGAGGCGGCCGGGGGCCCGGACCCTCCCCGCGTCTCCCGGGCCCTGGGAGTGGAGCTGGGCGGGGGATTCCCCAGGAAGCGAGCCGGACGCCGAGCGGCCCTGCCGTTGCCCTGGCGAGGCAGCAGCCGCAGCGCCTGCAGGGGTCTCCGGAGCTTGTCGGCCTTCCCGGTCACCGTTGTCCCAAAGGCAGCTGGGCTCCCTCGGTTTGTTTTGCCTTTGAAGACGTTTCGCTTCTCCTCCCGGAAGCCCCTTCAACTCTGACCGGGTGGAAGGGCGGAAGGGATGGGGTCATATTCCTGGGCGGCAGCCTCCCTCTGGGGTCTCGGAGGCCCCTTGGGAGCCTTCTCGGAGCTGCTGGAAGGGCGGTGTTGCGAGCAGGAGGTGGGCGGGTCCTGTCCTTCCAGCACTGCTCGACCTTCACGGCCTCTTGGAATCCCTGAAAAAGGTGACCCTGAGAACGGGGTAAAACCTCCACGAGGCCTCCAGGATTCTCAGAGAGAGCGCTACGACCAGATGACTGCAAGGGAGAGAAATCCTTCCTCCACCATTCAGTTAGAACAAGGGTTCTCAACCTTGGCAACTTCAAGACTTGTGGACTTCAACTCCCAGAATTCCTCAGCCAGCAAAGCTGGCTGAGGAATTCTGGGAGTTGAAGTCCAGAAGTCTTGAAGTTGCCAAGGTTGAGAACCCCTGAGTTAGAACCAACTGAAGCTTCTTGGTTGAGAAGCAAAACGTCTTCAAGGAAAAACAACGTCCGATTTTCTTTTGGAACAAGCCCCTTTGGGACAGGGGTCTCTGCATTCATCAGAATTGGTTGGCCGTACGGCTGGAGATCTTGAGGTGGTGCATGTGGACACCAGTTGGTCTGTGTGTCACACTGGCAGATGAAGAGAAGGGTTGTTTTAACCAAACCAGGAGTTTGTTTATTAAATTGTAAGTCATGATTGGGCAGCTTACAAGGTTAAAAGCAGTACAACTATAGAAACATACAGACACACGTATATATTTACTATACACACACACACACACACACGCGCACCACACACATAATGATATATGCACACATTTACTATATCTATTAGGATTAAAATTAAGCCAACTGGCAGAGTTCAGTATGGAAGGTCAGACAAGTGGAAGCAGATCTCACTCTGGGTGGGGGCAAGACGTTCTAAAGCAGTGGCCCCCAACATTTGGGCATCGGGGACCAGTTCCATGGCAAGAGAATTTCCACGGACCAGAGGGAGCCTGGTTTGTGTGCTGCCTGCATCCCACGGATGGGCCTTTGTTTGTGCGGACCAATGCCGTTCCACAGACTGGGGGTTGGGGACCCCTGTTCTAAAGGACAGGGTTGATGTGAGTGCAGCAAAGATTATGTAAAGGGTTTTCATTAGTGTTATTGTGGTTTCTTTCCAGTGTAATTAAAGAAACTGGAATTGATGGAAGAGAGTATTTGCAGGTCAGAGTCAAACTGTGAGGTCCTTGGTGCTCTCTGAGCTTGGCTGTTTTCTTGCAGACGTTTCATGACCCAAATAGGGAGCATCATCAGAGAGCACCGAGGACCTCACAAACTCTGGAATCGAAAGCGCAAAACGTTGACTGTCTATTAGAGAATATCAGTAACAACTTTCTTTGCTTGGAAATAAACATTCTTATCAGGCAATGCTAAAAAAATAGAGATTGTCTTAGAGGTGATTTTGCAGCCTTGAATCATTTAAAAGTTGAGCCAGGTGGCTAAGCATAATCAAACTGAGCTTTTCTTGCAGTGATAGTGAAGGATGGACATACCAAAGGCAAAAAGTTTTGTCAGCAAGCTTTGGATTTAGCTGTAAAGAGTTTTGTTACATTTTATAGACTAGCAAATCATGATTTCATTAACCAGTTAACTCCTGAAGGTGTATACTTTAATCCTCTTGGGATCATGAGCAACTCGAGAAAAGGGGTCACTTTAGTTTTGAAAAATACCTCAGTCATAGTGGTAGAGCTTGAATTTATAAGTATTGATAAGCTCTATGAATTAGTTTTTCACCTGCTTTTTTAACAGAACTTCAAAAGTTTATGAATTGCCTATAATATTATAGTCTCTAACTTGTAATAAAACATTTAGAAATTAACCTACGTTCCCTTAGCTCAGCGGAAGGCAACCTTGGCTGTTTTATGACTCATGGATTTCAACTCCCAGCATAGCTGCTCAGGAATTCTGGGAGTTGAAGTCCATGAGTCATAAAAGAGCCAAGGTTGCCTACCCCTGCCTTAGCTAGTTGGTTTACAAAATGTTTATCCGTTAAATACATCAGTAAAAGGTTTATAATTTGCTTGGATTAAAAATTATGTAAAGTAGACTGGATTTATTTATAGCCACCTTTATTATTTTTATAAATAAAGCAGCGAACATACCTATTACTCCTTCCTCCTATTTTTCCCACAACAACAATCCTGTGAGGTGGGTTGGCCTGAGAGAGAGGGACTGCCCCAAAGTACCCCAGCCTGCTTTCACGCCTAAGGCGGGACTAGAACTCACCATCTCCTGGTGATTGGCCCCAAATCAGCCAGCTGGCTTTCACACCTAAGGCGGGATTAGAACTCACCGTCTCCTGAGTTCTAGCCTGGTGCCTGAACCACTAAATCAACTTATGTAACTAAACTCTACAAAACACTTATTTCTGCAGAGTACAGCACTTTAATTTTGCTATAGATTTATATGCGATGTCATTTGTTGATCAGTTAATAATCTTATATCAATAAATTAAAAAGAGGCAAAAAAGGCAATTGTAGCAATTATATGATAAATTTTCCTATTCCAAGAAATAGTCACAGCCTATGTACAGAAGGAATCTTAATCCTTCTCAGAGATGCTGTAATAATCGGGTTTTAATTGCTCTCCTAAACTCCATTCATTTTGGGGTTAAATCAAATTCTAGCTAATCATCAGCAGACCCTTAGTGCTGGAGCTGAATTCTTTTGACATGCCTAGGATGAGATTAGAATAGGCATTTCCATGCTGTAATGGGACCAGTTTAATTTTTTCTTTGCAAAGAAAGGAAACTGGGAAACCAGAAGCTTCTAGTTTGTTTTGTGTAGAAAGCAGCATGGGTATATAAAAGATGTTCAGCTGCTTCTGCTTTGTTGATGGTCTAAGCTAGGCTGGGAAAAATCGAGCCTAGCCTGCTCCATTGTGCCTTATAAAGGCATTTTCTAGTAGCCTCTGGGTGGCCCCTCCATGTGTGCATGTGTGTGTGTGTGTGTGTGCCCCCACACGTGCAGAAGTTCTTTGAAATACGATTGGCTGAGATTTTGGGGAGGCCTTGTGAATGAGAGCAGAAGATTGACAGCACTAATAAAAAGGAGACATACAAGGCAAGAGATAGGCATAGAGCTCTCCTCTTCCTGTCCTGAGTCCAGAAGAGAAGTATTGGTGACATTCTGGAAATACTTTTACCATAAAGAGAGACAAATGTCATTCCTTTATGAATTTCACGTTCAGGACGTGATCTTCAGAGCTTTCGTATTTCTCTGCTGGAGCCCATCCTTAGCAAACTTCTCTTTAGCAGCGTGTGTGCTTTGGGGCTGTTCCGTGTGTGTGGCATTTGTATGGTGCCTGTTGCGTGTGGCTTTTTTTAGATGTTGATTGGGGTGTTGCACTCCTGTTGACTGACAAGGGGCTGTTTCCCAGGCTTCAATCGTTCCCCGGCTGTTTTTGTGCCTGCTCGTCTGACAATCTTAGTGGCTGCAAAACTGAATGTATATCCTTGTTTAATGCAATGTTGAGGTTACCAATTTAATGCTCATTTGTTGTTGCTAGTTGCGAAGTTGTGTCTGACCCATCGCGACCCTATGGACCACATTCCTCTAGGCCAGGGGTTCTCAACCTTGGCAACTTTAAGACTTGTGGACTTCAACTCCCAGAATTCCTCAGCCGGAGTTGAAGTCCACAAGTCTTAAAGTTGCCAAGGTTGAGAACCCCTGGCCTAGGCCTTCCTGTCCTCTACCATCTTCTGGAGTCCATTTAAGCTCACGCCTACTGCTTCAGGGACTCCATCCAGCCACCTCGTTCTCTGTCGTCCTCTTCTTCTATTGCAGCGATGGCAAACCTTTTAGAGACCGAGTGCCCCAAAACTGCCCCCCCACCCCTGTCCCTGCACCGCCGTGCCCGCTGGGCCAACCACCACCTTCACGGCCCACCACAGATCACCCAGCAGCGCCATGGCGGCCACGCCCTCCGCCCGTGCCCCGCAGCATCTGCACGCAACGTGGCGCAAGGGCAGAGTCTTGTCCCCGCTGCCCGGCTATCATGTCCTTGGCTGCACTAGTGACTCTCCTCCGGGGGGCTGCTGGTGAGGAGGGGGCCAGGGGAGGAGGCGGGGCTGGGGCAACAGTGCTTGTGCCCATAGAGAGGGCTCCGAGTGCCGCCTCTGGCATGCGTGCCATAGGTTCACCACCACTGTTCCATTGCCTTCATACGTTACAACAATTCCTTTTATTTTTAATAATCGTACCCTATGATCTTTTATTTCCAAGACCCTCAACAGTCTGCTATTTTATGCTTTCACGGATCTGAGCCAGACATAGGTTGAACCGTCTTGTCCTCTCAAATAGCATTTTTCTCTTCTATTTTAAGATGGCCAACATTTTTTTAATCCATCTTGTTTCAGCGCATGGATGTGTATTCATGACACTAAACCATAGTTTTCTTGCATGGCCCAATTTTCTGAGTTCGAAAGATACACTGAAATATATAAACTAACCATATAGCCAAGGTTTCCACCCTGCCCTTGACTGAAATGGGATCAGCTCATAAACTCTGTTGCCACAGACACCAAGATGACCAATTAGTAATTTGCTAGTTTGTCAACTTCTGGGGTTGGGGGGGGGGAAGCCTAATAGAAATTCCTAAAATCTGAGTTTGTCTAAAACAGGGATCAGCAACCTTGGCTCTTTTATGACTGGTGGACTTCAACTCCCAGAATTCCTGAGCCCAGCTGTGCTGGCTCTGGAATTCTGGGAGTTGAAGTCCACCAGTCATAAAAGAGCCAAGGTTTGCCTAGTCTAAAGTTTTTATTTCTTTTTCTTTTTTCTCTAGGTTTTGAGACATTGAAATAACTTCAACATGTTTAACAAATCTTTTGGAACGCCTTTTGGCAGCAGTGCGGGAGGATTTGGAACCACGTCGACCTTCGGACAGAGTAAGTGATCCAGAAGGGAGGGGTGTTTTGGCCTAGGTGAGCAATTTCGGGCAGAAATCTTCTCCCTCCCCGTATGCTCTCTCTCTCTCTGGATCAGGGGTTCTCAACCTTGGCAACTTTAAGACTTGTGGACTTCAACTCCCAGAATTCCTCAGCCAGCAAAGTCCACAGGTCTTAAAGTTGCCAAGGTTGAGAACCCCTGCTCTGGATCCACACGCAAGGATGGGTGGAGATTTTAATTCCGCTTCCAATCTCCTCTCCGATGGAAAGGCTTAAACCACCCATTTTAAATTTTAGTCGTCCGTTGTCTCTGTGAGCCGCATAGAAAACGATGTTACCTGGCAATCTTACGTAGAATGTAGAACGGTTTCTTTACAGGCAGTCCTCGACTTGCGACAGTCCGATTAGTGACTGTTTGAAGTGATAACGGCACTGAATAAAAAGTGACTTACGTCCGTGTTTCAGACTTAGGACCATCGAAGCATCCCCGCAGTCACGCAATCAAAATTCAGAGCCTTGGCAACTGACTCATATTTATGACAGGTCGCCGTGTCCTGGGGGGGGTGTCACGCGATCCCCTTTTGCGGCCTTCCGACGAGCAGAGTCAACTGGGGAAGCCAGATTCCCTTAACAGCCTGTTACTGACTTAACAACTGCAGTGAGTCACTTAACAAGAAGCCAGACAGATCATAATTAGATCACGATCAGGGGACTGGAGGCTAAAACATACAAGGAACGGCTGCTGGAATTGGCTATGTCTAGTTCAAGGAAGAGAAGGACGAGGGGGGACAGGATAGCAGCCTTCCAGTATCTCAGGGGCTGCCCCAAAGAAGAGGGAGTCAAGCTATCCTCCAAAGCCCCTGAAGAAGGCAGGACAAGAAGCAACGGATGGAAACTAACCAAGGAGAGAAGCAACCTGGAACTAAGGAGAAACTTCCTGACAGGGAGGACAATTAACCAGTGGAACCACCTGCCTCCAGAAGCGGTGAATGCTCCAACAGTGGAAGTTTTTAAGAAGAGACCGGACAGCCATTTCCTGCCTGAGCAGGGGGTTGGACTAGATGACCTCCAAGGTCCCTTCCAACTTTACTATTACTACTACTACTACTACTACTACTACTACTACTACTACTACTACTACTACTACTACTATTATTATAAAATGGAGCAAACAACTCACTTCCTGGCTGTCTCACTTAGCAGCAGACGTTTTGGCCTCAGCTGAAGTCATACGTTGAGGACTACATGTATAACCTGAATATGGACGGGATGGGGCTGAGCTAAAAAACTTTTTATTTAACGTTCTGTTTTTTAAATGTGGTAAGCCCTCCAAAGGTTTGCCCGTTTTAATTATCGCCGGAGCCTCGGTGTTCAGAAAGACGTGGCTTGCAAAAACCACCTGCTGTTTTAAATAAAAAGACACTGCCCTCTGGCCTGGAAGTAGCTTCAGCCAGGACAGCAGCTGAGCTTCAACCCTTTGGTAAGCTCAGATGCTCCCATCCCCCCCACGCAGCCCACCCCAATCCCCCTCTTCCTGCTTTGCAGATACTGGCTTTGGGACCACCAGCGGAGGAGCCTTCGGGGCATCTGCCTTCGGAGCCAATAACAATGCCGGAGGACTCTTTGGCAGCACTCAGACCAAGCCAGGTACAGACTCCCCCCCCCCCCCCGACGCCCGCCTGTTGTGCCCATGTCCCCCTTCTCCTCCGGGGTGCCTGACCAGAGGGCTTCTGTTTGTTTGCAGGAGGGCTCTTTGGGGCAAGTACCTTCAGCCAGCCAGCCACGTCCTCCACTAATACCGGTTTTGGTTTTGGCCCGTCCACCGGAACTTCCAGCGGCCTGTTTGGCACTACCAGCACAGGGGGAGGACTCTTCTCAACGCAGACCAATGCCTTCGCCCAGAACAAGCCGGCGGGGTTTGGCAGTGAGTATGGCTCTGGCTCTCTCTCTCCCTCTCCCTCCCCCCCCCCCCTCTCTCTCTCTCTCTCTCTCTCTCTCTCTCTCTCTCTCTCTCTCTCCTCTCTCGCTCTCTCTCGCTCTCTCTCGCTCTCCTCTCTCTCTCTCTCTCTCCTCTCTCGCTCTCTCTCTCTCTCCTCTCTCTCTCTCCTCTCTCCTCTCTCTCTCCTCTCTCCTCTCTCTCTCCTCTCTCGCTCTCTCTCCTCTCTCCTCTTCTCCTCTCTCACTCTCTCTCTCTCTCTCCTCTCTCGCTCTCCCTCTCTCTCTCGCTCTCTCTCTCTCTCTCTCCTCTCTCTCCTCTCTCTCTCTCCTCCCTCGCTCTCCCTCTCTCGCTCTCTCTCTCTCTCTCCTCTCTCTCTCTCTCTCCTCTCTCCTCTTCTCCTCTCTCGCTCTCTCTCGCTCTCTCACTCTCTCTCAAGTAGCTGGGAAATGGCACCTGCATGGTGCCATTTTCTCCTTTGCGTCCCTGAGCAAATCCTGAAAAACACTCCTGAGCCTCTTTGAGGGAAGAGTGCTGACAAACTGAGGTTTGTACGGTTCACAGAGGTTGTGTCAGGCGCAAGGAACTAGAACAGGGGTCGGCAACCTTGGCTCTTTTAGGACTCGTGAACTTCAACTCCCAGAATTCCTCAGCCAGCATGGGGGAAACTATGGCCCCTTCATGACTCCTGGACTTCAACTCCCAGAATCCCTGAGCCAGCATGGGGGAAACTATGGCCCCTTCATGACTCCTGGACTTCAACTCCCAGAATTCCTCAGCCAGCATGGGGGAAACTATGGCCCCTTCATGACTGGTGGACTTCAACTCCCAGAATTCCTCAGCCAGCATGGGGGAAACTATGGCCCCTTCATGACTCGGGGACTTCAACTCCCAGGATTCCTCAGCCAGCATGGGGGAAACTTTGGCCCCTTCATGACTTCTGGACTTCAACTCCCAGAATTCCTGAGCCAGCATGGGGGGACTATGGCCCCTTCATGACTCGTGGACTTCAACCCCCAGAATTCCTGAGCCAGCCTGGCTCAGCTTGGAAACCTCTCCCTTTCCCCTCAGCATGGCTGGCTCAGGAATTCTGGGAGTTGGAGTCCACCAGTCATAAAAGAGCCACGGTGGCCTACCCCTGAACTAGAACAACACTAGCCCTACGAGCTGATCAGAGAAGCGTCTTCATTGCCTATTGTGACAAGAGTCTCCCCAGACTGGATTCCGCTCTCCTGGGACCAACCACATAAAGGGTTTTAGGGGGAATGCCAGGTCTCCCTCGCTTCCTCCCCTGCAAGGATTCCCAGCTAGCCAGTCTCTCCACCCCCCACTCTGGCTGCAGATTCCTCCACATCCCGATTGGAAGCTCAGCTTCCTAACTCTAGTAAAATAAAAATAGATGACCCAGCGCGTGAACGGAAGAACCTGTTTGGTCCAGGAGCCGAAATCAGCATGGTTAGAAATATAATCTGAAATATTGTAAAACATCCCATCGCTCTTCCTTTCCCACTTTTGATCCCCAGTGGGAGGTTCAGCCTCCTGCTTAATTCTCCTTTCGTTCTGTCGATGCTCTTTCGGCCAGCAGGTGCTAGTAAGGACTCTGTTGAATCAGTCAAGAGACCTTGACCTTGATCGGGTGTACAACATGAAGAAATAGTCCTGCAAGACAAAATAATTATAACCTGTTTTTAAGGCCAGCTTTAGTGGAGTACACACAGCAAGGGCACTGCCTTTTCTGTCAATAGTGTAATTGAGTATAAGCTGAAGCGTGCACCCTGTTCGCCCCCTGAAATATTTCAGCTTGTACGTAGCATCTTCACAAAGTTCATAGTGATGCAAAGCGGCTTGGGCTTGAAAAACATGCACTGTTCAACTGATAACCTTGTTAATTAGGAAGAATTTATTTGTCACTGTTTGGAAACTGCCCGTCTGCTCCACAGAGGGACTCTGGACAGTGTATAGATCAAATGCGAAGAACCTAAAAACAATATAAAAAAGTGAGGCAAGAATAGTTAAAATTTGATTTTTAAAGGTTAACTAAAAAGTGGGGACAGGGGATTTCAGGGCATTAACCAGCCCCCACAGTTCTTGTATTCTAAAATTCTTGGGGATTGGGTTTAAAAAAAAAAAAGATTTTAGGATTTAGCACAGGGCTGTTTATGGCTTTCGACCAGAATGCGGTTTCCCAGACATTTGGATAGACCAGGAGTAGGCAACCTTGGCTCTTTTATGACTCGTGGACTTCAACTCCCAGAATTCCTGAGCCAGCCATGCTGTGGGGAAAGGGAGACGAGTCATGAAGAGTCCACGAGTCATGAAGGGGCCATAGTTCCCCTATGGTGGCTCAGGAATTTTGGGAGTCAAAGTCCAGGAGTCATGAAGGGGCCATAGTTCCCCCATGCTGGCTCAGGAATTCTGGGAGTCGAAGTCCAGGAGTCATGAAGGGGCCATAGTTCCCCCTTGCTGGCTGAGGAATTCTGGGAGTTGGAGTCCAGGAGTCATGAAGGGGCCAAAGTTCCCCCTTGCTGGCTCAGAGATTCTGGGAGTTGGAGTCCACGAGTCATGAAGGGGCCAAAGTTCCCCCATGCTGGCTGAGGAATTCTGGGAGTTGAAGTCCACGACTCATGAAGGGCCCATAGTTCCCCCATGCTGGCTCAGGAATTCTGGGAGTTGAAGTCCAGGAGTCATGAAGGGCCCATAGTTCCCCCATGCTGGCTGAGGAATTCTGGGAGTTGAAGTCCAGGAGTCATGAAGGGCCCATAGTTCCCCCATGCTGGCTCAGGAATTCTGGGAGTTGAAGTCCAGGAGTCATCAAAGAGCCCAGGTTGCCTACCCCTGGGATAGACTGAAGGAAGTGGTAGGTCAGGCCAGCCCTTGTGCAAAGAATCGGTTCAGACCTTTGCCGAGAGCCACTGGCCTTTCTCTGCAGTTTGGGCGGGACAAAGCGTCAGCAAGAGGAGAAGAAAAACATTCTTCTCTCCCTCTTCCACCCTCTTCCCTTTGGCCCAAAAGAACCGGTGGTTTCTACACCCTCTAAGGAGACTTTTTAGAAGGCAGAACCCCCTGCTGGAACCCTTAGCAAAAATGGACCCTGCTGGGTGGAACCGTCTTTCTTCCTTGACTCCCTGCAAAGGGCAGAGAAGGCGGTTCTCTTCTCTCCCCCCCCCCCCGACTTTTGTGGAAACTCCGCTCGCGCTGTGTTCTCGGTCCCACCCGTGGAAGACCAACGGGCAAGGAAATTGCCTCCGTCCCTGAATACGCATCCGTGTTCGGGCTGGCCCAGAACCCAGTGCTGCTTAGTTTAAAATGGTATAAGTCAGTGATGGCGAACCTTTTAGAGACCGAGTGCCCAAACTGCAACCCAAAACCCACTTATTTGTCGCAAGGTGCCAGGGCTGCATCAGCATTGTGGTGCCCTCGGGGGGGGCATGGGGCATGGCCCACTGGGTGGGTGTGGCTGGAGTGGTCACGGCAGACTGGGTGAGTGTGGCCGGGGCCAGTGCCTCGCCATCTCCAGGGCATCCCCGGGGGGCCAACGCCGCTGGCTCGCTCACTTCCTGCCCCGTCGCTTCCAAACGCCACGTGCTTGCTACTCTGGGGAACTGTGCTGGGGCAACGGCGCGCGTGCCCACAGAGAGGGCTCTTGAGTGCCACCCCGGGCACACGTGCCATAGGTTAGCCATCACTGTTATAAGTTCCCTCTGCTTTCTATCGGCTATTCGTTGCGTGAAACAAAGTTTAGCTTTATCTGGGATACATTTGGACATGGCTTTTATTTATTTTATTATTATTATTATTATTTTACAGATTTTGGGACAAGCACCAGCAGCGGAGGGTTGTTTGGCACCACTAACACAGCCTCCAACCCATTTGGGGGCACATCTGGCTCCCTTTTTGGGTCAACCAGCTTTTCCACCGTCCCTACCGGCACCACGATTAAATTCAATGTAAGCCCTGTTCGCGTGCGCTTTTAATAGATTTCATTCTTTTGAACGATGTATCTGATAGGCCGTTCCCTGCCATCGATAAGAGAACCAGACTTCACATTTATCATGATCCCCGTGAAGCTGACTCTCCTCTCTCAGGCAGCTGTCCTTGCATACAGGCCAGCATAACGATATTTAATTTAGGGTTGGGAAGTTCTTGTCAAAATATACCTCGCAGGAACGTATGCTGGGGAATCTGGATTAATTTTGCTGCTGTGGAGAAGCCGATACTGAATGTCCTATATAAATTATTTGAAGAAGGGAGTCTGGGAATAGCGGCTGTGCTTCTCATTGTGGGATCCTTGGTGCTCTCTGAATGTGGTGGTTTTGTTCCAGACATTTCATGACCCAACTAGGGAACCTTATCAGTGGGGGGAGTGTGGGGGTTTGCTCTCTATTTACATGCTAATGGCCTGCCCTGTCAGTGTCGGGAGTTTTTCAAAGGTTTGTTAATTGGGCTGTTGTTTACTGCTTGATTGTTGGTCTAGTCCAGGGGTAGGCAACCTTGGCTCTTTTATGACTTGTGGACTTCAACTCCCAGAATTCCTGAGCCAGCACATTCTGGGAGTTGAAGTCCACGAGTCATAAAAGAGCCAAGGTTGCCTACCCCTGGTCTAGTATTAATTTTGAGGTTGATCTCTGCTTAAATGGGCATTAATTGCTGGCGAGGGGGCAAGCCCCTGTATAAAAACAGAGAGCAAACCCCACTCCCTTCTAGTCTAACAACTGAAGACATTCCCTAGTTGGGTCATGAAACATCTGCAAGAAAACCACCCAGCTCAGAGAGCACCTAGGACCCCACAATTGAACCCTGAGCTACAAATATACTGCTGATTTCTTGAAGAACGGCTGTGACGCTATGACCAGACGTTCTTCACGCGTAGAAACTCACACCTCAGGCCTCAAACCAAGGCAGGATAAGAGGCGCATCTCTGAGTAAGACCTTGGAAACGCTGCCGCTGGCTAGGATAGATGGCCCCAAGTCCAGGGCCCGCCCGCCCCATATTCTGCCTCGGCCTCTGGTGAGAAAGGGGAGGGGGCGCTTCGTTGGCGTTGCTTTAGGAAGGGCCGATGCCCCTTTAAGGGGTGGATGGAATTGCCATCCTTGAGGGTTCTGTAGCAGTTGATGAAGTAGAAGATGGCCAGGTCGGCTAAAAGGGGGGTCTTCAACCTCTGCAGAGGGGGGAGGTGGGGCTTTCCTGCTCACATTCCATCTGAAATGGCGGCTGCAGAGGGGGCCAGGGCCCTGAAGGCCGCCTTCCAGGTAGAAGAAGCAGAACCCAGAGCCCAGCGTAGGCAAGGAGAGGGTGAGACCTACCGTGCGGGGCAAGGCGAGGGGCATCTGGAGGGCAAATTCAGTCCCCCTCAAGAGAGGCGGCCTGCTTGGGACCGTTGCGGGATTTCCTGGCTCTCAGGTCAAGCCTTCCGCCCTTCCAAGTCCACGAGGTACCCTCAAAAGCCTGCCTTCTTCCAGGACGTGCACCTCCAGTGAGCGCCTTGGTCGTTTTCCTTCCAGGCACCCACCGGCACGGACACCATGGTCAAGTCTGGCGTCAGCACCAACATCAGCACCAAGCATCAGTGCATCACGGCTATGAAGGAGTACGAGAGCAAATCCCTAGAGGTCAGTGTGGGCGCTGGGCCTCGGGGTGCCCTGGCGAAGAGGGGAGGGAGTCTCCTCCGCAGAGCAGCTGAGGGCAGGTCAAGAAGCAACGGGTGGGATCTAAGCAAGGAGAGAGATCCAGCCTAGAACTAAGGAGGGATTCCCTGACAGGGAGAACAATGAACCAGTGGAACAGAAGCTGCCTTCGGGGGGGGGGTGGGCGCTTCCATCACTGGAGGATTTTAGGAGGAGATTGGACAGCCATTGGTCTGGAATGGTAGAGAGCCAGGGGCTTGGACTACATGACCTCCGAGGTCCCTTCCAGCCCTATGATTCTACCATCCACCCCTCTTAAAACGGGGGGGGATTCTGGGAGATCCAGCCTGGAAATAGGGAGGGATTTCCTGACAGGGAGAACAACGCACCAGTGGAACGGCTTGCCTCCAGAGGTCCTGGAGGTTTTCAAGAAGAGATTGGACAGCCATTTGTCCGAAGTGTTACAGGCTCTCCTCCCAGGCAGGGGGCTGGACTAGAGGACCTCCAAGGTCCCTTCCCATTCTGGCATTGAAGGAAGCCCAGTTGGAGGAGTCGCCTAACTCTTCAGTCTCGTTCTAGCTCTGTTGCACCTTCGCCCAGTGTCAGAACAGCCACCCAGGCTTGGGAGCCCTTCCCTTTGAGAGCAGCATCCCCCTCCCCTCTCCAGGAGCCCCCTCCCCATTCCCCCCCCCCATTCAAAGGCTGCCTCTCCTACTTTTGGAAAGCCAGAGCACGGGGAACGTGCGCATGAGACCTTTCTCCCTCCAGGAGCTTCGCCTGGAAGACTATCAGGCCAACAGGAAAGGCCCCTCCAATCCAGTGGGCGCAGGGGCCACTCCGGGCTTGTTCGGATCGTCCACTGCGACGTCCAGCACAGCCACAGGACTCTTCGGATCCTCCACCACCAACACGGGCTTTTCCTACGGGGCAAACAAAACCGTGTTTGGAGCCAGTAAGTATCCGTGGGCTGGTCTTGCTCTGGCTGAGCTGGTAAGAAAAGGCTATCGACTTTCGTGCTGCGTTGCTGGCTGGGGGATTCTGGGAGTCGAAGTCCACCCGTCTTAAAGTGGCCCAGGTTCCCCTACCTCAGGGGTGTCAAACTCAATTTCATAGAGGGCTGCATTAGCATTGCAGTTGCTCTTGGGGGGCCGGGCGGGTGCGGCCTACTGGGTGGGCGTGGAGGGAGTGGGCGTGGCCAGCTCTACATCCTTCGTGTCAAGGGTGCCTGTGGGGGCCTGAGCAGGAGTGGGACAGATCTGAGGGTCTCTGGCAGGAGGGGGTGGGACCGGGGCAATGCGGAGGGCGGATGGTAGTGCAGGCTGCCCGGAGCCCTGGGCAGCAGAGGTCCAAGGCCCAGCCTGGCCCTCGAGCACCCGCGGCACCAAGCCCAGCCCCACTTGCCCAAGGGGGCACCCAGCTGCACTTATCTCCTCCTCAAGGCTGCTCTTGCTGTGCTTGCTCTCCTTAGCCAGGTTGTTCATGATGGGTACCAGGGCAAAGTCAGAGGGAGACCGAATGCGTTTCAGCATAGATGGCCACCACAAAATTGTACATTGGCTCCCTCTTGGCCGGTCTGGGCCAGGGCCAAGGCATCGGGGGGCCGTTCCCTCACTGTTTCCAGGATGGCTTCGCGGGCCACATGAAACCACTTCTTGGGCTGCCTCTGCCCCCCCGGGCCTTGTGTTTGACACGCCTGCCCTACGTGAAGTGTAATCCTTTTATCGCTGTATCGATAGTGTGTCGTCCCAAACCACCAGATCATTTCATCCAGCAGCTTCAGGCAGAGGGGGGAGCAACCCAGCAGCGCTGCCGTTTGAAGCACACCCCCTTTGGGTGCTTCGAACTCAGAGCTGGCACCAGGAGAGGAGGGCGAAAGCGAAGGACGTTGTCTCTTGTTGTTGCAGGTACCACCGGTTTTGGCACAGGGACCGGAAGTCTCTTCAGCTCAACGCAGCAGACCCCCAGCCTCTTCAACAAACCTTTTGGTCAGCCCACCACCGCCCAGAATACGGGCTTTTCGTTCACCAACACCAGCACCCTCGGGCAGCCCAACACCAACACGATGGTGAGGAAAAGGGGGGAGAGCTCTTCCCTGTGGTACATGCCCGTTGAACTCTAGAAGGGTAGTTCAGACCTTCATGTTGGCACTCAGTCATGGAACAGCTTGTGGAGACGGATGGAAGAGAATATTCGATGCTTTCTGAGCTGGGTGCTTTTCTTGCAGACGTTTCATGACCCAGCTAGCGAACATCATCAGTGCTAGGAGGGAGGAGGAGGAGGAGGACTGTGGGCTCCTGGTGCTCTCTGAGCTTGGTTGTTCTCCTGCAGACGTTTCATGACCCAGCTAGGGAACATCATCAGTGCTAAGGTTGTTCCCTAGTTGGGTTATAAAACAATTGCAAAAAACCCACCCAGCTCAGAAAGCACCAACACCCCACAGAAATTGCCCTTCTTGTCTCCACAATGCCCCTCCCCTCTAGCACGGATGACGTTCCCTAGCTGGGTCATGAAACGTCTGCAAGAAAATCGCCCAGCTCAGAGAGCACGAAGGACTCCACAGTCGTCCTCCTCCTCCTCCTCCTCTCTAGCGTGGATGACGTTCCTTAGCTGGGTCATGAAACATCTGCAAGAAAACCAGGCTCAGAGACCACCTGGGACTGCACAGTCGTCTTCGTCTTCTCCTCCTTCGTCTTTGTCTTCCTCCCCCTCCTCCCCTCTGGATGGATGATGTTGCCTAGTTGGGTTATGAAACATCCGCAAGAAAACCGCCCAGCTCAGGGAGCGCCAAGGGCCCACACTTCAGCCCTGAGCTTTTGGACAGTCCCTGGTCTGAAATGGCGCAAAGTCTCCGAGCTCCCTCCCCGCCCTCTCCTTCCAGACCTCCTTCCTGAGCTCAGCTCTTCTGCCCAGCTGGGCTGACTCAGCTCGAGGCCCAGCAGAGTTCCTTTCCCTGGAGGGTTTTCCCTGGCCTCTCCCTCGCCTGCTCAGCTTTTCCAAAGGATCTCTGTGTGACAGACACACACACACACACACACCTCTCCTCAACCCCCCCCCTGTCCTTGGCAGGGCCTGTTTGGAGCGGCCCAGCCCACGCAGACGGGAGGCCTCTTCGGCACCGCGGCCAGCACCAACACTGCTGCTGCCTTTGGGACCGGGACCGGAATCTTTGGACAGCCCAGCGCCGGCTTTGGGGTCGGCGGCTCGGTAGGTTGATTGACCCGCGACTCTCGGGGGGGGGGGGAAGGAAGGGAGCTTTGTGGGCGAGAGCCGTTGTTTCTTCCCTGCCAGGGTCCCCGGCAAAGGTGGTCCGGGTTAGCCGAGGACCCTCCCGCCGGGGCCTTTCGGGCGGGAAGCGTCCTTGTCTGCAACCCTCTGGGGAAACACAAGAAGCCGCCGCTGCAAAGGGAGCCCCGGGAAGCGCCTCTCCGCTCCGGTCCCAGATCCAAGGAGGCTGTTCTGGGGGCCACGGGGGGGGTCCTCGTGTAGCTCAGGGGTTCTCAACCTTGGCCACTTTAAGACTTGTGGACTTCAACTCCCAGAATTCCTCAGCCAGCTGAGGAACTCCACAAGTCTTAAAGTGGCCAAGGTTGAGAACCCCTGGTTTAGCGGCCATTCAGATTCGCAACGGCACCTGGAAAAAGTGACTTAGCCCCCCTTTTTCCCCGGCCAGGGCAGCTTCCCCCCAGGATCAGGCGATCAGAATCCGGACGCCTGGCAGCCGACTCCTATCAATGACGGTCGCTGTGTCCCGAGGGGGGGGGGAGGATGTCACGTGATCCCCTTTTGAGACCTCCTGACGGGGGAAGCCAGATTCACTTAACAACCGTGTTCCTCACTTAGCAGCTGCAGTGATTTCCCTTCACAACCGTAACTGTCTCAGCAAGAGAAATGTGTTCAATTGTGGCCGTACGTTGAGGACTGTCTATCCCTCTGATCTTCCCGGAATCTGTCCCTGATGCCCCTGGGGGTGGTGTGGAGGGCACCTGCTGGTCAGGCCCCTCCTAGCAGCCGTCCACCTCTAAGGAGAAACCCTCTCTCCAGCTGACAGGGAAACATCTGTCCTGGCTTCACCCCCACCCCCCCTCAGTGAGGACTAGATTCCCAGCTAGGACAAGACTGCATGCCTCCCCCTGTGTTGCTGGGCCCCTGGGGGCAAAAGGCTCCTTCTCCTGGGAGCTGTGCCTGGGCTGGGCCAAGACTGGACCTCGTCCCTTCCTTCCTTCCTTCCTTCCTTCCTTCCTTCCTTCCTTCCTTCCTTCCTTCCTTCCTTCCTTCCTTCCTTCCTTCCTTCCTTCCTTCCTTCCTTCCTTCCTTCCTTCCTTCCTCCGGCCTCGGACAGCCCGGGGAGTTTTTGTGCGGAAGGAAAGGGCATCGGCTGCGTGGCTTTGCCTCCTTTCCCGACGGCACTAATTGTCCACTAATTGCGGGAAAAAAGGCCCCCCTTGCTCCCTCTGGCCGCCTGCGTGTGTGAAAATCACTACGGTCTGTTCTTCCTTCTCAGTCTCTCTTCAGTAACAAGCCGGCTGGCTTTGGCACCACCACCACCAGCGCCCCCTCCTTTGGGACCACCACCACCGGGCTTTTCGGTAAGTGGAGAAACCGCGCTCTCTGGAAGCGCTTCGGCCCCTTGCGTGTTTCCCCAGCTGGGGGCGGGCAACGGTGCCAGCTTCGCCCGCTGTGGACTTCCACTCCCAGAATCCTGAAATCCACCAGTTGCAAAGATGCCCTCCTGGCTGGCTCCGGAATTCTGCGAATTGAGGTCCACAGGTGGTGAAGCTGACACAGCTGCCCACCCCTGAGCTGAAGGGTCCCTGGTCACCGAGGGTCGTCTGAGCGGGAATTTTAGGCAGGATTTTTGTCGTTTTCCACTGTTGAGTCCAGAGTGGGGGCAGGGGCTCTGACCACCCGTCTTCTTTCCCCAACCTGGTGTGTTGTGAGCTCATAGGCTAAGGATCCTGGCAAGTGTATATCGATACACAAGGTAGTCCTCAAATTAACAAGAGTTCATTTAGTGACCAAAGTTAACGAAGGCACTGAAAAAAGTTTAGTTTAGTTTAGTTTAATTGGATTTCTATGCCGCCCTATTCCAGGAACTCAGGGCGACTCACAACATGGATAGAAATCTAACATTAAAACACCTTATAAAAACCCCTCTATCAAAAACCAATCATCCAAACAGACATACAAACATACATACACTGGCTGGGGCAAGGTGTTAACTGCCTCAGGCCTGCCGGCAAAGATGTGTCTTTGTGTCTGCTTCTGTTAGCTTTAAGCAGTCACTGAATGAATAGTTATAAGTTGAGGATTCTCTAATCAGGGATTCTCAACCTTGGCAACTTTAAGACTTGTGGATTTCAACTCCCAGAATTCCTCAGCCAGCAAAGCTGGCTGAGGAATTCTGGGAGTTGAAGTCCACAAGTCTTAAAGTTGCCAAGGTTGAGAACCCCTGCTCTACATTCTTTTTTCCTCAACTCTCAGTTTATGCCCCGCCAGAAAATCAGGAAAATTGCCTGTTGTTGTTGTTTTCTCCCCCACCCAGCCATTTCTTCACTTTCACTTCCTCCGATTTTAGGCAATTTGCTCGTTTTCCAGACTTGCCTCCATTCAGGAAGTCCCACCTGGGTCCACGGAAAGCAAAAGGGTTTTTTCCCCCATTTACTACAAAATGGCCCGTTAGAAAAACGGGGTGTCCCAAGAACGTGAAAAAGAGAGAAGGGAGAAAGGGGGGAAGGAACTTCATCCCGGAACTGACCCCAATTTCACCCCCATTCCTCTCTGCAACCCACCTGCCCATTTTGATTGACAGATGGCAAAAGCGAAGGCAGATTCCAATCCTTGCACAAATGAATGCTTTCTTTCTTTCTTTCTTTCTTTCTTTCTTTCTTTATTTATTTATTTATTTATTTATTTATTTATTTATTAATTAATTAAATTTCTGTGCCGCCCTATTCCGGGAACTCAGGGCGGCTCACAGCATAAATAGAAATCTAATATTAAAATACTACATAATACATATATAAAAATACATATATAAAAAAGAAAACTCCTAAATTAAAACCAATCATCCAGAAACAGACATGCAAACAAACATACACTGGCTGGGGCAAGGTGTTAACTGTCCCAGGCCTGTCGGCAAAGATGTGTCTTCAATAATTTACGAAAGGCGGAGAGGGTGGGGGCAATATGGATCTCCGGGGGGGGAGTTGGTTCCAGAGGGCCGGGGCCGCAACAGAGAAGGCTCTTCCCCTAGGCCCCGCCAGGCGACACTGTCTGGCTGACGGGACCTGGAGAAGGCCGACTCTGTGGGCCCTAACCGGCCGCTGGGTTTCATGGGGCAGCAGACGGTCCCGTAAGTAACCTGGTCCGATGCCATGTAGGGCTTTATAGGTCATAACCAACACTTTGAATTGCGTTCCGAGACCAATTGGCAGCCAATGCAGCTCACGGAGTGATGCCGAAATGTGGGCATTTCTAGGCAAGCCCAACACTGCTCGCGCGGCTGCATTTTGCATTACCTGAAGTCTCCGAACGTTTTTCAAAGGGACCGTTTTTCACACTTAAGACTGTTGCAGCATCCCCCAGGGTCACGTGACCGGAATTCAGAACGCCTGGCAACCGACTCATATTTACAACCGTTGCTGTGTTGGGGGGGGGCTGTCACACAATCCCCTTTTGCGACCTCGTGACGAGCGAAGTCAACGGGGAAGCCAGATTCACTTCACAACCCGTGTTGCTCATTTAACAATTGAAGCGATTCCCTTAATAACTAGGGCAAGAAAGGTCGTAAAAAGGGGCAGAATCCACTTAACTGTCTTGCTTAGCACCAGAAATTTTGGGCTCAATTGTGGTTGTAAGTCGAGGACTGCCTGTATTGGAGGGCTCTGCGCTGGGAAGGGTGAGCTGACTGTCGGGTTAGTGGCTGCTTCTCTTCGCTTGCATGTCTGGAGTTGAGTCTCCTGAGAGGCAGCGAAAAGGGGCTGGCCCTGCCCTGAGCCTTCGGACCTTCCTTACCTTCAAAAGCAAGGGCCAGGCCAGGGGTCGGCCACCTTGGCCCTTTTAGGACTCGTGGACCTCAACTCCCAGAATTCCTGAGCCAGCTATGCTGAGGGGAAAGGGAGAGGTTTCCAAGCTGAGCCATGCTGGCTCAGGAATTCTGGGAGTTGAAGTCCAGGAGTCACAAAGGGGCCATAGTTCCCCCATGCTGGCTCAGGAATTCTGGGAATTGAAGTCCAGGAGTCACGAAGGGGCCATAGTTCCCCCATGCTGGCTCAGGAATTCTGGGAATTGAAGTCCAGGAGTCACAAAGGGGCCATAGTTCCCCCATGCTGGCTCAGGAATTCTGGGAGCTGAAGTCCAGGAGTCATGAAGGGGCCATAGTTCCCCCATGCTGGCTCAGGAATTCTGGGAGTTGAAGTCCACCAGTCATGAAGAGGCCAAAGTTTCCCCCGTGCTGGCTGAGGAATTCTGGGAGTCGAAGTCCATGAGTCATGAAGGGGCCAAACTTTCCCCCATGCTGGCTGAGGAATTCTGGGAGTTGAAGTCCAGGAGTCATGAAGGGGCCACGGTTGCCTACCCCTGGGCTAGGAGGTCCCTGCTGGGTGCCAGGCCATCCATGCGCCCTCTTCTCTCTGTCCAGGGCCGCACGGGTGGCACTCGCAGTGGCCAGGCAGGTTAGAACTCACACTTGATGAGATCCCAGGTTAATTATTTTTCTCTGAATTTACAGCTACAAGCACGATTAAAGTTTCAATGCACCTAGCCATAACTGAGCTCAGAATAACGGTCCTAAGTCCCTGCAATCATTAAGCCGGTGACTAAGAGACCCCACCCAATTTTATGATTTTTTTTATGGCAACCATTTGGTGAATGCCATGGTCGTTTCACCCCAAGGATGGGTTTTGCTGGAAGGAAACACTAGAAACCGGGGGGGGGGGAATCAAAACTGTGGTACAAACAGCCACAAGGGTGAATCAGTTGCCAAGTGCCATCATATGACCAGGGTGTGTGTATGTGTTTACATGTGTGGGCGTATGCGGCTGTTATCACTTTGAAATCTGGGTCTTAAGTAGCTCGGAGGGGGTGGCCATTGTACCCCTCAAACGATTGATAAGTGACCAGTTGTAAGTCGAGGACTGCCTATATAGGCGATGCAGGTAATTGTTGACTTACAGCGATTCTCTTAGAGCAGGGGTCTTCCATCTTGGGTGCTTTAAGACTTGTGGACTTCAACTCCCAGAATTCCTCAGCCAGCTGTTTTAGAAGACTACCTGTGATCTTTCTGGTCATGCATTTAATCCCCTTTCACCCTGCTGAAAATTGCAGTGGAGGCCGGCTGCGTTCCTGGGGGCCAGAGGCAGCCCTGGGGTCTCAGAGGATCGGGTCAAACCTGGCTTGGTTTTCTACCCCCCTCGAGGCTGAAGCTCAGAGAAAGCCACTGACCCTAACCCTTCTCCCCTAGGGTTCAATGCAAACACCACAGGGAACAGCCTCTTCGGAAGCAAGCCTGCGACCGGGACTCTGGGCCCAGGCCTCGGGGCAGGATTTGGGACAGGTAAGATTGGGGAGCTATCAGCCCGGAGGGTTGAACCATCATTCCTTCTTTGGAAAGTTCGGCCAGGA
>JARGCV010000037.1:812500-869993 GCA_034064705.1 Bothrops alternatus
AGGTGGTCACTAACACCTTGAACCGCACCCGGAAGACCACCGACAACCAGTGCAGCTCGCGCAGGAGCGGTGTTACATGGGAGCGCCACGACGCTCCTGTCACTACCCGCGCGGCCGCATTCTGGGCCAGCTGAAGCCTCCGGGTGCACCTCAAGGGGAGCCCCATGTAGAGAGCATTACAATAGTCCAGCCTGGAAGTGACGAAGGCATGAGTAACTGTGCATAGCGAGTCCCGGTCTAGGAAGGGACGCAACTGGCGTACCAGGCGAACCTGATAGAACATCCTCCCGGCCACGGCCGCCAGATGGTCCTCTAAAGATAGCCGTGAATCCAGGAGGACTCCCAAATTGCGAACCCTTTCCGCGGGGGCCACTGTTTCACCCCCAACAGACAACAAAGGAGTCAATTGACTAAACCGGGACGACGGTAGCCACAGCCACTCGGTCTTGGAAGGGTTGAGCTTGAGTCCGTTCTTCCCCATCCAGACCCGCACGGCCTCCAGGCATTGGGTCAGCACGGCAAGAGCATCGTTGGGGTGGTTCGGCGTGGAAATGTACAGCTGAGTATCATCAGCGTACAGATGGTACTCCACACCAAAACCACGGATGATCTCACCCAGCGGTTTTACATAAATGTTGAACAGTAGGGGCGAGAGGACCGACCCCTGAGGTACCCCACATACAAGGGGTCTCGGGGTCGACCTCTGACCCCCTGTCAACACAGACTGCATCCGGCCAGAGAGGAACTGTGGCCCCTTCATGACTCGTGGACTTCAACTCCCAGAATTCCTGAGCCAGCCTGGCTCAGCTTGGAAGCCTCTCCCTTTTCCCTCAACGTGGCTGGCTGGGGAATTCTGGGAGTTGAAGTCCAGGAGTCCTAAAAGAGCCCAGGTTGCCCACCCCTGGCCTAGCTATAAAGTGGCCACCTAAGGGAACCGTCTTATCCCCATCACATCAGCCCATCCCACCCGTCAGGCAGGGAAGGCACATTGCAGACCCCGCCAGTTAAAGAGTTGTGACTGGTAGGATCCAGGGAAAGGGTCTTCTCTGCCCTTTCCCCGGTTTTGTGGAATATCCTCCCGTCCCCCCCCCCGAAGGTGAGGCAAACCCCTACTCTCCAGGCCTTCCGAAAAGGGGTTAAGACCTCGGATGGGGAGCCCGGAGGAGCACATGGGGCAGATGCTCCCCTGAAGGCTTTCTCCCTGCCTTTTAATTCACTTTAACCTTGAACATGAACTACCCTTGCCTCTTATTTAATTGTTATAGAGAGAGAGTTTTTATGCTTTGATCCAGTGTTTCTGAACCTTGGAGGCTTTCAGATGGGCAGACTTGAAGTCCCAGAATTCTCCAGCCAGCATGGCTAGCTAGGGAATTCTGGGAGTTGAAGCCCACCCATCTTAAAGCCTCCAAGGTTCAGAAACACTTTTTTAATATTTTATTCGCACACTGCCCAGAGCCCTCTAAGAGGGGGATAGGCGGTTTCTGAATTTATTTATTTATTAAGAAAATTGATATGGCTGCCCCGCTTGGGTGGCTTACAGAAATAAACCCCAGTGCAAAACCCAATGACACCCACCCCCACCCCCTTTATAAAAGAAATAGCAAGGCCTGCTGGACTGAGCTCCTTAGCAAGAGGAATTGCATCCGGTTCTACTGGAAGGCTGCTGACCCTGAGCCGGTGGTCTCCATTCTGGACATTCCCCACCATGACTGGGTTGAATGGGCTCAGAACGTCACAGCCATTGCCAGATAACTATGAACTGGGAAATGTGTGTTCTCCAGGGCAAAGCAGCCAGAAAGGCAGATTACACAACTTAGGGAGATGAATCTCCACCGGGGTATCCAGCATTGGCAACTTTAAGACCTGTGGACTTCAACTGGACTTCAACTCCCAGAATTCTGGGAGTTGAAGTCCGCAGGTCTTCTGGGAGTTGAAGTCCACCGGTCCACACAGTGTGGCTGGCTGGGGAATTCTGGGAGTTGAAGTCCACCGGTCTACACAGCGTGGCTGGCTGGGGAATTCTGGGAGTTGAAGTCCGCAGGTCTTCTGGGAGTTGAAGTCCACCAGTCCACACAGCGTGGCTGGCTGGGGAATTCTGGGAGTCCGCAGGTCTTAAAGTTGCCAAGATTAGATGCCCCCGTCTTACGCTGCAGATAGGCCATCCTCCAAAAGAGGCATCGTGCAGGACTGAAAACTCAGTCCGGAGAAATCCGTCCTCGTCCTCGTGTGAGAGGCGGCAGAGTAACCTCCTGTAGCGATGAGGGTCTCCACCTCTGCCTGCTGGCCTTCCCTTGACCAAATCTCCTCTTTAGGTCGGTGAATGAGACCCACCAGCCGGAGGAAGAGCAGGAAGAGGAAAGCTACTGCCCGGAAATGTCCCGGTTCTTAGCCAACTCCATCGCCAAGCCCCTCCCCCAGACCCCAGAGAACGCCCCGCACAAGCACCACAGCAACAGCGTGGACGACACCCTCGTGGCCCTGAATGTGCGGCTGGGGCTGCGCAACGGGCTGGAAAACAGCACGGAGGAAGCTTCCTACCATGAGGACTCCCTGCAGGAGGAGCGGGACAAGGAGAGCGAAGACCGGTTCCTCCCCGCCCATCCCGCAGGTGAGGTTGGCCTTCTCACAGGCGTCCCGAGCCTCCGTCACCCAGCTGGAGTGTTCATTGTTCCTTCATTATGTTTTATCCCACCTTTGTTATCTTTCTGAAAACAATTCAAGGCAGCATGCCATATTTAATACTTCTTCCTCTTATTTTCCTCACAACAGTAAACAGCCCTCGGAGGTGGGTTGGGCTGAGAGAGAGAGGGACTGGCCCAGAGTCACCCAGCTGGCTTTCATGCCTAAAGCGGGACTAGAACTCCCCGTCTCCTGGTGATTGGCCCAAAGTCACCCAGCTGGCTTTCCTGCCTAAAGCGGGACTAGAACTCCCCGTCTCCTGGTGATTGGCCCAGAGTCATCCAGCTGGCTTTCATGCCTAAGGCAGGACTAGAACTCCCCGTCTCCTGCTGATTGGCCCAAAGTCACCCAGCTGGCTTTCCTGCCTAAAGCGGGACTAGAACTCACCGTCTCCTGGTGATTGGCCCAGAGTCATCCAGCTAGCTTTCGTGCCTAAAGCGGGACTAGAACTCACCGTCTCCTGGCGACTGGCACAAGTCACCCAGCTAGCTTTCGTGCCTAAAGTGGGACTAGAACTTCCCGTCTCCTGGTGATTGGCCCAGAGTCACCCAGCTAGCTTTCATGCCTAAAGCGAGACTAGAACTCACCGTCTCCTGGTGATTGGACCAGAGTCACCCAGCTAGCTTTCGTGCCTAAAGCAGAACTAGAACTCACTGTCACCTGGTGATTGGCCCAAAGTCACCCAGCAGGCTTTCATGCCTAAGACGGAACTAGAACTCCCCGTCTCCTGGTGATTGGCCCAGAGTCACCCAGCTGGCTTTCGTGCCTAAGGCAGAACTAGAACTCACCGTCTCCTGGCTTCTAGCCTGGTTCTTTAGCCCCCAGACCAAACTGGTGTTCATTGGAATGAAAAGAAGGCTTT
This sequence comes from Bothrops alternatus, assembly GCA_034064705.1. Classification (NCBI taxonomy): domain Eukaryota; kingdom Metazoa; phylum Chordata; class Lepidosauria; order Squamata; family Viperidae; genus Bothrops; species Bothrops alternatus. The sequence goes on from JARGCV010000037.1 coordinate 816,042, forward strand.
CCGGGACGCAATCCTTGGCCTTGTCCTTTCCCGTGACTTTCCTCGCCCTGGTTTGGATGATGCTCCAAGTGACTCAGCTGGGCGTTCTAAAAATTAAGCCACGTTGTGGTTCGTGGCCCAAATATCTGCCGGCACCCGGCGTTTGTCTCTTCCAAAAGGCCAAAACCCACCCACCCACCCACACACAGACACAACAAAAGAGAAACAATTGTTTACATATTTATTACATGCAATGATGACGTTGTTATCCCTTCAGTCAGGTCAGACCCTTGGTGATCCCACCGGCCGGGTGGTCTCTCCACGCCTTCCGATCTTGCTCTGCTTCTTGGAGTCATTCTGTGCACTGGCTGGGGTGGGCTCTGGGGGTGTTATTACATGCAAAGAATTACATACTTATTTTTTTAAAAAAAATGCAGTCACGTCTGGTGCTGTGTCTGAAATAGAAGTAAAACAAGCTCCTTTTCAGAATCCTGCTTGGATGAATTGTAGTTGGGCGTGGGGGAACACCAGCCTACACCCAAAACATCGGCCGTTGCATCGTAGATTCTCCATCTCTGCCTTACAGGCACATTCCGTGTTTGGTTAATGTACTCAGAGACCCCATTGCTGTGTGTGGCTTTGGGGGGGAGGGACCCTCACTCAGTTTTTTTTTTAATTTTTGCAGGAATTGTCTTGACACGAGTGGGCTACTACACCATTCCCTCCCTGGAGGAGTTGGCCAAAATGACCGATGACCAAGGAGAATGCTTCGTGACCGACTTCACTATCGGCCGTAAAGGTGAGCGGGTGGGACCAGCTTCTACCAGCTCCCAGTTGCAAGCTCACCTGTGGCTCTGGCGGAGACTCCCGGCTAAGACTGGTTCATACTTAACGACCGTCACAGTGTGTCCCAGGGGCCACATGATCCCCTTTTGCAAACTTCTGACAAGCAAAGTCAATTCGTTGCTAACTTAACAACTGCAGGGATTCCCTTATCATCCGTGGCCAGAAAGGCTGTAAAATGGGGCAAAACTCATTTAACAACTGCCTCACTTAGCGACAGGAATTTTGGGCTTCCTTGTGGTCATAACTCAAGGACTGCCTGTATTGGACAGTTGACAGTTTGCGTTTCAAGGTTGATGTGAGTTTTACCAATCTCCTAAAACAGGGGTAGGCAATCTTGGCTCTTTTATGACTCGTGGACTTCAACTCCCAGAATTCCTGAGCCAGCACAGCTGGCTCAGGAATTCTGGGAGTTGAAGTCCACGAGTCATAAAAGAGCCAAGGTTGCCTACCCCTGTCCTAAAGTCTGAAGCCCCCCGATTCTTCTCTGGAATAAAGGAGGGGAAGGCAGTCGGACACCCCCCCTTTCTCCCTAGAATTATGGGGGGGGGAAGTGGCACCCTTAAGAAATCCACAAACCCCCCCCCCCAAAAAAAGCTGTTTTCCTAGGCAAGACCTTTTGGGTGCCTGTACAGCCGACCTATGGATGACATTTGTGTGCCAGGCGAAAGAACCCAGACCATTCGTAAGGCTGAATAAATTTTCTTTGCATTTATTTAAATCTGCTGGCACAAATTGGCGCTAGGTATGGGTCGGGAATAATAATAATAATAATAATAATAATAATAATAATAATAATAATAATAATAATAATAATAATAATAATAATAATAATAATAATAATAATAAAGTTGGAAGAGACCTTGGAGGTCATCCAGTCCAACCCCCTGCTCAGGCAGGAAACCCTATACCAGTGATGGCGAACCTTTTAGAGGCTGAGTGTCCAAACTGCAACCCAAAACCCACTTATGCATCGTCGGGCGCCCGGTGGGCCTGGCCCATTGGGTGGGCGTGGCTACGGTGGTAGCGGCAGACTGGGTGGGACTAAAAAGTTCAATCAATCAATTCCAACTTTGCGAGATCTTTTTTTTCCCCGCGAGAAGTTGAAATTGAGCCTTTTTTGTTTTGCACACGGCGGCAGAGGCCTAAAGCGAAAAGGTTTTATAAAACCCAGCTGAAGGCCCAGGACTGGGGCGACGGTGCGCGTGCCCACAGACAGGGCTCTGGCACCCGTGCCGTAGGTTCGCCACCACTGCCCTATATAGTACCGTTCTAGACAAAGGGCTGGCCAGTCTCTTCTTAAAAACTTCCAGTGTCGGAGCATTCACTGCTTCTGGAGGCAGGTAGTTCCACTGGTTAATTGTTCTAACAATTCACAGGCTGAGGGGGGCGGCTTGGCAACACAGTGATTGTAAACGGATGAGACACGTGTCAGTCCACCTGCCCAGCTCTGCCTGCCCTTCCCCTGCATTTTGTGGGTCCCCCCTCCCCCCAGTGCTGGTGGAGTGGCTTCTCCACAGGGGCCCAGGGTGGCCGGTTAACGGTGGGACCGTCTCTCCTACTCAGGCTACGGCTCCATCTACTTCGAGGGCGAGGTCAGTCTGACCAGCCTGAACCTGGACGAGATCGTGCACATCCGCAGGAAAGAGGTCATCGTCTACCCGGATGACGAACTGAAGCCCCCCATCGGGGAGGGTCTGAACAGGTGAAACCCGGCACCCTTTTCTCTATCCCTTCCCTTTATCACATTGACACCTGCCCATCTCGCCCTCGGGCGACTCTGGGCGGCTCACAGCACGATACAAATGACAATATAAAAGATTTAAAACAATTTAATACTAAGATAATGAGATAGCTAATGAAGGAAGCAATACGCACATACTCCTCAACTCACGACAATCCGCTTAGTGACCATCCAGGGTTACAACAGCACTGAGAAAAGTAACCCATGACCATTTCTCACACTTATGACCATTGCCTCATCCCCAGGGTCACCTGATCAAAATTCAAGCTCGACTCGTATATATGACAGTCACACAGTGTCCTGGGGGGGGGGGCACGTGATCCCCTTTTGCGATCTTCTGATCAGCAGAGTCAAGGGGGGGAAGCCAGACTGACTTAACAGCCGTGTTCCTAACGCAACAACTGCAGTGATTCACTGAACGACGGCAAGAAAGGTCATAAAATGGGGCAAAACTCGCTTATGTTTAGCAACGTACATTTTGGGTCAGTTGTCATAATTTTGAGGACGACCTGCACAATGGAGTGGAGGTGAAGCCTTCTCTTAGTCCGCTATCCATGCTGGAGATGGACAGATGGGACCAAAGGATGCCTTTTATCCTTATATGTGTCTTAACCCCAGCTGGGATAGACTATGCCACACTGCTGTACACACACACACACACACATACACACACACACTCATTCCAGGCCGCCAACTTCCTCTTTCGAGCAGGAGAGCCGAAGTCACCTTAGACGGGGTTTGGCCCACGGACAAGACCTCGCGCTGCTTGATCAAGAGCCCAGAGCGGCTGGCGGAGATGAACTACGAAGGCCGACTGGAAGCTGTCTCTCGGAAACAGGGAGCCCAGTTCAAGGAGTACCGCCCTGAAACTGGTTCATGGGTGTTCAAGGTAGGACCCAGGCAGAGCAAGAGCCCGGGCCTGGGGCAGTCAGGGTCCCCCTTCTTTTCAGAAGTTGGTTTGTGGAATTCACTTCCAGAAGGGGTTGTGACAGCTGTCAGCCTGGACAGCTTCAAGGCAGGGCTAGATAGATTCATGGATGCAAAGTGTATCGGTGGCTATTAAAACGGATGTCCATGTGCCGCCTCTATGTTGGTTGAGGCAGGCAGGATTCCCTTGAGTACCACTTGTTGGGGGTCAAGGGAAAGGGAGGGTTTTGCCTTCTCTTTCTGCTCAAGATCCCCATGTACAATTGGTGGGCCACTGGGTGACACAGAATGCTGGACTCGATGGGCTTTGGCCTGATTCAGCAGGGCTCTTCTTAGGTTCTTAAGTCATAAGGAACAGGCAGAAGGAGCGTCCCAACGTGCATTTTGGGGTGCCTGAAGAGAGGGGGGGGGTTTGTGATGAGGCCAGTAGGGGCCCTTGGTGCTCTCTGACCTTGGGGTTTTTCCTGCCAACGTTTCCCTACCCAGATAGGTTAACATGGGTGCTATGATAAGGGTGATGAAAAGGGTAATAAGAGCCCATATTGCTACTTGCTGTTAGAGAATCTTCAGAGGGTGATGGCAGCAAGCAGGAAATAATGGGAAGGGCATTGTGTTCCCTTGGAACTAACCCTCTCCTGATGTGTAAAATGCAACTCTTTTCTCCGTCCAGGTGGCCCACTTCTCAAAGTACGGCCTGCAGGATTCCGATGAGGAAGAGGAGGACAACCTGGCCAAAGTGGAGGCCAAGAAATTAAAAACTGCTCAGCTACCCCTGCCGGGCCAGCTGATGTCTCACCAAATGGCTGCACCTGGGAAGCTGGCACCTCCTCCCAAGGTAGGGAAACAATAAGTGCCCTCTTGAAATGGTCGGTTGAAATAAGTCCTGCAGAGGGCAAAGGATGCCAACAGAAGCAAGTTGGAAAGGGGTCCCTCTGTCTGGGGAAAGTCCTGTCACTTTCCCCCCCCTTGCGCCCCAAAGGGCATTTGCTGGGGTTCCCAGCCCCACCCCAGAGAACTGGAGGCAAGACAGTGAAATTGAGCGCCACGCCCAGCATCTTCCATAAAAGGTGCAGCCGATGCAACTATTTGGATAACTTCGTCCCCTTTTCCACACTCTCCTCGCCTGAACAGGACCTCGAAATTCAGATGGGTGACGGGGACTGTCAGACCTGCCCCGATCCAATCCCTTAAGAGAGAAACGCCTGCGACTCCGTCTGGTTGAAGCCAAGGGCTCTTTTACTAGGGATGTTGGTTGCAGTAAAGTCAAGCTGGCTCTGAAATGACCCTGCTCGCTGGATACAAAAATAAGGATGTCTCCGGGCCATCCCTCCCCACCATGAGCAGTCCGTTTCCAGCCAAGCGGAACTCGCCAAGATGTGTTGAGAACTCTGTTTGGGGTGTGTGTGTGTGTGTGTGTGTGTAATCCGTATATTTCTCAAGATGCCTGGCCATAGGATGCTGATACAAACAGGATCTGGCTGCTCTGCTCCTTCTCACCTGTCATTCCCCCCTCCCCCCCCATGTCCTATCATGTACACACAAAGCTTTATGGCCCTTTCATCCTTCCTCCCCCTTCTTCTTTCGATGGCAGGGATGCCCATGAGGCGCCAAGCCGAACCAGGCAGAGCTGAGAGTGACATTATGATATGGGGTCCTTGGCGCTCTCTGAGCTGGATTGTTTCCTTGGAGACATTTCATGACCCGACTACGGAATGTCATCAGTGCTGGAAGTGAGTGGGGCAAGCCACTTGTATGTAAACAGGGAGCAAGCTTCCCTCCCTTCTAGCACTGATGATGTTCCCTGGTTGGGTCATGAAACGTCTGCAAGAATGTAACCCAGCTCTGAGACCACCAAGGTCCTCCTCTTCCTCCTCCCCCCCCCTGCAAACCCCTCGTCCTTCTAGCACTGATGGTGTTCCCTGGTTGGGTCATGAAACATCTGCAAGAATGTAACCCAGCTCTGAGACCACCAAGGTCCTCCTCTTCCTCCTCCCCCCCTGCAAACCCCTCGCCCTTCTAGCACTGATGGTGTTCCCTGGTTGGGTCATGAAACGTCTGCAAGAAAATAGCTCAGAGAGCGCCACACGAGGACCAGACCATTTAATCCTGAATTACACATATTCTCTTCTATTAAAACATGGTAGCAGCACAACCCTGTACCTGGTGGCCTTGCACCACGACATTGTTTCTGGGCATGGAGAAAGGGAGCCTTTGCCAGCTCAGCAGGTTCATAGGTTGGGGTCCTTGGCTCAATCTAGAACTGGACAGGGTGCCTGGGCACCAGGTGGACCTCCCAGAGAGCCCCAGGGCTGCTAACCTTGGATCCCTGTCTGGAAGTCTGTGCAAAGAAAGGTGAGGAGGGCAGAAAAGATGGTTGGAAGTTCCCTTCCTTCCATCCAGGACATGGCCTGTAAACGCTGCTTGGCCAGGCTTCGCTGTATTGTCTGGAACGCTACACACCCTCTTCACGACCAGCATTCTTTGTTACCTTTGGGAAGGGGGCTTTGTGGTCTCCGAAGCAGAACATCCAGGTCCTGTAATACCTCTGTACCATATAGTATCAATCTTGTAAACTCTGAAGATTCTTTTTTCTGCTATGTATTCATAATGGACAGTGATTAATATGCGTGTGTGTGTGTGTGTGTATAGCACATGTATACATCTGTGTATGTATGGGTGTGTATATATGTAGCAATAGCAGACTTATATACTGCTTCATAGTGCTTCACAGCCCTCTCTAAGCAGTGTACAGAGCCCCCAACAATCTGGGTCCTCGTGTTGTATGTTGTATGAGTGAGTATAGTTTTATAGTTTTATATTGTAGTATTATTTTATATGACTTATATATTTTGTACTTGTATTTCTGTTGTGAGCCACCCTGAGTCTGGGGAGAAGGGCGGCATATAAGTCAAAATAAAGATAAAAGATTTTACCGACCTCGGAAGGCCAGAAGGCTGAGTCAACCTTGAGCCAGTGAAACTCGAACTGCTGGCAGCGGGTAGAATTAGCCTGCAGTACTGCTGTCAATGCTGCTAGCATCGGATGTGTTGCATTGACAACAGGTGGAAATGTAGCCATCTTTTCCCTTTTGCTTTTAGAGTTAGAGCAGTGTTTCGCAACCTTGACCATTTTAAGGCATGTGGACTTCAACTCCCAGAATTCCACAGCCAGCATTGCTGGCTGTGGAATTCTGGGAGTTGAAGTCCACATGCCTTAAAATGGTCAAGGTTGCGAAACACTGAGTTAGATGATATTGGGGAGGGGGGGATCTGAACGAGAGTCCAGCTAGATATAACAACAACACTAGACCTAGGGCGAGAATCAAGGTTATTGAGCCCAGAGCTGATAAGGAATTGGTGGCTGGAAACTGGAGAGGAAGCTGTGCTTCAAGCTAATTGGGGAATGTGATTTATGACTGTTAATTGGAGGAGGGAATTGTGCTTTGATACTAGATGCTCGGGAGGGGAACTCAGTTTTTGGCTTCAGTTATGCAGTGCCGATATTATGCTACTCAAAATAAAGGTTCTTTAAGGTAAACAATGCCTACAGCTCCCTTCTAACCACTGCGCCACCACGACTCCTATATGCGTACCTGTTTTCGTTTGAGAGGGGGCATCCAGATTTCCTGTTCAGCGTCTGCCAGTGTGTTCGCAGAAAAAGCGACCACAAAGGTTACCTCACCCCTTGACCCTCGCAGAGCCCGGAGGCCGACCATCTGGGGAAGGTTGTCGAATTCGACAGCGACATGGCAGACGTCACCCAAGAGCTGCTGCAGGACGCGATGGCGGAAGAGAACCTGGTGGAAGAACAGGAGCCGGTGCCGGCCTCGACCCATATTGCCTCCTCCCTGGACATCAACCCTCACACACTGCAGGTGAGCTCTCCTCCAGGGGCCCCCAAACTCTGTCCCCCCCCCAAATGACTTGGATTTCCCACAGGAAGTCCCTTTGGATGGGGGGGGATCCCTCCAAACGGGGCCAGGGGGTCCCTTTCCCTTTTTGCTTCGGCTTTGCTTCTGACAAGCAGTGTCCGTGGGGAAGCCAGACTCACTTAAGAAATGTATCGCTAATTTAACAATTGCAGTAATTCACTTAACAAGCGTGGCAAAAAAAAAAAAAGTTCGTGAAATGGGGCGAAACCCACTTAACAAGCGTCTTGCTTAGCAACAGAAATGTTGGGCTCAGTTGTGGTCGTAACTCGAGGACTCCCTGTATCCGGTGTCCTTCCTGCACCCCCAAATGTTCCATTGTCAGCCATAGTTGCTGAACAAAGGTGCCTTAAGGATCATCTGGTATTTGAGGCTAAAAAAAGTAAACTGTGGTTTGCTTTTGGAATCCGGGGTTGTCCCTGAGGCCTCTTGAGGAAGAACGGCAGCTGTGTTGCTGAGGGTGTCGGACGGAGGGCTGGTTTCGGATCGTACGTGGGTCGCCCAAGTAAGCTGTTTTGCACGTTACATCCGTGCACAAAGACCGTGAACGTGGTCTCTGCACGTCTCCTGGCCTTGCGCTGCTTCTTCGAGCTGTCCTGTGCTCTGACAGGGGGTCCCAGCCGGGGTCTTGTCCCTACCGAAACGGCCTCAAGGGGGGCCAGTCTGGAGCTTCAGAGCTAAGTGGGTCTTTGTGTCCCCCCTTCTCCCCACCTCCTTCGGCCTGCTCTTTGTCCTCCTCCACAGGCCCCTGGCGAGGCGGCCTTCGGTTGCTCCTGTCCCTCTGCCTTGGAAACCCAGGCAGCAGGTCCCGGAATTATATTTAAATATATTCAGCAGGTTATTCGTATTTCTTTCTTTACCCAAGAAAAGCACATTCAGAACCTTTGCTTTGGTCTTGCCTCCATCGCTGGAGGCTTTCCAGAAAAGACTGGACAGCCATTTGTCTGGGGTAGTATAAGGGTGGGGTTGGACTAGAAGACCTCCAAGGTCCCTGCTATAATAATAATAGTAGTAGTAGTAGTAATAATTAATAATAATAATAATAATAATAGAGTTGGAAGGGATCTTGGAGGTCATCTAATCCAACCCCCTGCTCAGGCAGCAAACCCTATACCAGGGGTAGGCAACCTTGGCTCTTTTATGACTGGTGGACTTCACCTCCCAGAATTCCTGGGCCAGCCATGCTGAGGGGAAAGGGAGAGGTTTGCAAGCTGAGCCAGGCTGGCTCAGGAATTCTGGGAGTTGAAGTCCATGAGTCATGAAGGGGCCAAACTTTCCCCCATGCTGGCTCAGGAATTCTGGGAGTTGAAGTCCGCGAGTCATGAAGGGGCCAAGGTTGACTACCTCTGCTCTATACCATTTCAGACAAATGGCTGTCCAGTCTCTTCTTAAAGACTTCCAGTGTTGGCGCATTCACCGCTTCTGGAGGCAGGTTGTTCCATGGGTTCTCACTGTCAGGAAGTTTCTCCTTAGTTCTAGGTTGCTTCTCTCCTTGATCAGTTTCCATCCATTGCTTCTTGTCCTGCCTTCAGGGGCTCTGGAGAATGGCTTGACTCCCTCTTCTTTGGGGCAGCCCCTGAGATACTGGAAGGCTGCTGTCATGTCCCCCCTCGTCCTTCTCTTCATTAAACCAGACATCCCCAATTCCACCAACCGTTCCTCGTATGTGCTGGGTCTTCTTTGCAGATCATGAAGGCTTCTTTGCTGGCGGATGAGGAAGAGCTGGACTGGATGGCGGAGTGCCAGTTTGGCAAGCAGGCTGCAGAAAAGGAGCCTTCGCAGAAGATCTGCTCTCCGAGACTCCCCATCTCCTCCTCGTCACGAGGATGGAAGGGCCGCCCCACAGGTACGGTCAGCCCCCCATCGAGCTCCGCAGATAACAGCAACGTCACTGTGCCTTTGCAGGTGCTTTGGAGGCCAATCTGTACTGGGTCGTCCTCACTTAAGGACACTAACTGGGACTGAAATGGTCATAAAGCAGGACATCACATCGCCAGTTGGCTGCTTGGCGACTGCAGTTCCGGCACTTCCGATTTGCACAGTGTTGCCATTTGCCACCCGCTGCCCGCTTCCCTCTTGAGGTTGCTTGTCGGAAGCTGGCGGTGAAGGTCGCAGAGGGCAGTCGCGTGGTCAGGGGACACTGCGAAGTCATTGTGGTGGGCCAGTGTCCATAGAGCCCAGATGGTGATCCTGCGACTGCAGGATCGCTGCAGCGGCCACAATATAAAAACCAGGCATAAGTGCCCCGCATTCAGCACCCGCGTAACATCAGACATTGGCTGGTTAAGTGAAGATTACTGTCATCATGGACTGGTCCCCAAGTAGCTCCTGTAAGTATAGATCAGGAGTCTTCAAACTTGGCAACTTCATGACTCCTGGACTTCAACTCCCAGAATTCCTGAGCCAGCCACGCTGAGGGGAAAGGGAGAGGTTCCCAAGCTGAGCCATGCTGGCTGAGGAATTCTGGGAGTTGAAGTCCACGAGTCATGAAGGGGCCCTAGTTCCCCCATGCTGGCTGAGGAATTCTGGGAGTTGAAGTCCACCAGTCATGAAGGGGCCATAGTTCCCCCATGCTGGCTCAGGAATTCTGGGAGTTGTAGGCCACGAGTCATGAAGGGGCCATAGTTCCCCCCCCTCTGCTCAGGCAGAACGTGTGCTAGAGAGACCTTCTGCCAGAGAGAAGCTCCCCGAGGATGATGGGGGGGCTCCAGCAGGAGTCCAGAAGCTCGGAAGATGAAACCTCTCGTCCTGGTGACCGACCCAGATTGTTCCTCCAACATTATCCCAGGACAGGCTGATTTGCCTTCGTTTGCCTCCCATTAAGAACGTGGTCAGGCGTGAAGAGGCTGGCTTGCTTAGAGACCTTGCACGGCAGGAAGCCACGCAGGCCCGGCCTCCCCCAGAACCCCCCTACCCTTTTTTTCTGGCAGTCCCCAAGTGAAGGCAGTCGGTCTGGCGAGGTTCTTGTACGCCAGCAAGCAGCAACGAAGCGGCGACTCTGGTCGGCTGCTGGTGTCACTCCGCTTCCTCGTGCCTGCCGCCCGTTCAGAGGAGGCAGCGGCCATGATCCCCTGGGGCTGCTCCTGTCCCGTAAGCCCCCCCTTTGGCTTCCTCAATGCCGGCTTTCCTCCCTGTCTGCAGGTAGCCGGCTGCTGCAGTCCAGGCTCTCCACTGGCTCTTTTCTGCTCCCAAACGCCTCCCTCCAGGACGGCCACAGTCCCAGGACTTCCTCGCTGGCTGGGGCTTTGCCCGCCCCTCCTTGGCCCGCCCTGTCCCCCCTGGCCTCCGCCTTCCTCGTGCCGCGCTCGGCTCCCGAAGTGCCCCTGAAAACGGTGGGGGTCCGCAGGCAGGCCGGCCTGGTGCCCCTGAAGAAGTCCATCGCCTACGGGAAAGGACGGCTGCTGAAGGACATGGCCCTGTTCATGGGACGCTCCTTCCGCGTCGGCTGGGGGCCCAACTGGATCTTGGTCCACAGTGGGGACCGGCTGGGCCCCCTGAGCCAGCCGGAGGATCACGGGGAGCCCGCAGAGTACGGATTCTTGCCGGCCCCCATGGCGCCAAAGCCGTAAGTCCTTCCTCGGTCATTTTGGAGGGGAGGGTTGTGTGGGAAAGCGCCCCCCCCTCCCAGTATACGCAGTAGGGGCCTTCTGGGGCCTTGCCTCTTCCGCCCGTTTTCCAGGACTTTTGGGCCGTTCCATTTCCTGCTGGGCTGTGGGGGACCCTGGGGGGGGCTAAAGGTGTTGATTGGTCCTGGAAAAGGGAGGAGCCCCCCCTCTTTCTCCGGGGCTGTGTCAGAACCCAGATCGAGAGATTCCCCAATAGGCCGGATCCTAACACTTTTCCGTGAGGTTTTGAAGTGGGCTCTGACGTTCTGCCTGGACTGGAGTTTGCCCAAAGGGCCCTCACCTCCCCGCTTCTCTGCGCCTGCTCTTGCGGACAGTGGCAGCTCTCTCCTCCAGGAGGTCCTCGACGTACGACAGCTCATTTAGTGACCGTTCAAAGTTAGTGACCCCCCTGACTGTTTTTCACACGGCTGTTTGCAGCATCTTCGTGAACCCCGATCAAATTTCGGAGGCTTGGCAGCTGACTGCTAGTTATGACGGCTGCAGTGTCCGGGGTGTGTGTGTGTGTGTCACGTGATCCCCGTCTGACAAGCAGTGGGGGTAGCCCAATTCACTTCAGAACCACGTTACTAACTGAACAGCTGCAGTGATTTACTTAACAGCTACAGCAAGAGAGGTCGTAAAGTGGGACAGAATTCGCTTAGCAGCTGCCCCACTTAGCAACAGAAATGTTGGGCTCGGTTGTGGGGACAGAGCGATGGGCACCCAAATGCTCTTCCCAAGTGGCTGGTCTTTTTTTTTTTTTTAAATAAGGTTTTTATTAATTTTTTCATACCATTCAGTAGTGCTTTTTCAACAAACGTGTTGTCTGAGTTTAACATTCACTAATGGAAATTTAATTCCTAATCCTTCATTCTTTCCCCCAGCCATTGGTAAAATAAGTCCCAAGTTTGAGGTTGAAAGAAAAAGAAGAAACAGAATACTTTCACACCATTTCCGCACATTCTAGTATTTTTTTTTTAATTATCTCTTCCTCTGCTGGCATTTCTTCATTTTTCCAGTCTTGTGTAAATATGATTCTTGCCACGGTTACCACATGTGGAATCAAGTCTATGTACTTTGTTTATCAATCTTTTCTGGCATTATACCTAATAAAAAAAAGCTCAGGTTTAAAATCTACGTGTTTTTCCCAACATCTTTTCTAGCCAAGTACGTATTTTTGTCCAAGACCTCTTTGCAAAGTAAAGCAAAGCAAAACCAAGTGGCTGGTCCTCTCTGCTCTGGGAAAGCGAACTAAGGAAAGGAGTGGGGGGGGTCTGAATGTCCCACTCTGGGCAGTCCCAAGCTGCTTCGATGGGGGTCTCTCTGCATGGGGTAGAGTTTGTCCCTCAGCCCCCCCCCCTCAAACTCTCTGCAGCAGGGAAAGTTGGAAAGGGCAGCCCTTGATTCCCCCTCCCCCTTTCTGTCTTCCTGGTGACCTTCACAGGGTCTCCGAGTCCCCCTTCAAGGTCCACCTGGAGAAGCTGACCTTGGAAGGCAAGTCGGCCGACCTCGCCGTCTACCTCCTCCCATTAGAGATCAAGCTGAAACACAGCACCGTCCACCTGGATGACCCCTGCCCCTTGCTGGCCCCCAACCCCGGTGTGGCAGCCATCCATGACTACGCCGCCTGGGCCTCGGAGGCGTGTGAAGACACTGAAGAACAGGAAGGTGAGGGGCTTGCGAAGAAGGTGAGGGGGCGGTGGGAGGACTCTGGGATGTCAGCCGCGGCCAGGACCTCCCAAGAGCTGCGGGCGGGAAGGAGCAAGGCAAAGGAGGACGCTGGGTCTCCTGTCTGGCTTGGACCCTGGGAACAAGGGCCATCTGCCAAGAGGTCAGAGATGTCTCCTACAGAAGGTCAACAGGATGCTCTTCCAGCTCTGGGGACCCGAAGTGGAGGGAGAGGGGAGGCAGAAGGGATGGTTTCGTGCACATGCCCACCGCTTGTACGGAAGGTAGCTTCATCCACTTCGCCTGCTGCTTGTGTGGCCTGGTTCCCAACAGGCCACAGCCCAGTAGCGGCCTGGGGGTTGGGGGTTGGGGACCGCTGCTGTAGAAAACAAAGATGACCTTGACGGAGATAGGCCGGCTCTGCGGCCCAGGCGAAAGAGGCTAGAGTATCTTTGAAATCCAGCATTTATTTCCAGGTAACGACCAGAAGTGGCTGAGAAAGGCTCAGAACAAAATCTCCATCTTGCTGTCCCGAATCCACAGGAGGGACAGCAAGATGGAGATTTTGTTCTGAGCCAATAAAGGTCGTTTTTAGCCACCTGTGGCGCTGATTTCCTGGCCTGCTCTACTTGGCTTGGCTGACATCCGCCTGGCAGGGGCTTCTGAAGGCTAGCCTGGACATTCAGGACCAAAGCACGTTTCACCCCTTCCTTATCCTGGGCCTGGAGCTGGCGGTCAAGGTCACCTTCCTTCCTCCTCCTAGATCAGACATGTCAAACACAAGGCCCGGAGGGGGGGGGCGGCCCGCGAAGTGGTTTCATGTGTTCTGCGAAGCCATCCTGGAAACAGTGAGGGAACGGCCCCCGCTGCCTTGGCCCTGACCCAGGCTGGCCGGGAGCCAATGTACAATTTTGTGGTGGCCATCTATGCTGAAAGGCATTCAGTCTTAGCTCCATAAGCCCCCCCCCCCCGTGCATGGCCGGAGAGGAACAGTGAGGCTCCTCCAGTGGACCAGGCCTTGCCCCGGTCTCCCCCCCCCCTTCTGCCAGAGACCCTCAGATCTGTCCCACTCCTACCGAGGCCCCCACAGGCACCCTTGACGCGAACGATGTAGAGCTGGCCACGCCCACTCCATAGGCCACTCCCACCCAGTAGGCTGCACCCACCCTGGCCACACCCACCCGGCCCCCTGAGGGCAACCTCAATGCTGATGCGACCCTCAGTGAAATGGAGTTTGACCCCCCTGTCCTAGATGGGCAGCTGGGTTGTGGTCAGCCCTCAGCTGGCAGTTAGTTCAGCCTGCTGGATCCAGCTGACCGTGAGGAGCAGGACATCTGGAAAGGACAGGGAGTCCTCGGCGTACGACTGCAATTGCGCCCTTAAATTTTCCACGGTTAAGCAAAGACAGCGGTCGAGTCAGTTCTGCCCCCATTCCGCAGCCTCCCTCAACACCGGTTAAATGAATCACTGCGGTTGATAAGCGAGCCACACCGTCGTTAGGGGGCTTTCTCCGCTGACTTTGCTACTCGGAAGGTCAAAAGGGGGATCGCGTGACCCCCATCCCATCCCCTGGGACGCTGCGGCTGTCGTAAAGAGGAAGTGGTTGCCAAGTGTCCAAACTGATCCTGTGACAGTTGTGTGAAAAACAGCCGTCAGTGACTTATTTCAGCGCCATTGTTGTAACTTGGAGCGGTAAAGCCCCTGGGGGGGGCAGGCCCCAAAGGGAGGCCCCGGGCCGAGGCTGACCGCCGCTCTTCCCGCAGGCGCCGTGGCGAGGGCCTGGGCGCTGGTCTGGCGCCTGTGCGAGGCGCTCTGGGGCCGCCTGCAGGAGCTGGAGATGCGCCTGGAGGAGCCCGGCGACTATGAGCTGCTGCTGGAGCGCCGGAGGGCCTTCTCCCGCTGGCTGTCCCAGGCGGCGGCCGAGCGGATCCAGGAGGAGGTCTCGCTCAGCCAGAACGACAGTCCCGCCGAGGCCGTCTTCAGCTACCTCACCGGGAAGCAGATCGGCCAGGCCTGCCGCCTGGCGCAGCAGTCGGGTAAGAAGAGCGCAGCGCCCTGGACCGGCTGGGCCGGGGTGGGGGGGCTTGCTTGGGGTGGAGAAATAGCTCCCAAATCCCAGCGGGAACTTCACAGGGAGCCCCCCCCTCCCTGCCACGCAGCATTTTAAATGCCTCCCAGAAGAGAAGGCCGAACTTTTGGGGGAGGGGGGGTCGCATCGGAGGTGGCTGGTGGGATAGAGCAACACTCCTCCCTGGGCACGCCCACCTTGCTCCTTCCCTCCCCCGTCCTGCTTAGTTTTACTTTAGTTGAATTTTTAAATCGAAGACTGCTCTTTCTGCTTTCGTAATGCCCTTCCTTCGGCGTCTGCCAGCACCCGAGAGTCGCCCCCTTTAGTGAGACGGGCTGCGTCCGATAAGTAAAGAAAACGGATGAACGAAGGCAGGGATGGCGAACCTTTGAGAAACCGAGGGCCCAAACTGACACCCAAAACCCACTTATTTATCGCCGGGTGCCAGGTGGCCGTGGTGGTCATGACAGACTGGGTGGGTGTGGCCAAGGTGGGCGTGGTCACCTCAATGTTGCTTGTGGGGAGGGACGCCTGTGGGGGCCGGGCAGGGTTGGGGGAGATCCAGGGGTCTCTGGGCAGATGGGGCGGTGGGCAGGAGGCTCGTCCTGCAGGGTGAGGGTGCCATTGTCGCAGGGCAAGGCGAGGCAGGGGCCGGGGCGGCTGCTGCCCGACACCATCGCCCCCCCACACACACACAGAAGCCAGCGAGCGCATGGGGGCCGACGGTGTCCGTCAGCAGCCACAGCCTGCCATCCCCTCGACTGGCGCACTCTGGGGCTCCGCACCCGGCCGCCAGCAGTTCAGAGAAGCCGCCTCTGAGTTGGACGGCCAGCCGACAGCTGAGGAGGCGATGCAGTCGGTTGTTCCCGGGAAAAGGAGAGCATGTGAGGCCAGGAGGGATGGGACGGGGGGACGAGGGAAACCAGCCATGCTGGGATGCATCCCGGCACGTGGGACCTTGGTGAGTTAGTGGGCGGCTGCTTGAAGAGGGACGGTTGCCATCTCCGGGGCATGGCACGGGTGCCCACAGAGAGGGCTCTGAGTGCCGCCTCTGGCACACGTGCTACAGGTTCGCCACCACTGAACTAAGGGCTTGTGGCTTTCTCCAGTTCTTGATCACGGGATCTAGTTTCTGACTGTCTGGGTTACTCTGGGCTAATGGAGATGCCTTTTAATCGTCCAGCATCTGCAAGGCTTCTAGGAAGAAAACGTAGCCTCTGATTGGAAGCCCTTTGCAATCCCCTCCCCCTTCCCCAGAAAAGACCCTCCCTCCCCCAAGCCGGCCTCTTTCATTGCTTAGAGCAGACAGGTCAAAACCAAGGCCTGGAGGCCGGCCGCGAAGCCATCCTGGAAACAGTGAGGGAATGCCCCCCCCCGCTGCCTTGACCCTGGCCCAGGCCGGCCAGGAGCCAATGTACAATTTTGCGTTGGCCATCTGTGCCGAAAGGCATTCAGTCTTAGCTCCACAAGGCCATCTGGAAACAGCGAGGAACCGGCCCCTGCCGTGTCAGCCCCCCACCCCCTGGGTGCATGCTGGGGAGGGGTCCCCCTTTGTGAGGAATGAAGAAAGGCACCATCGCCTGGAAGTGGCCAGCAAATGGTCCTCGCCGAACTTTACCTATCCGGCTTGATGGGGTCTGCCCTGGTCCCACCCCCTTCTGCCAGAGACCCCCAGATCTGTCCCGCTCCTGCCCAGGCCCCCCACAGGCACCCTTGACGCAAATGATGTAGAGCTGGCCACGCCCACCCCGTAGGCCACACCCACTCCATCCACGCCCACCCACTCGGCCGCACCCACTCGGCCCCCTGAGGACAACCGCAATGAAATTGAGTTTGACCCCCCTGACTTAGAGGAACAACAAGAGGGCACATTTCATTTATTACGTTTTAATTTATTCAATTTATATTTATGAGCCGTGTTGGTGCAGGGGTTAGAATGCAGCCTGACAGGCTAACTCAGCCCACTGCCAGGAGTTCGATCCCGACCGGCTCAAGGCTGACTCGGCCTCCCGTCCTTCCGAGGTCGGTAAAATGAGGACCCAGATTGTTGGGGGCAAATAGGCTGGCTCTGTAAACCGCTCAGAGGGGGCTATAAAGCACTGTGAGATTGTTGCATACTAAGTGCTGTTGCATACTGCTCTAGGCCAAGCTGTCAAATGACTCAGCATGTTGTAAATGTGCCAAGTTGCTTGCTTGACCGCATGGCGTATCAATTTAATTACTTACTTGCTTTTATAAAAACCACATGCAAAAATGAGAAGAGATGAGTCAGTTGCAAAAGTCCGCGTTACGTGGAAGAGCTTACATCCTGTGCCGAGACTTCTGGCACCATCAAACATCCACACCTGCCTATCTCGGGTCCTTGGGAAGGACTCGGCAGGCAGACCAAATGCCAAGTCCCGTCTGAACACCTGGCAGGCTGTGCGATAAGCGTTAAAATAAATGGAGATTAAATAAATGAAGCCCAGCATCCTACGGGCGGAGGTGGGGTCTCCTTCCTAATCCACTAGCCGCCTCCAAAGTAGGGCCTGCCAAGTTTCAAGGCCCCTGTGGACGACCAGGAGGGCAGGGGCGCCTCTCACCCCCAAGGGCTGAGGTAGTCCAGAGGGTGGGAGCCAGCCGGAATTGCTTGACGGACGGGGTCCACAGCAGGCTCTCTCTGCTGGCCTGGGGAGGGGAGGGGGGGTCCAATTGCATTGGGGTGAGGCAATTCCTCGGTGGTTTACCTGAGGGGGGGATTGCATGCAGCATTATTATTTATTTATTTTATTTATTATTTAATTCGATTTCTATGCCGCCCTATTCCAAAAACTCAGGGCGGCTTACAACATAGATAATAACATATAGAAATCTAACATTAAATACATTTATAAAACCCCTAGATTAAAAACCAATCATCCGAAAACAAACTTACAACAAACATACACTGGCTGGGGCAAGATGTTAACTGCCCCAGGCCTGTCGGCAAAGATGTGTCTTTAACAATTTGCGAAATTATGCAGGTAAAGTAAAGTGTCTGTGGAGGTCCTCCATCCTCCAGGCCATGGTTTTCCCAAAGGTACTTTTTTCCAGAAGTCAAAATGTTTCCCTTCTCATCCAAGAAGCTTCAGGACTCCTCCAGAACTAAAAGAAGCTTCTTGGATGAGAAGCAAAACGTTTTCAAGGGGGGAAAAAAACCACAAGAAAGCCCAGCTGTCTTTCGGAAAGCACCTTTGGGATATCCAGGCGCAGGTATGCCGGCCTTCCTGCAGGCCAGGTTCCCCCCTCCCGGCTTCTCTGGTCCTCACCTAGCAGGTCACCTGTAAGGACCCACCCCACTTTGCATCTTAAAAACTCTGGGACTATTCCTTCCAACAGGCATCTTTATTAAGAGAAAATGGTTGCAGGCGTTCTAGACAGGACTTGGGGGCCAAGCCCTACGGTTCAAGGTTTTAAGAGGTCCCCAGCAGCCCCACCCCACCATCTTTCCAGCGACAATCCCAGACGTTACATTCTCACCCCCTTTTTCCTCACTGCCAGTGGAACAGAGACTTCAGAGAGGAGTAGATGAAAGCTTATGGCCCCATTGTTATGTTTTAGTCCTTTGGGTGGTATCCACATTCAGTCCCTTTTGAAGTTGTACCGAAGGAAGTGAGGGCCATAAAACCCCTTTGTTCACCCCCCCTTCCCCTTCATCCTATGACAGAATCCAGAGAGGGCAGAAATGGGGTTTTCCATGGTCGATAACTAGAGATGAAATATAATTGGATTCTGACATCACCTCAGCTCCTCCGAGTTAGAGAAAGAGCAGCCACTTTAGGGGTCCTACCTCCTTGGCGACGTCCCCGAACCCGGCTGGCCTGGGGCCGCCGCAGAAGCTGCCTGGGGCGAGGGTGGCTACCTGGGATGCCGATGGCTCTCCCGTTGCAGGGGACCTCCGCCTGTCTCTGCTGCTGTCCCAGCTGGTGGGCAGCCAGGAGGTCCGGGAGCTGCTGGCCCTGCAGTTGGCCGACTGGCACCAGCTTCAAGCGGACGTCTTCATCCGGGACGAGCGGCTGCGCATCTTCTGCCTCCTGGCGGGCAAGCCGGTGAGTTGGGCGACTGGTGCGGGCTTCCCACTCAGGCCGCTGCGGCCGTGGCCCCTTTCTCAGCCTCCGGTCTCTCCGGCCCCAGGTGTGGCAGTTATCCGAGAAGAGGACCATCAACGTTTGCTCCCAACTGGACTGGAAACGTTGCCTGGGCATCCACCTGTGGTTCCTGCTTCCTTCGACGGCCCCCCTCTCCAAGGCTCTCAGCATGTACGAAGCGGCCTTCCAGGTTGGTAGCCGCTGGGACGGCCCCACCCCGTCTGAATCGGGAGCCCGCCCTGGGAAGGGAGCCGTCGGAGCCAGGAAAAGGGTTTGGCCGAACGACTCTCTCTCACTTCATGCCCTCCAGAAGGGCGAGGCATCCAATTCCCATCATTGCTGGCCATTGGCTGGGGATGATGGGAATGGAATAGAACCCGTCCCTTGCCATCCCTTGTTCCTGTCTCTGCTTGAATACCTCCAAGGTTTTGTGACAATTTTATTGTACGTCGTCCAGGGTCCCTCTATGAGGGAGATGGGTGGTTTTAAAATGTGTGTGAGAGAGAGACAGGGACAGAGGGAGATAAGAAAGGAAAAGAGAGAGAAAGAGGTGTATGGATGATGGAGAGGGAGGGAATAAAGAGTCAGAGGAAACGGTAGAGAGATGATACAAGGAGAGAGAGAGAGAGAATGTTATAACAGAATAGGTGGAGAGGAGAGAGATTCGTGTGTGTGTGTGTGTGTATGTGTGTGTGTGTGTGTGTGTGTGTGTGTATATATATATATATATATATATATATATATATATATATATATATATATATAGGTCTTTGGTTCTTCGGGTTTTCTCCCACGTAGAATTTGAAGTGTCTTGGCGACGTTTCGACGAAGTCTCATTCGTCATCTTCAGGCTGGTGCTTTCGGCTTCTGCTTCTAGGAGCAATGTGAGATTTTAGCTGTTTCTTCCTTTTAACTGCCAGTGGGGGTTTGAACTGATTGGCTGGGAGCTCAGCTGTGTTCTGATTGGGTGGAGGTGTGTTCTGATTGGTTAGGGGCTTGGCTGTGCTCTGATTGGATGCTCCTAGAAGCAGAAGCCGAAAGCACCAGCCTGAAGATGACGAATGAGACTTCGTCGAAACGTCGCCAAGACACTTATATACATATACATGTGTGTATATAGATATATGCGTGTGTGTGGAGAGACAGACCGACAGACATATAGACAGACAGGTTGGGGGGGGGACGTAAGTGTTTACATCAGCACTGACAAAAACTGGGGGTGTCCCAAGAGAGGGGAAAGTTCATTGCCCAGAATGGAGGCTCCCCTCCGAGTTTTGCAGAAGGACACCGGAGGGGGGGAGAAAGGAGGACAAGGTTTCCCCGTGACTGGGGAAGGCCTGGCTGGAGCTCTAGGGTATCCACTGGGGGTGGGGGGGAGGCCTTGTAATTTGGGGCTTGTTTGAAGCCCCCCTGGAAGATGGGAGTCGCTCTGTCTGCAACGATGCCGCCTCCCCCCTCCCCACCGGCTCGATGTTCCCCAGGACTCCCCGGATGGAGAGAGGTACGCCTGCCCTCCACTGCCCCCCTACCTAGAAGACTCCGGCTGTGTGGTGGAGAATGACAACTCCCAGCGCCCGCTGCGAGACGTGTGTTTTCACCTGCTGAAATTGTACAGTGACAGGTACCTTCTTTGTTCTTCTCCCCTGGGGCGTTTCCTGCAGGTTCCCCCGTTCGGCTCCCCTTCTCCCCCCCCCAATCCAGAGGCCTGAAGTCCCACATACCCGGGTGGATTTTTGCATATGTTAAGTGCTGGCAATGGGACAGAGAAAGCAACATGGGGGGGGAGTCCCTCTTTTTTCCCCCTCCTGTGCTCGCCTTGCTCTCCTGTGGTCCCCAATTCAGAAATTGTTATTTATTATTTTTGACTATTTTTGACTAGTCACTGCCTGGACTAGTCCCTACTTTGTTTGTGGCCAGCTCATTGGAAGCAGTTTGACCCAGACCCAGCTTCACGGGACTGCCCAGCCAATGAAACCGGGTAAGAATTAAGAAGAGGTGAACTTGGAACGAGAGACGCTTGGGTGTAGCGTATCATGGTTCTGACCGATGAAACTCTTCGAAAGAACTTTGAGGCATTGTTTACCTGAAAGAATCTTCATTTTGAGTAGCGTAATATTGGCACTGCATAATCGAAGCCAAAAACTGAATTCCCCTCCCCTGGGCACCTAGTATCAAAGCACAATTCCCTCCTCCAATTAACAGTCATAAATCACGTTCCCCAATTAGCTTGAAACGCAGGCGGCCTCTCCAGTTCTCCAGCCCGCCAATCCTTTATCAGCTCTGGGCTCAATAACCTTGATTCTCAGGCTAAGTTTAGTGTTGTTATATCCAGCTGGACTCCCGGTCACACACACACACACACACACACACACACACACCCCTTCCCGGCATCATCTAACTGTAAAATTGAAAGGGAAAAAGATGGCTACATTTCCATCTGTTGTCTACGCAAAACATCCGATGCTAGCAGCGTTGACAGTAGCGGTTAAGGCCCCAGACTAGAAATGGACCTCAACTCCCAGAATTCCTGAGCCAGCCATGAAATCCACTGGTTGTAAAGGGGCCGTAGTTGCCCACCTCCGCCCTAAAGCTCGAATATATCCTGCCATTTTTAGTCTGGGGCCTCAACCACCCACACCCAAGCGTCTCTCGTCCCGTGTTCGGCTCTCCTTAATTCTCACCCGGTTTATTATAGCTGAGCAGCCCAGTGAAGCTCTGCTCTTTGCAGATTTGCCAAGCGGGAGGAGGCCTCTCCGTCTCCTGTCTGGGAGGGGGACGTGGAGTTCTGGGCCCTCCCTGGGTTGACCTGGAGTTCCCTTGCAGGTGCTACGACTTGCACCAGCTGCTCGACCCTCGCAGCATCACCGCCGACCCCCTGGACCACCGTCTCAGCTGGCACCTGTGGGAAGCCCTCCGGGCCTTGAACTACACCCACCTGTCCGAGCAGTGCCGGGGGGTGCTGAACGCCAGCTACGCCGCCCAGCTGGAGAGGGAGGGGCTGTGGGAGTGGGCGGTCTTCGTCCTGCTTCACACCCCCAACGCTCAGTGAGTGATCGGGCGCTTTGGCTGCTCGGGGCCGCCATCCGCAGCTTTATGATGATGATGATGATGATGATGATGATGATGATGATGATGATGGAAGGGACCTTGGCATAACTCTTTTTTTTTTCAGCGCTGTTGTAACTTCAGCCAGTCATTAAATGAACGGTTGTGAGTTGAGGACCGTCTGTCTTTGAAAGCAGCACCCAGAGAGCCTTTGGGGAAACGGCCCCTCATGATTGTCAAGGTCTAGGCCAGGGGTGGGCAACCTCGGCTCTTTTATGACTCCTGGACTCCAACTCCCAGAATCCCTGAACCAGCATGGGGGAACTATGTGGCTCCTTCATGACTGGTGGACTCCAACTCCCAGAATCCCTCAGCCAGC
This sequence comes from Bothrops alternatus, assembly GCA_034064705.1. Classification (NCBI taxonomy): domain Eukaryota; kingdom Metazoa; phylum Chordata; class Lepidosauria; order Squamata; family Viperidae; genus Bothrops; species Bothrops alternatus. The sequence continues at coordinate 838,334 of JARGCV010000037.1, forward strand.
ATGGGGGAACTATGTGGCTCCTTCATGACTGGTGGACTCCAACTCCCAGAATTCCTGAGCCAGCATGAGGGAACTATGTGGCCCCTTCATGACTCATGGACTTCAACTCCCAGAACTCCTGAGCCAGCATGGGGGAAACTAGGGCCCCTTCATGACTGGTGGACTCCAACTCCCAGAATTCCTGAGCCAGCATGAGGGAACTATGTGGCCCCTTCATGACTCATGGACTCCAACTCCCAGAATTCCTGAGCCAGCAGGGGGAAAACTTTGGCCCCTTCATGACTCGTGGACTTCAACTCCCAGAATTCCTGAGCCAGGAAGGCTCAGCTTGGAAACCTCTCCCCTTTTCTTCAGCATGGCTGGCTCAGGAATTCTGGGAGTGGAAGTCCACGAGTCGTAAAAGGGTCCAGGTTGCCCACCTCTGGTCTATAAGACTCCTGCTTCAAGTGGCTTTGAAGTTAGAAGCTTTAAAATGATAAATTCTGCCCCAGGACCCCCTTTTACGGTGAGACCAAGCTGAGATCTCCGGTTCTTCCCTTCCATGCTGGTAAGGAACGGGGTTTGCTCTCTGTTTATACTCGGAGGGCTTCTCCTGGGGGGGGGGCTTAGAGGTTCTTTGCTTGAGCTGTTTATTATTAGCCTATTTGGCACTTTCTTGGTTGGGGTGTTGTTCACTTCTTGACTGGGGGTCTGACATTAATTTTTGAGTTCATTTATTGCTCACTTAATTGCTGGCAGGGAGATGTTTCGGCCTCTTTGACCAGCTGATCGTCTCTTTTTCATAGTGCGTAGACATTGCTTACGTCTGTGTGTCTGTCGATGGCTAGTTTGTCAAGAGGCTTATAGACGCTCCTTCGCGTTTTTGGACTTGGCCTGGCCTAGGATAGATAAATTCCAAAACTGACATCAGACCCCAATCAAGAAACTGCCAAACAAGCCAGCGGTAAATAAGGACCTCCAAGACCACCCCCAACAACGCTCAAGGGGCAAGCCACTAGTCCAGTGTTTCTCAACCTTGACAATTTTAAGGCATGTGGACTTCAACTCCCAGAATTCCACAGCCAGCAAAGCTGGCTGTGGAATTCTGGGAATTGAAGTCCACATGCCTTAAAATTGTCAAGGTTGAGAAACACTGGACTAGTCCACCTTTTCTTCACCATGGGCCTCCTTTAAATCCCTTTTGTGGCCACGGACCCCCAAGATTTAACTCAAGATTCAAACCGTAACATTTTTTCAAGCCTTCCTGGACCCCCCGTGAGAACATCATGCCCCCACCACCACCACTGCCCTAAAATATAAACTGGGAGCAACCCCTCCCCTTCCTTCTGTTGCCTAGTTGGGTCATGAAAACATCTGCGAGAAAACAGCAGCGAGGACCCCCACAACTCAAGTACGCGCTACAAAGCTTCTCCTTTATTGCGATGCGCTTTTAAACATTTTTTTTTTAACCACGTGCTAAATAAATCCCCAGGGGCCGTGAAAATGCCCATTTTGAGAAGGCCTGGGCCCCTTTGTGGGCAGGACTTGGGTGGAAAGTATTTGGAGCTGTCCTTCACTGCCCCCCACTTCCCCCCTCCCCAGAATGCGGGAAAGGGCCGTGAGGGAGCTGCTGAGTCGCCATTGCAAGCTGCTGGACTTGCCGGAGTCCCGGAACAAGGAGGCCTTCCTGACGGAGAAGCTGTGCGTGCCCCCGGCGTGGATCTACGAGGCGAAGGCCCTGTGGGCCAGGAGGGAGGGCAACAGGCCCCGTGAGGCCCTCTACCTCTTCAAGGCTGGCCACTGGAACCAGTGCCACCAGCTGGTGGTCAGGCACTTGGCTTCCGGTAAGCGCGCACATCCCTTCCCCAGTGGCTTTCCGTGGGGCTGAGGTCCTCCCCTGCTAGCGGGGAAAAGTGGGCAGGCAGACTCTGCCCATCCCTCTCTCCTCTCACCTTCCCCGCAGACGCCATTATTAACGAGAACTACACCTACCTGAAGGGATTCTTGGAAGACCTGTCCAGTCCTGAGCACTGCAGCCTCATTCAGGGCTGGGACACCGCCGGGCTGGTTTTCTTGGACTATCTCCAGGTCATCGAGATGGTCAACAGAATTCAGCAGGTAGGCTGGCCACGGGGAAGTTTCCCGCCCCCCCCAAGGTGGCGGGGATTCTTGACCCCTTCCAAGTGGCTGGTCCACAAAGCGGCTGGATTGCGGGGGGCCCACCGGGCCGCTGACTGTCCCTCCGATCCACTTCCAGCTGGACTGTACCGGGTACGAGCTGGAGGAGCTGCACTCCAAGGTGATCTCCCTCTGCAGCCGGATAGAGCTGGTCCAGTGCCACAGCGCCAAGGACAGGTTGGCTCAGTCAGGTAAGGCTGGGCTCTTCGCTGTCTTGGGGGGGCGCTGCTGCTTTGGGGGGCACCCAGCTCCTCGTGTGAAGGGTGCTTAAAAAGAGGCTGAGGGTAGATCTTTCTCCGGCCTGCATTGGTGAAAAATAGCCCACGAGCGAAGCTTCTGGAGAGGGTCCTTGTACTGCTGGATCAAGAGGGGGTCCGCGCAAGACCCTCTCCACTCAAGAGACCACCCGGGGCTTCGCACAGAGTATTTGGGGCTTGAAGAGGAGAGCGCGCGGGAGGCAGCTCGCTCTCTGCAAGGTCCCCATTTTACCTGTGCTCTCCTCCCCAATCGGTCAGAAAAGGAGAAGTGGGGCAACTCCCCCCCCCAGCAGCTGGGGCTACAAAACTGATGCCGGGTGGCCCAAGGGGGCTCCTCTCCTCCCGGGTCTGGGCAGCCCCTGAAGGTCCACGTTGAGTCAGGAATTGTTGCGAGCCGTGGTAGCCCAGGGGCCAGAATGCAGCACCGCAGGCTCTTTCTGCCGGCTTTCGGCAATTCGGCCCTGACCGGCTCAAGGTTCACTCAGCCTTCCGTCTTTCCGAGGTCGATAAAATGAGGACCCAGGTGGGGTTGGGGCGACATGCTGACTCTGTAAACAGCCTAGAGAGGCCTGTAAAGCCCTGTGAAGCGGTTGATAAGTCTACCCAGGGGTGTCAAACTCCATTCCACTGAGGGCCGCATCAGCATTGTGGTTGCCCTGGGGGGGGGGTGGCCAGGGTGGGTGCGGCCTACTGGGTGGGCGTGGATGGAGTGGGTGTGGCCTACTGGGTGGGTAGGGTGCCTGTGGGGGCCTGGGCAGGAGTGGGACAGATCTGAGGGTCTCTGGCAGAAGGGGGTGGGACCGGGGCAAGCGCCAAGGCAGGGTCCACCGGGGCAAGAGCCATGATGGCCACCACAAAATTGTACATTGGCTCCAGGCCAGCCTGGGTCAGGGCCAAGGCAGCGGGGGCCGTTTCCTCACTGTTTCCAGGATGGCTTCGCGGGCCGCATCCGCCCCCCCCCCCGGGCCTTGTGTTTGACCTGTCTGGTCTGAGGGCTGTGGCTATTGCTATTAATACAGAGGAACCCCTGGGGGAGGGGGCTGTTTGTGCTAGACTAGAGGATCAAACTTTAGAACTCATTTTGGCACCTGCTTTTTGTTCGTTTTAACATTTTGATTGGCTGAGTTTTATAGCTTTAATACAGTTTCATCTGCCTTTTAATTTAGAATTGGGAGCTCCCCACACTGAGTGGAAAGATGGGTGACTATAGAAATAGGGTGGGTGGGTGGATGGATGGATGTTTGGATGGATGGATGGATGGATGGATGGATGGATGGATGGATGGATGGATGGATGGATGGATGGATGGATGGATGGATGGATGGATGGATGGATGGATGGATGGATGGACGGACGGACGGACGGATGGACGGATGGATGGACGGATGGATGAACGGATGGATGGATGGATGGATGGATGGATGGATGGACGGACGGACGGACGGATGGACGGATGGATGGACGGATGGATGAACGGATGGATGGATGGATGGATGGATGGATGGATGGATGGACGGACGGATGGATGGATGGATGGATGGATGGATGGATGGATGGATGGATGGATGGACAGATAGACCAATGATAGATGGTAGGTAAGCAGGCAGACAAGCAGACCACTCCCTTCTGGCTGCTCCCCATCCCCTCGGTGAGGCTCTCCCTATGTCTAGTTCAAGCACTCCCGTCCTCCTTTCCCCATCCAGGGCGTCCCTCTTCCCCTGGGAAGTTGCCCAGAATCCCTGGATCTAAGCACCCATCTCCCCCCCCCCACTCAGTGGAGGGGCAGAGGGACTGTCCTGCCCGGGATCCGTTGCAGCCGGCTGAAAAGACCCGGGCCTTTTCCCACCTCTGGACTGACCAGCCGCCCCCTGCTTCCTCTCCCCGCAGAGATGGCCAAGCGCAACGCAGACATCCTCCGTGTGGTGCTGAGCTTGCAGCACCCTCCGGACTCGGCTTCCGGCGCCACCCCCGACGTGCAGAGAGTCCCGCTGCGCCTGCTGGCCCCCCACATCAGCCGGCTGCCCATGCCGGAAGACTACGCGCTGGAGGAACTCCGCGGGCTGACCCAGTCCTACCTGCGGGAACTGATGGTGGTGGCCCAGTGAAGCTGCCCGGCCTGCCAGTCTGGGGTGCCGGCCTGCCACACCATCGGGCACCCCTTTGGACCCAGCATGGGGTGGTTACGGGACGCAGCCTTCCTTCCTTCCTTCCTGCTCTGGGGCGCCCCACGGCTACCGCCATCTAGCTGGCGAGGGAGGGAGGGAGGGGCTCAGGAAGCTTAAGGCCCGGCTCTGCGGTGGGACCCCCGTGAGCCCCCCTCCCCTCCTACCCCAAGCGCTTCGTGGTGTTAATAAAGCCTGCTGCCGCAGAATCCCTTTGTGGTGACCGCTCCCCCCCCCCCGCTGGCCTGGCATTTGGCAGGCCGAAGAGAGGGGAGCAGCAGCGGTGGCAGCCGAGACCCTTCCTCTGCTCACTGGGGGGGGGGAATGCTAGAGATCATTGTGTGTACATAGTCCCTGATTCAGCTGAGCTCTGCCTGGAGATTTCTTCAGGGAGGGGCCAAAGGAGATGGCCCTGGAGGGAGGGGGCTTGGTCAGCACGGCAGCAGCATCTTTTCTCAATTGCCCCTTCCCCATTGGTCAGCCCAAACAGGGGAATTGGGGTCTGCGCCCCTGGCTTTGGCCGGAGAGGCTGGAGAAGGGCCCTTTGGAGACCTCCACACGCACCCAGGAAGGGAGTCTCCCCCTCTTGGGCCCAGGGCAGCCTCTGAGGAGGGGGACAGTCAGAGGCCGGGGGCCCTTCCGTCCACTCGTGGGGCGGGGTCTGCGCATTCCCCATACGCCCAGGGGACCGGCCTAGCCCTTGGCACAACCTCAGCCCGGGTCTCTCAGGGAGACGCAGGGCGGGGGTTGCGGCTGGATCAGGGATGGACAGAGAGGGGGGGCGTGTGTGCATGTGTGCTTGACTGCGTGTCTTGATGGGGGGGTGCCAGAAAAGTCGTTACGCATGAAGATTATGTAAAGGTTTTTATTAAAAGTATAAATAAATCATCCAAATTATTTTCTTGTCTGTTTTTCTGGAAATACTTTATACAAAAAAAATAAAATGTTTATAGCATTTTCCTGATTGTCTCTTTCTTCTTTCTGTATGTTCCATTTTTTATTTTTATTTTTTTGAGTTGGGGGCATTTCTCAGGATCCCACTTATGACTTTCAGCTAGTCCAGGGGTAGGCAATCTTGGTTCTTTTATGACTCCTGGACTTCAACTCCCAGAATTCCTGAGCCAGCATGGGGGAACTTTGGCCCCTTCATGACTGATGGACTTCAACTCCCAGAATTCCTGAGCCAGCCATGCTGAGGGGAAAGGGAGAGGTTTCCAATCTGAGCCAGACTGGCTCAGGAATTCTGGGAGTTGAAGTCCACAAGCCATAAAGGGGCCAAGGTTGCCTACCCCTGAACCATTGCAGTTTTTTTTCCCTTAAGAATTTTATTAGGCTTCAAAAATAAAAAAAATACAAAATTGCAGCGCAAAGGGAAAAGTGGGGGAGGGTGGGATCAACGGAATGTTTAAAGCCCCCACCCACCCAAAATAATACAGGAAAAAATTACTTCAATATGGGTGCCATTACAGAATAAAATATTCTTGTTTTAGTTTTAAAAAAGACAAAAACTTACATATCAATATATGTATTCCATGGTCTTTTAAATGCATCAGTTTCAATTACACAAATGAAAATACTACTAAATATTCAGCCAGAGTTTCATTCCATACAGCATTAACCTTGTGAAGCTTCCTCCTTCCGTTATATATTCAAGATGGACAGTATTTAATATTTATTTGCTACGTATGTGTAGGGATGTGGGTCTGTATATATATTGTAGATCAGGGGTTCTCAACCTTGGCAACTTTAAGACTTGTGGACTTCAATTCCCAGAATTCCTCAGCCAGCTTTGCTGGCTGAGGAATTCTGGGAGTTGAAGTCCACAAGTCTTAAAGTTGCCAAGGTTGAGAACCCCTGTTGTAGATAGTATGTTTAGGTATGTGTCATGTATGTGTTTCACTTTGAGAGCGGGCAATTAAATTTCATTTTTGATGTGTGCCGTTGTGCCCACAGTAAAAAAATGACAATAAAGGTTATCTTATTTCTACAAGCAAATGATGTTATCCAATAAATCACGTCTGACTCTTGGCGATTTCTGTGGGCCAGGTCCTCTCCACATCTTCTGATCTTTGAGTATAATCAAATATGTCTAATAAGTATATTCATATTTTAATGTCAGAGTCGCCTGTGGTGAGATGGCAGCAAATAAATTTAATTTAAAAAAATCGTATGCATTAGCAATAAGATATTCATCATTAAGACAAAATCAGTTCTAGCTGAAAATGAAATTCATTTTTACCTATTTCAAATCTTTCAAGAGCATCAAGGCAAAATATTTGGATCAACACTGCCACATCTGGAAATTCAGGAACGTTTGTGCAGCAGGCGACGTCCGTAGCACAACAGCACTGTTTGGAAGGATGACTGCATTTGTTGCAGGGGAAACGGCAAAAATGTCTCCACATTTACAGGACTTTTAGCTACAGTTTGCAAAGTGACCTGCTTTGCACATAATGCTAGTTCAAAACAACCACATTGCAGTTTAGTGTTGACATGCAAACTGGGTTACAAACTAGGAACTAGGCCCATCTTAATATTTTTTTTTATTTTTATCAAAATGCCTACTTCAAGGCAAACTATGCCAGCATAAATCTGTTGATTCGTTAGGACTTTTTTCCTTCTAACCATCTCCTGGATCAACTATTTTTTCAACCGCTGCTTAGGATTTGGCTTATGAGTGCAATACTTCCTGATCGTGATCCATTCAAAACCGATTTACTTCAAGCAAATCGGTAGCAGCCTCTTTGCTGGGTCTCACAGACACCTGAGATTAAATGAGTTTATTCCAAATATTGGGACGAGTCTTATCACATAACCCAGTGGTGGCGAACCTACGGCACGGGTGCCAGAGGTGGCGCTCAGAGCCCTCTCTGTGGGCAGGCGCGCCATCGCCCCAGTCCTGGGTCTTCAGCTTGGTTTTATTGCAAAAGAAAAAAAAAAGGTTCAAGCAATCAGTCAATTTCAACTTCTCGTGGGGGAAAAAAAAGTTCTTGCAAAGTTGGAATTGATTGATTGAACTTTTTAATCCCACCCAGTTTGCCATTACCACTGCAGCCACGGCCACCCAATGGGCCATGCCCAGCCAATGGCACTCGACCATGCATAAGTGGGTTTTGGGTTGCAGTTTGGGCACTCAGTCGCTTCGATACATATTTGAGAACTCCATGGACACTTTCAGCTTACCTTTTTCATTTTTCTAGAGGGTTGTTTTTGTTGTTTTAATTAGCTTATTTTAAACCTCCTCTGCTCCCTTTCTCTGTCTCTCCTCGCCGGAGTTCTGTTTCCACCTGGCTTGAGGTGAGGAAAATCCATCTGGGTCTGGCAGGCAACCTGCAGCCCTTGGAGAAAGAGACCTTTTCCGTTATTCCACCAGCAGGGAGCTCACGTATCTCTGCACATGCCTTGCAAACAGGTCTAAGATGTCCCGGGCAGTTTGGTGGGGCTGGTTCCTCCAGCTGCGTCTCGGTGGGTGTGAACATGTTGCGGACTCCTGGCGTTTGCGCCTTCCTGCTTCTTGGGATCGCCCTGGGATTCTTCAGGATGCCAGGTAAGGTGTTTCCCAGGATTTGAGGGTGTCTCTGCTTGAGGAAAGAGGGACAGTGAGAAGGGGTGGCTTTATCGGCTCAGCAACACAAACCTTGTGGCACTCCGGCAACTCTCTTGAAGGACCTTTTCGCGAATTGGGCTCCTTGAGATCCAACATCATCTCCAGAGTTTCAGATCCTAACAGAGTTGGGAGGGATCTTTGCCCTTCCCCCAAGGATGGCAGGTAGGATTCCTCCCCCCAATCCAGCGCTTCTCCCTTTGGGTTTTAGTTCCATGTTTTCAGCGACACACACAAAAAAAGAGTCCCTTAAGACTAAGTGCTCCGTGGCCGGGTGGCCTGCTAAACCGCCATTGGGGAAGGGCCATCAGCTAAATTGCAATTCAATCAGCCCGGCGAGGACCAGCCGGGGCTAGTAATTGGAATTGGTGTGTCTTGATCTGTAAGCGAACCTCACAAGATGTCACCAGAAGTTCCCAGACAGCGGAAACAGGACACCTGTCATTAAACTTTCAAACCAGGGAAGGGACAGCTCTGCATTTGGCAGGTGGGGACCGATGGGGAAGAGGGAAGGGGGTCAGGTGGGGAGAGGAAGGCTGTGGTGAAGAGCGGTAGACTCCCGCTTCAAATCTCACTTTCTGGGGGGGGGGCTCCTGAAGTGCTGCTGGGCCCTCGGTGTGCCCAAAACATGCAGACATTTTATTAGCAGCTGGGTCACTTCATCGGTGCCTGATGACGGCCTAAGAACGAACCATCTGCAGGAGAGCATCCAAGCTCAAGACATCAAGAGCCAAGGGACTGAGCTAGAAGAAGACCTTTCTCCACGCTTAGCCCCTTTGATCTTTATCTTTTATCTCTCATTGATTTTACTGATCTAGGGGTCCTAATGGACAACCACTTATGTATATTACTCTACCCTGCACTAATGAGGCCACCTTGGAATCTGGCATCCAGTTCTGGTCGCCATGATACCAAAACGATGTGGAGACTCCAGAAAGGGTTAGAGTTAGAGTTAGGGTTCAGACCTGAGCACAAATATTCTCCTTTATTAGATTTTCCAAAAAAGTAACTTCTGGGGCTCCTTCAACCCAAATCCAAGAGGGAGCATCTATCTTGTGCCAAGGCTGATTGCTGGAGCCCGTCTTTCGAGGGCCAGCAACGCCTGGTTTAAACCCATAAAACATTTCCCTGCCCATCTTCAGTCTGGCAAGCCTTGCAGGACAGCACGGGGCGCCACGGCGACTCGCGTGTGAATTTCCGTGTGAGCATTAATCCACCCAGAGCCCTCCTTTCATGCGGTGTCACTTCGGTTTAATTAGATCCTTCATTTGGCAGAGTGAGCACTGGCTCACGGCCAAGGATCCGAGTCCCGTAAAGAAGAGCGGTGCGTAGCAGATGGCCAGCTGCTGGCACCTGCGCCTGGACCCGAATCCATGTATGCTCAGAGAATGGACTCGCCTGGCAGGGGTGAGGCTGGCCAGCAAGTGACCCTGTCCAAACCTACCTCCTACTCACCCCCTTCCTCCATTTATTCCCAAAACGCAGCCAATGGTCCAAAAAACAGGAACTGTTGCATTAACAGAAAGATAAAATCAAGAGTGTACAGAGAAGAGCAACAAAGACGATCAGGGGACTGGAGGCTAAAACATATAAAGAACGGTTGCTGGAATTGGGGATGTCTGGTTTAACGAAGAGAAGGACGAGGGGGGACATGATAGCCGCCTTCCAGTATCTCAGGGGCTGCCCCAAAGAAGAGGGAGTCAAGCTATTCTCCAGAGCCCCTGAAGAAGGCAGGAGAAGAAGCAACGGATGGAAACTCACCAAGGAGAGAAGCAACCTAGAAATAAGGAGGAATTTCCTGACAGTGAGAACAATTAGCCAGTGGAACCACCTGCCTCCAGAAGCGATGAATGCTCCAACACTGGAAGTTTTTAAGAAGAGACTGGACAAGCATTTGTCCGAAATAATATAGGGTTTCCTGCCTGAGCAGGGGGTTGGACTAGATGACCTCCAAGGTCCCTTCCTCCTCCTCCTCCTCGTCCTCCTTCTTCTTTTTATTATTATTACTATTACTACTACTACTACTACTACTACTACTACTACTACTACTACTACTACTACTATTACTACTATTAAGATCACATGAAGTGCTCTTCACAAGCCAACATCATGTTATGGGGAGATCAACTCCAAACCATGCTTAGAGAGGCAGAGGGGCTGCGAGGACGGGCTGCTGTCCTTTTGTCCGGCTGTTCTTGCTGGAGAGAGGACAGGAGAAGGGGGCAGGCTCGCCCTCCCCTCTCTTTGCCCCCTGGTTCTCCAGCTTGGCCCTTCTCTCCACAGGCTGCTCAGGAGCCTCAGGGAAGGTGGCCTACCAGCTGCTGCACCAGCTCTTTGCCAATTACTCCAGCGCTTTGCGGCCGGCAGAGGACACTGACCAGGCACTCAACGTCACCCTTCAGGTCACCCTCTCCCAGATCATAGACATGGTAAGAGCCCAGGATGGCGGGACATCCTCTATCGAGAGGGGAGCCTGGTGGGAAAGGGGAAAGAGGTAGAACTTGCCCCAGATTTCTGCTGCTAATTTCTGTTCCTTGTCACCGTTTTTACGCCAGTCCCTGAGGTTGTAAAGTTAGTCACAGAGTTGTTAAGTGAACTCTTCCCTTCTGCTCCAGGACGAGAGGAACCAAATCTTGACCGCTTACCTGTGGATCCGGCAGGTGTGGGTGGACGCCTACCTCAGCTGGGACAAGGAGGACTACGGCGGCATTGACAGCATCCAGATCCCCAGCAGCTACGTGTGGAGACCCGACATTATCCTTTACAACAAGTAGGTGACCAAGGAGGGTGGCCGAGATGTGGGAGGGGATTCCCCGCAGAGGAGCCAAAATGACCCTGGGGAATGCAAGGCCCAGCGGTGTGGAGGGTGGCCTCCGAGGCTGGGCAGGGAGGCTTCCCCGGAGCCACGTGGGTCCTGCCCTGGTAAGGTTGCAGCGAGGACAAAACATTTTATATATCAGCCCTACGCAAAGCCACTTTGCAGGAGCATCAGGTGAGCGTCAGTTGAGATGGGCACTGCAGAACTGGGATGGACAAGTCACAAGCAAAAGAAATGTGTGAAATGGGATCCACGAGGTCTGGTGGATTCCTGTCACGATCTAGTGGCCACGAGAACTCAGTGGGAGCTCCCGGTTCAAGGCCAGAGAGCCGCGGCTGATGGGCCTCCTTCCGAAGAAGCTCTTTGGGAAACAGAGACTCCGGCTAGATTCGGATTTGGGTTACATTAGCTGGACCCGCACTTTCAGGGGCTTCTTCAAGCCATCTGGCTGCTATGAGGGGGGGTCCTTGGTGCTCCCTGGGCTTGGTTGTTTTCTTGCAGACGTTTCATCACCTGAACAAGGAAACTTCATCAGTGCACCTAGCCATGTTACCCGGCTGGGTCACGAAACAGGCCCCGTCCTCCTCCTCCTCCTCCTCCTCCTCCTCCTCCTCCTCCTCCTCCCCTCTGCAAACCACCCTCCCTCCCAGCACTGAAGCTGTTACCTGGTTGGGTTATGAAACCTTTGCAAGAAAACAACTAAGCTGAAAGAGCAGCAAGGACCCACAAGCCCCCCCTCCTCCTCCTCCTCCTCCTCTCTACAAACCCAACTCCCTTCTAGAGCTGATCATATTACCTAGTTGGGTAATGAAACGTCTGCATGAAAACCACCCAGCTCAGAGACCAGCAAGGACCCCTCATTTAACTCTGAGCTACTAATATTCTCCTTTCTCTGTGTTAACATAGTTGGGCTGGCAGACAAGGAGATCCACCTGGCCAGCAGCCGGTGCTGAATGATATCCAGGGAAGAAAAAGGGATCATTTCAAGAATTAGGAGTCAGTATAAGGAATAGAATAGAATAGAATAGAATAGAATAGAATAGAATAGAATAGAATAGAATAGAATAGAATAGAATAGAATAGAATAGAATAGAATAGAATATAGAATATAGAATATAGAATATAGAATATAGAATATAGAATATAGAATATAGAATATAGAATAGAATAGAATATAGAATAGAATAGAATAGAATAGAATAGAGAAGAGAAGAGAAGAGAAGAGAAGAGAAGAGAATATAGAATAGAATAGAATAGAATAGAATAGAATAGAATAGAATAGAATAGAATAGAATATAGAATAGAATAGAATAGAATAGAGTAGAATAGAATAGAATAGAATAGAATAGAATAGAATAGAATAGAATAGAATAGAATAGAATAGAATATAGAATAGGAATAGAATAGAACAGTATAGAACAGAATAGAATAGAATACAAAATAGAATAGAATACTGTATGGAGAATGTTGTATGTATGGATCCTTGGTTTGTATGTTGCTATTGTTATTGGAAAATTTTTATGTGTACCCATATTGTTGTTGTGAGCCGCCCCGAGTCTCAGGAGAGGGGCGGCATACAAATTTGATAAATAAATAAATAGAATAGAATAGAATAGAATTGGAAGGGACCTTGGAGGTCATCTAGTCCAGCCCTCTGCTCAACCTATACCATTGCAGTCACCCTGATCTAGAGATGGAGGGGCAGGTGGCAGGGGTTAACAGGGGTGCACGTAACTCTAGGCTGCATCTGGGAAACCCCCGTCAGTGTGAAGAACTCTGGCCTTGAAAAAAACCAGGACTTCCGGCTCCTAAATTTCCCAGAATCCTCAAAGGTCTGGTATTTTTGGAATGAACCTTTCTTTGAGACTCATCCAAAGCCCTTGCTGAATGTGTCAGTCACCTCTGTTAAGCCAAAGCCCACACATGGATTTGTCAGAGGAAGAACAGCTGGGGGGACAGGGTGGGCATCCCTTTGGCTCATGAATTACAGGCAGTCCTCACCTTATGGCCACGGTTCATCCCACATTTTCCATCGCTAAGAGAGACAGTTCTCAAGTGAATTTTGCCTCAGTTTACCATCTTTCTGGCCAGGGTTATTAGGGGAACCATTGCGGATGTTAAGCGAGTCACAGGGTCGGCTTCCCCGTTGACTTTGCTTGTCGGAAGGTTGTAAAAGGGGGTCCCCTGACCCCAGGGGGACGGTGCGACCGTCATAAATACGTGCAAAGTGTCCGGATTTTTCTCACAGGGCCCCAGGCGATGCTGCAGTGATTGCTTCTAAAGTGGTCCTAAGCCACTTTTTTTTGGTGCTGTTGTAACTCTGAACGGTCACTAAACCAATTTTGTAAGTTGAGGACTACCTAGGCCCTTGTGGGGTACGTGGTCTGGCCAGGTTTCTGGAAGGGAAGACCAGCAGCCGACCAGACGGTCCCAGTCCCCACACCCAGCTGCTGAGTTTCTTCCGGCTACTTTGTAGGTGAGTCTTTTCTCCGATGTGGTGGCTGCCACGTAGCGGCTGCTCTACGCAGGATTGAGGGTCAGCTCCATGATGCTCGTCCAGAAGACGGTGGCCCATTCTATGTCCCACTGTTTCTGGAAGCCCAGCTGATGCTTTGTCCCTTTCCAGAATGGGCAGAAAGAGGTCCACCGTCTCTACCCAACCCCAACCTGACTCCGTCCTCTCATTCTCTCCCAGTGCCGATCACCAGTTCACCAGCTCCATGGAGACCAACGTGGTGATCCGTTGCGACGGGCGGATCAGGTGGGATTCCCCGGCCATCACCAAGAGCTCCTGCAAGGTGGACGTCTCCTATTTCCCTTTTGACGGGCAGCAGTGCCCCCTGACCTTTGGCTCCTGGACCTACAACGGCAACCAAATCGACCTTCTCAGCATGCAGGAGACGGGAGACCTGACCGACTTTGTGGAGAACGTGGAGTGGGAAGTGCTGGGGATGCCTGCCCAGAGGAACGTCATCACTTACGGATGCTGTTCGGAACCCTACCCAGATATCACCTACAAGTTGCTGCTGAGGAGGCGGGCTTCCTTCTACGTCTTCAACCTTCTCGTGCCCTGCATCATGACCTCCTTCCTGGCCCCTCTGGGTTTCTACCTTCCGGCCGACTCGGGCGAGAAGGTATCCCTGGGGGTGACCGTTCTTCTGGCCCTGACCGTCTTCCAGCTGCTGGTGGCTGAAAGCATGCCGCCCTCTGAGAACGTGCCGCTGATTGGTGAGTGGAGAACCAAGATTCCAGTTCTAGATCCCACCACCATCCCGTCCCCACTCAGAAAAACACGCTGACCTGGATGTGTATGGAGATCCATATCATGGTTGCCCCAAAGGTGTTTTTCCAAAAGGGTCTCATTATGTCCGGTCTAACGAAGGATAGCGGTGTTCCAGTATCTCAGGGGTTGCCCCAAAGAAGAGGGGGTCAGGCTATTCTCCAAAGCACCTGAAGGCAGGAGAAGAAGGAACGGGTGGACACTCGTCAAGGAGAGAAGCAACCTGGAATGAAGGAGGAATTTCCTGACAGTGAAAACAATTAGTCAGTGGAACTACTTGCCTCCAGAAGTTGTGGCTGCTCCAACACTGGAGGTGTTTGAGAAGACACTGAACAGTCATTTGAGCCAGCATGGGGGAAACTTTGGCCCCTTCATGACTCGTGGACTTCAACTCCCAGAATTCCTCAGGCAGCATGGGGGCACTGTGGCCCCTTCATGACTCCTGGACTTCAACTCCCAGAATTCCTGAGCCAACATGGCTCAGCTTGGAAGCCTCTCCCTTTCCCCTCAGCATGGCTGGCTTAGGAATTCTGGGAGTTGAAGTCCAGGAGTCATAAAAGAACCCAGGTTGCCTACCCTGGGTGTAGGGTCTTCTGCCTGAGCAGGGGATTGGACTAGAAGATCTCCAAGGTCCCTTCCCATTCTCTGTTATTCTGCTAAGGCAACTGGACTTTCTTGTTTCTTTCCTTGGAAATGTTTCACTTTTTATTCCAGACTCTTCTAACAGTAAGAACTGAGGACGTTTCTTGGATCAAAAGCAAAACGTTTTCACGGAGAAACCAAGGAATCCAGTTGCGTTATTGGGACAACCATGATCTGGAAATGCCGTGTCCCCTGCCAGGGACTGGTCAGAAGCCCCGTGTGACCCAGTATGAAGGCTGCCTCTTCTGCCCTTGAGGCCCATTGCCTTGATAGGCTGAGAGTTTGTTTGAGCCCGTGATTAGCCCGGGGGGGGGGGCAGGAGCCATGGGGGGTGCCATCTGGGGGGCAGCAATGGTGACACACTCAGGGGGCTGCCTTAACCTTTCTTGGTGCCACAGGTTCTTTCATAGATACCCAGGTCAGTGGGCTCTCAAACTCCCAGAAAGCCAACACAACTCCACTTGAATACAGAATATGGAGTTGGAAGGGACTTTGGAGGTCATCTAGTCCAACCTCCTGCTCAAGCAGGAGACCCTAAACTAGAGGTCTGCAACCTTGACCACTTTAAGACTTGTGGACGTCAGCTCCCAGAATTCCTCAGCCAGCATAGCTGGCAGAGGAATTCTGGGAGCTGACGTCCAGCAGTCTTAAAGTGGCCAAGGTTGTAGACCCCTGCCCTCAACCATTCGGGAGAAGTGGGGGCCACAGTCTGTCCACAGGGCTGCGTTTCTGGCAGGCCCCTCTTTGTCCCTCTGGGGAAGCTGGGCCTTAAACTACTACTAATAAAGTTGGAAGAGACCTTGGAGGTCATCTAGTCCAACCCCCTGCTCAAGCAGGGGACCCTAAATCCATTTCAGACAAGTGGCTTTCCAATCTCTTTTTGAAAGTCTCCAGTGATGGAGCACCCACAACGTCTGGAGGCAGGCGGTTCCACTGGTTAACTGTCCTCACGGTCAGGAAATTCCTCCTTAGTTCTAGGTTGCTTCTCTCCTTGATAAGCTTCCATCCGCTGCTTCTTGTCCGGCCTTCTTCAGGTGCTTTGGAGAATAGCTTGACTCCCTCTTCTTTGGGGCAGCCCCTGAGACGTTGGTGTCACGTCACCCTTGTCCTTCTTTTCATGGATTTCATTCCTTTCTCCCAACTGCTTGTTGGACCATCTTTCTCTGGGTCATTGCCTGGGGAATTTTAGTTTCAGTTTTTTTAATAATAACTTTGTCATTGTGTGTGTGTATGCAGTATACCCATACAACGAAATTTACATGACACCCAAAGACCAGGTGCCACACACATAATCCCCAAACACACGCCCACCCACCACAATTCCCCACCCCAAAACCACCCCGCATCCACCCAACAGACCAAGCAATACTGTCCAACAGTTCTCTGATGGTGGCCCTTCAGTTCATTATTAAGGGCAATTATAGCTCTGGGATAAAAACTATTCAGAAAACGGCTGGTCTGAGTTTTAAATGTTCTATATCAGCGGTTCTCAACCTTTTTCAGGCCGCGACCCCGACCTGCACCGCGCATGCGCGGCGTGGCGCGACGGCCTGCATCGCGCATGCGCGGCACGACGGCCCACATCGCGCATGCACGGTGCTACCCCATGCATGCGCGGTGCGCCCCCTGCGCCGGCCGAGGGGAAAAGGGGAAAAAATGGCGGACTGCGTTGTTTGGCGACCCCCGTGAAATGGTCATTCGACCCCAAATGGGGTCGCGACCCACAGGTTGAGAACCGCTGTTCTATATCTTCTGCCAGAAGGGAACAATCCAAAAAGATTGTAAGCAGGATGGGAAGAATCTCTGAGAACGTTATGCAACTTCCTCAAACCACGAGATTCGAAGATGTTGTCCAGGGCTGGTAGCTGGAGTCCAATAATATTCTGGGCAATTTTAATAATTCTCTGTAGAGCTTTTTTGTCCACTACAGAGCTGCTCCCCTACCATGCAAGAAGGCCGTATGTCAGGACGCTCTCAATGGTGCTGTGATAGTAGGATTCCCTTGAGCAGATGGTCATGGAACCTACCAGGGGAAAGAGGATCCTGGACTTGGTTCTAACTAACACACAGGATTTGGTTCATGATGTCCTTGTAACCGAGCCCATAGGAACCAGCGATCACAACACAATAACCTTCAACTTAACCATGGATAGCAAATTGTCAGTGAAAACTAACACAGAGACCTTAAACTTTCACAGAGGGAATTTTGACAAAATGAGGAAAATAGTAAAGAAGAAACTAAAAGGAACAGTAAAAAAAGTCAAATCCCTCCAAAATGCTTGGAAACTGTTTAAAAATACGTTACAGCAGGCTCAAATAAAATGCATTCCTAAAAGAAGAAAGAGGATTGGAAAGTCCAAGAGGATACCAGTATGGCTTACGAATGAGGTAAAGGAGGTTATTGGACAGAAGAAAAACTCATTTAAGAAATGGAAGGCTCTTCCTACCGAGGAGAACAGGAGGGATCACAAACTCTGGCAGACCAAATGCAAGGCGATAGTCATGAAAGCCAAGAGAGACTTTGAGGAGCATATAGCCAAGAATATTAAAAATAATAACAAAACCTTTTTTAAGTACATCAAAAGCAGGAACCCAACCAGAAAATCAGTTGGGCCACTTGATAACAATGGTCAGAAGGGGATAATCAGAGAAGACAAGGAGATTGCTGAGAGGCTAAATGACTTCTTTGCTTCCGTTTTCACCGAGGAGGATAGAGAACATTTGCCTGCCACTGAATTAGTTTTCCCAGGGAGGGAAATAGAAGAATTAAACCTGATAGAGATAAACAAGGAAGATGTTCTTGCATGCCTTTCTAAACTAAACGTCAACAAATCGCCGGGTCCAGATGGCATCCACCCTAGAATTCTCAAGGAACTCAAGTGTGAAATTGCTGAACTTCTAGCTAAAATATACAATCTTTCTCTAAGATCAGGCACTGTACCGGAGGATTGGAGGGAAGCAAATATAACCCCGATCTTCAAGAAAGGATCCAGAGGTGATCCAGGAAACTATAGACCAGTCAGTCTAACCTCAGTTCCAGGCAAACTGATGGAAACCATTATTAAAGATAAAATTACAGGGCACATAGAAAAACAGGCATTGCTGAAAGAAAATCAACATGGTTTCTGCAAAGGCAAATCATGTCTTACTAACTTGTTAGAATTCTTTGAGGGTGTAAATAAATACATAGATAAAGGGGCCCCAGTTGATATTGTATATCTTGACTTTCAAAAGGCTTTTGACAAAGTCCCTCACCAAAGGCTCATAAAAAAGCTCTCCAGCCACGGAATTAGAGGACAGGTCTTGTCCTGGATTGGTAACTGGCTAAATTGTAGGAAGCAAAGGGTGGCAATAAATGGACAATTCTCCGGATGGAAAGAAGTGAGAAGTGGTGTACCCCAAGGTTCAGTTTTGGGGCCTTTACTTTTTAATTTATTCATCAATGATCTGGATGTAGAAGTTAATAGTGAGGTAGCCAAGTTTGCTGATGACACTAAATTGTTCCGGGTTGTGAAAAGTGAAACTGATTGTCGGGAGCTCCAGAAGGATCTCTCGAAATTGTGTGAGTGGGCAACAAAGTGGCAAATGCATTTTAACCTAAACAAGTGCAAAGTTATGCACATCGGGGCAAAGAACCCCAATTATACTTACCAACTGATGGGGACCAAACTTTCTGAGACAACCCAAGAAAGGGATCTTGGGGTTTTGGTGGACAGCTCGATGAAGATGTCAACCCAATGCGCAGCAGCAGTAAAAAAAGCAAATTCCATGCTTGGCATGATTAGGAAGGGAATCGAAAATAAGTCAGCAAGTGTTGTATTGCCTCTGTACAAATCGATGGTGAGACCACACTTGGAGTACTGTGTACAGTTCTGGTCACCGCACCTCAAGAAGGATATAATGGAACTGGAAAAGGTGCAAAAAAGGGCAACAAGAATGATCAAGGAAATGGAGCGCCTCCCTTATGAAACCAGATTGCAACGCCTTGGTCTCTTCAGCCTTGAAAGACGGCGTTTAAGGGGTGACTTGATCGAAGTGTATAAAATCATGCATGGGATAGAAAAGGTGGATAGAGAAAAATTATTTTCTCTATCACACAATACCAGGACAAGGGGGCACTCCCTAAAGCTCATAGCTAAGAAAGTGAGGACAAATAAAGGGAAATATTTCTTCACCCAGAGAGTCGTTGATTTATGGAATTCACTTCCTGAAGGGGTCGTGACAGCTGTCAGCCTTGACAGCTTCAAGGCAGGGCTAGATAGATTCATGGATGCAAAGTGTATCGGTGGTTATTAAAACGGATGTCCATGTGCCGCCTCTATGTTGGTTGAGGCAGGCAGGATTCCCTTGAGTACCATTTGTTTGGGGGTCAAGGGAAAGGGAGGGTTTTGCCTTCTCTTTCTGCTCAAGATCCCCATGTACATTTGGTGGGCCACTGTGTGACACAGAATGCTGGACTCGATGGGCTTTGGCCTGATTCAGCATGGCTCTTCTTATGTTCTTATGTTCTTATGTAGGACAGGAGTAGATGTTGAGATAGAGTTATCTTCCTGAGCATTCTCAGGAAGTACAGCCTCTTCTGTGCCTTCTTCACAAGCATGTTAACGTTCATAGACCACGAGAGGTCCTCCGAGATATAAGTGCCCAAAAATTTAAAACTACCCGCCCTCTCCACCTCCACACCATTCATGTACAATGGTAGATGCGCAACTCTCTTCCTCCTAAAGTCGATTATAAGTTCTTTAGTTTTTGTGGTGTTAAGTGTAAGATTATTTTCATTACACCACAATGTCAGCCCATTTGTTATTCATGCCCTGGTCATCTCATGTTTGGACTACTGCACTGCATGGGTCTACCCTGGAAGAGTATTCAGGAGCTACAGCTGTACAGCTGTAGAATGCAGCTGTGCAGAGAATTCTTGGGGCATCTAAGATGGCTCATGTTACACCACTGTTGCGTGAGCTGCGCTGGTGACCAGTTTGCTTCCGGGTGCTAGTCAAGGCTGATTATCAAGGCTTGGGTCCAGGTCAGGGGTAGGCAACCTGGGCTCTTTTATGACTCATGGACTTCAACTCCCAGAATTCCTGAGCCAGCCATGCTGAGGGGAAAGGGAGAGGTTTCCAAGCTGAGCCAGGCTGGCTCAGGAATTCTGGGAGTTGAAGTCCATAAATCATGAAGGGGCCATAGTTCTCCCATGCTGGCTCAGGAATTCTGGAAGTCCATGAGTTATGAAGGAGCCATAGTTCCCCCATGCTGACTGAGGAATTCTGGGAGTTGAAGTCCAGGAGTCATGAAGGGGCCACAGTTCCCCCATGCTAGCTCAGGAATTCTGGGAGTTGAAGTCCACGAGTCACGAAGGGGCCATAGTTCCCCCATGCTGACTGAGGAATTCTCGGAGTTGAAGTCCAGGAGTCATGAAGGGGCCATAGTTTCCCCCATGCTGACTCAGGAATTCTGGGAGTTGAAGTCCATAAATCATGAAGGGCCACAGTTCCCCCATGCTGACTGAGGAATTCTGGGAGTTGAAGTCCACGAGTCATAAAAGAGCCAAGGTTGCCTACCCCTGCCCTATACCATTTCAGACAAATGGCTGTCCAGTCTCTTCTTAAAAACCTCTAGTGATGGAGGACCCACAACTTCTGGAGGCAGGTTGTTCCACTGGTTAATTGTCCTCACTGTCAGGAAGTTTCTCCTCAATTCCAGGTTGCTTCTCTCCTTGATTGGTTTCCCTCCATTGCTCTTTCTTCCTGCCTTCTGGTGCTTTGGAGCATTGATGTTCTCCTCCTCTGTTCCCTCCAGGGAAGTACTACATTGCAACCATGACGATGATCACCACCTCCACTGCCTTGACCATCTTCATCATGAACCTCCACCACTGTGGCCCTGGGGCCAGGCCCGTCCCTAGTTGGGCCCGCAAGCTCATCCTACAGTACATGGCCCGCATCTTCTTTGTCTACGAAGTCGGGGACAGTTGCAAAAGCCCCCCGCAGGAGCTGGACCCACTCCCCCATGTCCAAAGGGCCAATGGCGAGGAATCCACGGGGAGAGGACTCCCTCCCAGGGAGGCCCCACGGTTCCAAGGGCCCGGCCCCATCCCCAAGGAGGTGGAGCCCGAGGAACAGCCCCCTTGCCCCAGAAAGACCTGCTGGTGCCATCAGGAGAGCATCCTTCAGAACGTGGACTACATCGCCAGCTGCTTCCGAGACCAGAAGGCAGCTTCCAAACGGATGGGCGAGTGGAAGAAGGTGGCCAAGGTTATGGACCGCTTCTTCATGTGGACCTTCTTTGCTATGGTGGTCATCATGAGTGTCCTCGTTATGGGCCAAGCTGTGTGATGCACAACGCCCATTGTGCGCCTGGGAAAGGAAGAGGACACTCCCAATAAGAGGGTTGTGAAGAACCAGGAGCACTCGCCGAGTTCACAACACAGAAGAGTTTATTATTGCGAACTATACCCAAGAATCTGGTCAACTACTGGTCGAAGCTAAATTGACATTAGATGAGGCTCAACAGAATTCACAGGGAGCCGGACTTGAGTCTCCCGTGGCTGTGCAAAGATTCCAAACTGATGACATGTTTGACCCCACCTTCCAGCTCAGCCTGCTCATCTCCTACAACGGCCTCGCAGCAGCTTTCCCAGTCAATTGTGCAACCCCTCCTGGCGGTTGTTTGGAGTTTTAGGAGCGCCTGCAAAGCAGCTCTGGCAAATTGAAGGGGGCCCTGATATCCCCCAGCGCTGCAAGTGCGATTGGGCTGTGCTGCTGGGTCACAGGGCATAGACACAGGGAGTTGTAAAGCGTCACACCTGAACTCCTCCTGCATGGGGCTGGTTTCAACCAACTGGAGATTCAATCTTTGGTAACAAACAAAGAATTCCTGCCCAGCCCTGGTTCCTTTGGAGGCTGGCTGAGGAGAGACAGGAAGAAATGGGCGACATGACTGACATGGATAAATATGGAAGGGAATCTTTGTAGCTCAGGGTTGAACGGTGGGGTCCTTGTTGCCCTCTGAGCGTGGCAGTTTTCTTGCAGACGTTTCCTGACCCGACTAGGGAACATCATCAGTGCTAGCAAAGCGCATCCATGAACACCAACCGGCAGTCAGAAGGCATGAAATATCCTTAATTATGTAAGACACGGACAGACTGAACTATAGTTTCAACTGGGAAACTGTGAGCATCTAGACCAAACTGAAAAGTGCCAGACAGTTCCCCGAGGCCTGGCACTCAGACACATCAGCCATTGACAGGCACAGAGAGATGCACAACGTCTACACGCCATTGAAAAGAGACAATGAAAAAACCAAAAAGAAAGCAAAGCAAAACAAAAGCAAAACACCTCTTTGCCAGCAATCAACATCCAGATAAGCACAGATTAAAACCAAGATTAACCCTAGACCAACAATCTAGAAGTAAAAAATACCCCAAACAAGAAACTTTCAACAAATAGTAAACAGCCTAATCAGGGAACCAACAAGAACACTCCCACCAACAGTGGCAGGAAAAGCAAAGAGCAACTCTCTCTCCTTGTTAGCTCTAATGATGTTCCCTAGTTGGATTATGAAACATCTGGAAGCTCAGAGAGCACCAAGGCCCCCATCCTCCTCCTCCTCCTTCTCCCTTCTAGCACTGATGATGTTCCCTAGTTGGGTCATAAAACATCTGCAAGAAAACCACCCAGCTCAGAGAACACCAAGGTCCCCATGGTCTCCTCCTCCTCTTCCTCCTCCTCCTCCTCTTCCTCCTCCTCCTCCTACCCCCTCCCTTCTAGCACTGATGATGTTCCCTAGCTGGGTCATGAAACGTCTGCAAGAAAACCGCCAAGCTCAGAGAGCACCAAGGACCCCACAATCATCTTCCTCCTCTTCCTCTTCCTCCCCCTCCTCCTCCTCCCCCCTCTTCTTCCTCCTCCCCCCTCCCTTCTAGCACTGATGATGTTCCCTAGCTGGGTCATGAAACGTCTGCAAGAAAACCACCCAGCTCAGAGAGCACCAGGGACCCCACAGGAGATTTCTGTGGTTGGGTTCAGGCAACACACCTGGGACCAGGTCTGTTAAACTTGGCTTGCCTTTGCTGGGTGCCTTCCATTCTAGGCTGATTGGTTAGTTTGGGATTCACTGAGTTCCCAAATCTAGGAAATGGGTTAATTCTGTATCCAAGTCAAATATACAATTATTGCACAATCGTGGTCAGAGAGGCTGATTTAGCGGAACCACCCAAGAAAACCCCGGGGTTCCTTCGCATCAGCGTCTTGCCAACATACCACAATATCAGTTAATGTCAGTTCTCATTTATAAATCACGAACTCTCTGGGAGATAAACACCACCATACTAAATTCCAAGGGAATTAAGACCTGGCCACTGAGCTAGACAGTCATTTTCGTGATGGTCATCTGAAGTTTCTCCTGGGAACGGCAGTGAAGCTTCCATTTTTACCTCTTCCGAAGGCAGAGAGTTGTCCATTTCCTAATTTGCACAACTGGAGGCTTTAAAGCAGCCGTGTCCAACCTTAGCAACTTTTAAGACTTGTGGACTTCCACTCCCAGAATTCCCTAGCCAGCCATGCTAGCTAGGGAATTCTGGGAGTTGAAGTCCACAAGTCTTAACATTGTCAAGGTTGAGAAACACCAGACAAGGGGATCCTTCTGGTCTCTTCCCACTCTATCATTCACAACTGGCTGGGGGAATTCTGGGAGTGGAAGTCCACAAGTCTTAACACTGTCAAGGTTGAGAAACACCAGACAAGGGGATCCTTCTGGTCTCTTCCCACTCTATCATTCACAACTGGCTGGGGGAATTCTGGGAGTGGAAGTCCACAAGTCTTAACATTGTCAAGGTTGAGAAACACCAGACAAGGGGATCCTTCTGGTCTCTTCCCACTCTATCATTCACAACTGGCTGGGGGAATTGTGGGAGTGGAAGTCCACAAGTCTTGAAGTTACCAAGGTCGGGCACCCCTGATTGAAACGGTGAGTAAAACCAAGCAAGGAATCGCTCATGGAGACTACGCCAACCAGCCTTGTCTTCTGTTGCTGCTTCTGGAGAGGCGACCTCAGGAAAGGGTGAGGCTAAATCACAGGCGTCCCGGAGGTCCAAGGAGCTCCATAGCAAGGAGAGGACCCCAGAGGAGGAGCAGGGCTCGGCCTTCAGCGGAGAAGGGGCTCCAACTCCCACCTGCCCAGAGAAAGGGAAGACGGGTTGGCTCCTGTCCGGACGACGCCATCCACCCATCCCTGCCCAAGAAGAGAGGATGAAGACCCCACTGCAGGACCCCCATCCCAAGCAACCTCGGCCCCCAATTCCACCATCATTCAAGGACAGCCTCCGGTGTGTATGCTTGTGTGTGTGTGTGTCTCTGTGTGAAATCTGCTCTGTTTCACCCCCAGCTCTATGATGATGGGAAAGGCGTGAAGATGACGAGACGCTTCCCCACCCTTACGGTCAGCGATTAGGCTGTTCTCCCCCAGACCTGAGTTTTACTGGGTCCGTCTGTTCCCTTCCTGCCTGCCCAGGCTTCCAGCAAGGGGTAACGGTCAGAGGAGGAGTGCCTTATCCGTTTGTGCCAGTTTACCGTACTAGTCAGTTTCAGGCACTTTCTCTCCTCTGTTCCCCTTGAAATGAAAATCCATTTCAGTTTTCGGGATTTGGCTGGCCTCGCCATCCTGACCATCTGCCTTCCTCCTCTCTAAGGCTCCCTCTGCCCTCTGGCTTCCCAGATGTTTCTTTGTCCACATGGTTTAGAGGGAAATGTGGGAGCCAGACCACCCGCCAACCGCCCAAGCAGAGTCCTGAAGTTCATCCACCACTTTCCCACTGCAGTGCCTGATGATGGACATGCTCCCTACAGCTGATGACCAACTGGACAGAGGAATTGCCAGTTACCAGCTCGCTCCAAAATCAGCGCAACGCCCTGGGACAGACACTGGCAAAGGAGTTCCAGAGCACTGGCTGCCTCTCTCACCTGTGAGGAAGGGGCATCTCTGCGTCTTGCACGTTTTCTCTGCAAAGGCAAAAGAAATTTGAGTGGGAAAATGGATTGTTGGCCTTACGGAGAACATTTGCATGTCACCAGAGGATTCTGGGAGATCACAGTGAGCAACAGAGAAGTAGGGTTTACCTACATGAATTAGGTATATTTAGCCTAATGAAGAGAAGGACAAGGGGTGACAGGATAGGCAGTCTTCCAGTATCTCAGGGGCTGCCCCAAGAAGAGGAAGAATCAACCTCTTCTCCAAAGCCCCTGAAGAAGGCCGGACAAGAAGCAACGGGGGGGGGGGAACCAATCAAGGAGAGAAGCAACCTGGAACTAAGGAGAAACTTCCTGACAGGGAGAACAATTAATCGGAAACTTCTCGCCTCCAGAAGTTGTGGGTGCTCCATCAGTGGAGGTTTTTAAGAGGAGACTAGACAGACACTTATCTGAAATGGTGTAGGGTCTGCTGCTTGAGCAGGGGGTTGGACTAGAAGACCTCCAAGGTCCCTTCCAACGCTGTTATCTGTTCCACTCTTTTCGGTTCAGGATTCTGATTCCCTGTTTTTCAGTCGCTAAACCATGTCTAACTCTTTGTAGCCCCCCATGGACCACAACACGCTAGGCCCTCCCCCCCTCCGTCTCCATTGTCTCCCGGAGTTTGACCAAATTCCTATTCATTGTGTCGATGACACCATCTAACCACCTTCATTGCATGGAGGACACCATCTCACCATCTCCCTAGCCTTCCGTCTGGTTCTTTAACCGTTACCTTTCACGAACAGACAGTTGTAGATGCTGGCATCTTCGAGCGAGAGAAGATGGATGAAGTTGGTCTCGCGACCCTTGGTGAAATTGACCACTGTGAACTTCTCAAAGGGAGGGATGAGGACCTCTTCCTCGCTCGGGAAGAAGGAGTAATTCTGGATGTTGACCCCGTAGCAGGTCTCAATGGTGAAGAAGGAGTCTGTGCCGAACTTCAGGGCGCTCTCGTTGCTCCGGGAGGAGGAGGTGAATTGTCCGAATCGGACAGGCTTGGCGCGCTCGGAAGAGAAGCGGATGTTCCTGACCCCGCGATACACCTTGTGACATCGAGGCTGAGCGGTGACGCCCAGGAGGTGGAGGGCTCGCGTCAGGAGAAAATGGAAAGTCTTGAAACGGAAGCGGTTTGAGATAGTCATCCCTGGTGCGCCCAGCTTCCCTCACAGCTGCGTTGAAGTCCTTGTGGAAACGGCCTTGGATGGTGTAGGCCATGAGGGCGATGGCGTGCTCTGACTTCAGGGTGGAGGACCCCAGGAAAGAGGCCTTCTCTCCCTCCACATGGAGGCCGCCTCTGCCCAGGCTTCAGCGTAGACTCTGTTGGCGACAAACTCCGTGCGGTTCAGCTCTGCCAGTTCTGCTTCCATCAGCTCCACGCAGCCCTTGTACTGGTCATCAAAAGAGGTCAGGGCCATGTTGAGCAGCACCTCCTTGACGGGGAAGAGGTCTCTTCTGATCTTGAGGGGAAAGCAAAGACCTGGAGCAGGAGAAGAACGTGAATGGGCAGAAGGAAGCGGGTGGCCCAGACAGGGAGGGTTTATAAGGTTATTTTGACATTTTCACTGTACCGAATGCCTTTGAGGAGAGGAGAAGAGAAGAGAAGAGAAGAGAAGAGAAGAGAAGAGAAGAGAAGAGAAGAGAAGAGAAGAGAAGAGAAGAGAAGAGAAGAGAAGGAGAAGAGGAGAGGAGAGGAGAGGAGAGGAGGGGAGGGGAGGGGAGGGGAGGGGAGGGGAAAGAGGAGAGGGGAGAGGAGAGGAGAGGAGAGGAGAGGAGAGGAGAGGAGAGAGGAGGGAAGGGGAGGAGAGGGGAGAGGAGAGGAGAGGAGAGAGGAGGGAAGGGGAGGAG
Organism: Bothrops alternatus; assembly: GCA_034064705.1. Lineage (NCBI taxonomy): Eukaryota > Metazoa > Chordata > Lepidosauria > Squamata > Viperidae > Bothrops > Bothrops alternatus. The sequence continues at coordinate 865,106 of JARGCV010000037.1, forward strand.
AGGAGAGGAGAGGGGAGAGGAGGGAAGGGGAGAAGAGGGGAGAGGAGAGGAAGAGACGGGAGAGGAGAGGGGAGGGGAGGGGAGGGAAGAGGAGAGGAGAGGAGAGGAGAGGAGAGGAGAGGAGAGGAGAGGAGAGGAGGGGAGGGGGGAAGGAGGAGAGGGAAGGGAGAGGAGAGGAGAGAGGAGGGAAGGGGAGGAGAGGGGAGAGGAGAGGAAGAGACGGGAGAGGGGAGGGGAGGGGAGGGAAGAGGAGAGGGGAGGAGAGGAGAGGAGAGGAGAAGAGAAGAGGAAGGGAGGGGGAAAGGAGGAGAGGGAAGGGGAGAGGAGAGGAGAAGAGAAGAGAAGAGGAGGGGAGGGGGAAAGGAGGAGAGGGAAGGGAGAGGAGAGGAGAGAGGAGGGAAGGGGAGGAGAGGAGGAGAGGAAGAGACGGGAGAGTAGAGGGGAGGGAAGAGGAGAGGGGAGTTGAGGAGAAGAGGAGAGGAGAGGAGGGGAGGGGGGAAGGAGGAGAGGGAAGGGAGAGGAGAGGAGAGAGGAGGGAAGGGGAGGAGAGGAGGAGAGGAAGAGACGGGAGAGTAGAGGGGAGGGAAGAGGAGAGGGGAGTTGAGGAGAAGAGGAGAGGAGAGGAGGGGAGGGGGGAAGGAGGAGAGGGAAGGGAGAGGAGAGGAGAGAGGAGGGAAGGGGAGGAGAGGGGAGAGGAGGGGAGGGAAGAGGGGAGGAGAGGAGAGGAGAAGAGAAGAGAAGGGAGGGGGAAAGGAGGAGAGGGAAGGGGAGAGGAGAGGAGAGAGGAGGGGAGGGGGGAGAGGAGGAGAGGAGAGATGGGAGAGGAGGGAAGAGGAGAGAAGAGGGGAGGGGGAGGGGAGGAGAGGAGAGGAGAAGAGAAGAGAAGAGGAGGAGGGGGGGGGAAGGGAGGAGAGGAGAAGAGGAGGGGAGGGGAGGGGGAAAGGAAGAGAGGGAAGGGGAGAGGAGAGGAGAGGAGAGGAGGGAGGGAGGGGAGGGGAGGGGAGGGGAGGGGGAAAGGAGGAGAGGGAAGGGAGAGGAGAGGAGAGGAGAGAGGAGGGAAGGGGAGGAGAGGAGAAGAGGAGGAGGGGAGGGGGAAGGGAGGAGAGGAGAAGAGAAGAGGAGGGGAGGGGAAAGGAAGAGAGGAGAGGAGAGGAGGAGAGGAGAGGAGAGAAGAGAAGTGAAGAGAAGAGAAGAGGAGGAGGGGAGGGGGAAGGGAGGAGAGGAGAGGAGAAGAGGAGGGGAGGGGAAAGGAAGAGAGGAGAGGAGAGGAGGAGAGGAGAGGAGAGAAGAGAAGTGAAGAGAAGAGAAGAGAAGAGGAGGGGAGGGAGGGGGAAAGGAGGAGAGGAAGGGGAGAGGAGAGGAGAGGAGAGAGGAGGGGAGGGGAGGAGAGGAGGAGAGGGGAGAGGAGAGAAGAGGGGAGGGGAGGGGGAGGAGAGGAGGGGAGGGGTCAACCACACTTCTCCATCTAGCACCTTCTAGCTCTGGCTGGTTACAATTCCAACAGAGCCTGAGGATTCTGCAGATGTGGTCCCTCACATCTGGAGGGCCACATGTTGGTGAAGGCTGACCTCACACCTCCTCCAGGTACTAGCCAGCCTGCCTGGAAACCTGCCCTCTGTGGTTCTTAGTAGGACTTTGCCTCCTCCTCGGAGGTCAGGGACAATATGGCTCTTCCTGGAGTTATAGAGAACTTTATTTGGAATAGAATTGAACAGTTTATTTGGCCAAATGTGATTAGACACCCAAGGAATTTGTCTCTGGTGCAGATGTTCTCGTTTACAGCTGTGGCTGGAAGAACAAGTAGCAGGAAGGCTCTGGCACAGACACCCCTCTCCTCCCCCCCCACCCCCGTCTGTTTCCTAAACCAACAAAGTGTTTTCTGTCCAGCGTGTCTTACAGGAGGACCTGCCTTCAGTTTATCCACAACACGACAACCCTGTCAGGTAGGTCACCCAAGGTGACTGTCCATCCCTCAGAGGGGAGCTGAATCCCGGTCTCCCAATCTTAGCTCCAAACTTTCACACCTTTACAACACCACAGTGGGTGATTTAAAAAGTCTATGCTGAACTTCAGTGTTTTGTTTGTTGGCTTTGCTTACTCCACACACACACACACACACACACACACACACACACACACACACACACCGTGGATTGTTTCTTGAGGGCTTCAAAATGCAGGTATGCTTTCAGCGGGCCTGATAAAAGTGCTGCTTCCTTCTGGGTTTTGGAACTCTGGTGCCGGAGAAGACTCCTGCGAGTCCCCTGGACTGCAAGGTGATCAACCGGTCAGTTCCGGAGGAGATCAACCCCGACTGCTCTTGAGAAGGCCAGATCCTGAAGTGGAGACTCAAGGACTTTGGCCCCCTAATGAGAAGGAAGGATTCCCTGGAGAAGAGCCCAATGCTGGGAAAGATGGAGGGCAAGAGAAGAAGAAGAAGGGGACAACAGAGAAGGAGGGGGCTGGAGGGAGTCCCTGAAGAAGCAGGAGGTATGAGCTCCAATGGACTCCAGAAGACGGTGGAGGAGAGGAAGGCCTGGAGGAACGTGGTCCATGGGGTCGCAAGGGGTCAGACACGAATTCGGAACTAACAACAACCATTTTTATCACTTTGGTTGTCAATGGCCATTGCAAGCTTCCCTACCTGAACATCCCCACCAGCAGCCACATCCAACAGAGCGCCAGGGATGTGGGAAGGAGAGACGCGTCATTCTCCACTCCTTTCAAAGCAAAACAGAGAGATCGTCATTCCTGTCTTTCCTGCCTTCAAAATAGAACAGAACAGGGTTGAAAGGGACCCTGGAGGTCTTCTATCCAACCCCCTGCTCAGCCAGACGACCCTATAGTACCATTTCAGACAAATAATGGTGGTCCAATCTCATTAAAAAATCTCCAGTGATTTGAGCACCTACAACTTCCAGAGGGAAGCTGTTGATTGTCTCACTGTCAGGAAATTCCTCCTTATTTCTAGGCTGAATCTCTCTCTGATGAGTTTCTTCCCGTTACTTCTTATCATCCCACCTTCAGGGACTTTGGAGAATAGGCTGACCCCCCCTCTTCTCTGTGACAGCCCCTCAAATATTGGAAGGCCGCTATCAAATCATCCTTCTTATCATTAAACTAGATGTGCCCAACTCCAGCAACCATCCTTCATATGTTTTAGCAGGGATCTTGGTTGAGGAATTCTGGGAGTTGAAGCCCACAAGTCATCAAAGGGCCAAGTTGGAAGACCCCCTGGACTTCAACTCCCAGAATTCCTCAGCTAGGCATGCTGACTGAGGGATTCTGGGAGTTGAAGTCCACAGGTCATCAAAGGGGCCAAATTGGAAGACCCCCTGGTTTTAGTCTCCAGTCCCCTAATCACCTTTGTTGCTCTTCTCTGAACTCTTTCCAAAGTGGGGTCTTATCAAGGCATTACAAAGCGGTACCATCATTTCACGCGATCTTGATTCTACTGACGTAGAAAACAGATGTGGGGGCTAACAGATCTCTTTTGGGATGTCCCTTCCCACCCACTCCCAACTCTCCATCCACCCGAAGGATCCCCTGAGCTGCAGGGATTCTCCTCCCATTAAACCGATCGGCACTGGAAGACAAGCGGAAACTAACATTCGTCTTCCCACAAAAAAAAAAAAAAAGCATGGAGGAAGGAGGCTAGGAAAAGTCAGGAGGGATTTTTCTACTGAAATTAAAGTTTCAATGCAGGGGGAAAAACCCCATCTTTGGCGGATGCTGCCTAGACATGGAGACCCAGGGGGCTCTAATCTTTTAATTTGCAATTTGTTAAATTTTCTATAAACAGAGGTCTGGTCAACTTTCATGAAGATCACCTCTGCGGTTGCCTCCAGGCGAGGGTTGTGTATAAATTAAACAAACGAAAGTCCACAAGGAGGCTACCGAACACCAAAAACTTGACTCTCCGGTCCCTCGCCAACTCTGAGTAGATGCAGGTAGAACATTTTTCTGCCTGAGAAGAGGAAGAATTAAGAGTGTTCAGGGTGGTCCAAAGTGGAATTAAAGAAGGGCCGATGTTTACCTTTCTTCGTACAGGCTGGGAACGATGGGCTAGGTGGCTAAGTCCACTCTCCTTCTTCCAGCCCTTTGCCTGCTTTCTCGGTGACTCCTCTCAGCTGTGGCAGGCCGTCAATGTGACAAGTGGGCAGAGAGAGGGTGCTTTTTATAGACCGCGCTGGAAACCCTGTTGCACCCGGGTTATATATACCCCATGGCGCTGTACGCAAAGCCGTCTGGAATAAAACTGACTTCCAAAACAAGGGAAGGAAGAAGACCAGGAGTCTCTCTTGAAGAACGATACAGCTTAGGTTCCCCGCTTGCTTCAAACAGTTGCACCCCAGATCTGGACAGGCGCTGGGGAGGATAGGAGCTTAATCAGCTTAAGGGTACCAGTGGAAGGGCCCAATATTACAGTTGGATAGACTCCCCCAACATCCAGCACAAATGCCCTTGGGAATGGGGTCCCATTTCAGAAAATGTTATTGTAGGGTCCTTGGTGCTCTGCAAGGCTGGTTGTTTTCTTGCAGACATTTCATGACCCAATTGGGTAACACCATCAGCGCTAGAAGGGAGGGGGGGTTGTGGAAGGGAGGAGGAGAAAGAGAAAGAGTAAGGAGGAGAAGGAGAAGGAGAAGAAGGAAAAAGAAGGAGGAGGAGGAGAAGGAAAAAGAAGGAGGAGGAGGAGAAGAAGGAAAAAGAAGGAGGAGGAGGAGAAGGAGGAAGAGGAGGAGGAGGAGGAGAAGGAAAAAGGAGGAGGAGGAGAAGAAGGAAAAAGAAGGAGGAGGAGGAGAAGGAAAAAGGAGGAGAAGGAGGAGGAGGAGAAAAAAGGAGGAGGAGGAGGAGGAGAAGGAGAAGGAGGAGGAGGAGAAGGAAA
>JARGCV010000038.1:0-65000 GCA_034064705.1 Bothrops alternatus
GATAAATGCTCAGTGTCTAACCACTCCTGGAGACCATCTGCTGGTGGTTGGCCACTAATCCAAAGAGTAGGCCTCGGCAGAACTGTGCAAAACCTGTTCTCCATGCAAAGTGGAAAATTTCTCATGGCTGTGTGCGGAGTTTGTCTCAATTTACAGTAGATGATCTTGGTCCTAGCCAGAAGAGATTCTGGAAGGATCTTGAATTCGGCTACAGAGCTTCTGAGCAGGTGGCAACTCTAAGATGCCCTTGGCTAACCTTGAAAGAAGTTTAGGAATGCCAGACCTGGTTAGAACAATGGATAGGTGACCAGGGCTTAATCTAGATAGGTGATGGAAGGGTGCGGAGAACCTTTTGACCTACTTTTAGGTGTAGTACTCGTACCAGAATGGTTTGGGGGCTGCCATTCACCCGCCAATGATGGAGGATGCCTTTTCTAGCACATTCCATCCATGTGTAGCAAAGGCTGAGATGATGGCAGTGACCAGGCTGAGCTTCCAGGCCATGCCTTTTTCTGGCACGTCGCTTTTGTCCCATCTGAGATCCTGAGGAACAATAGTTGGAATTCATGGATCTTCCTGGAGATTAGGGACATTGTTGGGGAAATTGCGGTCTTTTTCAAGGCCAGCGTGGCTCAACCAACAACTTGAGAGAACAATTTAGTCTTAGAAAGAGCAACAAAGAAAATAAGGGGCCCAGAGCTCAACCATACAATGAACGATTGAGGGAACTAGATATGTCCAGACTAGTGAAGAATTGGGGATGCTATGAGAGCAGTCCTTCAGTACTTGAGGGTCTGTCACAGACAAGAGGAGGTTGAACTAGTCTCCAAAGGACCAGAGGGCAGGACAAGAAGTAACAATGGAAGCTTAACAAAGAGTAGCAACCGAGAATTAAGGAGACGTTTCCTGACAATGAGAACAATTAGTGGAAGGGCTTCCCTCCAGAAGTTCTGGGTGCTCCATCTCTTGAGGTTTCCCAGAAGAGACTGGACAGCCATTTGTCTGAAATGCTATAGGGTTTGCAGCTTCAGCAGGGGGTTGGACTAGAAGACCTCCAAGGCCCCTTCCAACTCTGTTACTCTATGTCCTATAGTTAGCTGGATAAATTAACGTAAATTACAACAAATTGTGGGTGCTCCATCACTGGAGGTTTTTAAGAAGAGACTGGACAGCCATTTCCCCAGAATGGTAGAGGGTCTCCTGCTATTATTCTACGTTCTAAACTTCTGACACAACTCTGCTAGGCCTCAAACCTGCATGTTCCCACCGATAGTAACAGAGGGCCACTGAACATTTCCAACCGGGCCATAATCAGAGATTGCCATGTTTGTCTGTTCCATTTGTCTGTATGGATTGTTCTTGGGAGGATTTGGATAGGAAATCACAATTGGTTCAGGGCAGAGACAGGAAACGTGGTGCTCCTTTGCTATCTCAGTATACATTTGCTCTTCGACAAGCCTTGCAGTTCTTTTCTCCTCTCCGTTTGCCCAGGCCAAAGTCTGTGAGCTCGAAGAGAAATGTCGGACGCAGAGTGAGCAATTCAACCTCCTGTCCAAGGAACTGGAAAAGTTTCGGCAACAAGCTGGGAAGTTTGATCTTCTAGGCACTAATCTGTTGGCCTCCTCAGCTCTTCCTGGCTCTCCTAGCAAATCTTTAGCCCAGTTGATGAATGGAATTGCCGCCCCTCTCTGGGTCCAGGTAAGAAGGAAGAGTGGGGTCAGCCTTAGAAGACAGGAAACGTGACTAATGGAGCTAATTCTATTTTATTGCAAGGCTATATTGATATAATCCTACAATTCTGAAAGTACGAATCTACCACTGTCTCCTTTACAGCCTGACAAACTAGGGAGGGTCCCTTCTAAGCCTCTTGCCCCACCCATTGTCCAGCTGTGGGGTAAGCGGTCCCTTATCTGACCGTTCCTTGGGAGCATCTCTTTACCCAGTCTCTCAAAGGCTTTCCCACATACCATTATAGCCCCCTCCTTTACAGCCTGAGAAACTAGGGAGGGTCCCTTCCGAACCTCTTGCTCTGCCAATTATGCTACTATGGCTGGGCTGTCTCTTATCTGTTTATCCATAGGCTGCAGCTCTTCTCCTTGTCTCCGTAGATCTTTCCCACATACTGTTACAGCCATCTCCTTTACAGGATGAGAAACTAGGGAGGGTCCCTTCTGAGTCTCTTTCTCCACCCATTATGCAGCTGTGGGCCATGCCATCTCTTACCTGTCCATTATCCAAGGTCTCTCCTGCATACCATTACAGCCATCTCCTTTACAGGATGAGAAATTAGGGAGGGTCCCTTTCCGAGTCTCTTTCTCCACCCATTATGCAGCTGTGGGCTATGCTATCTCTTATCTGACCATTCCTAGGCAGCATCTCTTCTCCCGGTCTTCCAAGGTCTTTCCCACGTACCATTATAGCCGTATGTTTTACAGCTTGAGAAATTAAGGAGGGTCCCTTCTAAGCCTCTTTCTCCCCCTATTATGTTGCTCTGGGCTATGGTCTCTCTTATCTGTTCATCCCTAGGCCACGGGTGTCCAACAAGTGATGCATCATGTCTTTTTTGCCTTTGCAGAGCCAGGGTGGGTGTGGCATCCGGCCCGCAGGCCGCCAGTTTGACCCCCCTGCCCTAGGCAGCATCTCTTCTCCCCGTGTCCCAAGGTCTCTCCCACATGCCATTACAGCCATCTCTTTACAGTCTAAGAAACTAGGGAATTTCCCTTCTGAGACTCTTACCTTGCCCATTATCCAGATGAGGGCTAAGCAGTCCCTTATCTGACTGCTCCCAAGGCAGCATCTCTGGCTTCCATCTATCACGTGGTTATTCCCATATGCCGTTACATCAGGTCATCTGATCCCAGGAGGACACCTTACCCTTCTAAACATTGTCTAAATAGCCTTTTAATTAAAAAAAAATGGGATAATACCTTGTGGCAGAACAAAACGTCAGGACGCAACCCTGGCTTAGGGGGATACAAACATGAATTTCCGCAATGATTCTGTAAATAGGGCTTCCTTTTAAAACACAGCAGTCGCTGGGATGCTTTCATTACATCTTCCTAAGTTATCTTCCAGGGAATGAGAAGAGCGTGTGGGGAAGGCTCCGCAAGGGTCAGGACAGGGTGCAAGGGAGGCCTGGTCTGGAGGATGCGTGGATGGAGGTGACTGATCCTAGCAACTTACAACCTTTCCTGATGCTTCTCCGTTGACTTCTGGTTGCAGATGGGGACCATGCTTATCATGGGGCACTGCAATGGGTTGTAGGGGCAGCCCAGCTGGTATTGTTAGAGGATAAAGAGAGTCGACATTTGCACGTCAGTCATTTTGTTCACCCGTGCTGAAACAAAGGTGAAAAGTAAAGGGTGGCTTGTCTCCTCCGGCTTGTCTCCAAGGCAAATGGAGAAATGGAAGTTCTCAGTTGTGCAATTGTCCTCAAATTTCTAAAATTGCCGTTCCGGTGACTTACAGAACGTTTTTGCAAATTCTGTCCTGTTATGACTTGTAGATGCCAAATTAGATCAAATTTATCCAGCTAGGAGAGTCATTTTTCTGTTCTCCTGGAAACCTGGATGGAATTCAGGTTTTGGAACTTCCCTTCTGGTTGATCTCTGGTTGATGTAAGGAAGTGACAGACCGTGGAACTAAAAACGGGACTATTAGCTTTCCTGTAACAGAGAGGAACAAGAGATTTCGGAAAGGGTAAAAACATGTCATATGTCTAAATCATTTTTAAGAGTCATATCGAAATTGAGTGGCTACAGCTGCCTGGGATTATTTTAATGAGAGTTCTTGTGACAGTTTGATAGTTACAGTTCTTTTAAACGGGATCTCCTAGAGAAAAGGTTGTTTCTAGGCAACTTACATTTTTACACGGTGATGAATGTTTCAGCCAGCTTTTTGCAATCTATCACTTCCATTATGCTTATATTACAGTTCTTAGTATCCTTGACCATATTAGTTTTAATACATAATAAAAAAACAATCACCATAATAACCATCCTGCTTGGAACTGTGTATAATTTTAGAGGCTACCTCAATGATTTGTTGGCTAGGACTTGAATTATTAAGCTTCCACTCATCCTACTAACCCAGGGGTCTTCAAACTTGGCGCTTTATGACTTGTGGACTTCAGCTCCCAGAATTCCTCAGCCAGCGTGCTGAGAGTTGAAGTCCACAAGTCATAAAAGCGCCAAGTTTGAAGGCCTCTGTGCTAACCGCTTGAACACAATTGGCATTGACAACCAATCAATTGCAAAAGGCAACGTTAGCTGGAACACCTTACATCAGACATGCCAAACACAAGGCCTGGGGGCCGGATGTGGCCCGCGAAGTGGTTTCATGTGGCCCGCAAAGCCATCCTGGAAACAGTGAGGGAACGGCCCCCACTGCCTTGGCCTGGCCCAGGTTGGCCGGGAGCCAATGTCCAATTTTGTGGTGGCCATCTATGCTGAAACTCATTCAGTCTTAGCTCTACAAGGCCGTCTGGAAACAGCGAGGAACCAGCCCCGGCCGTGTCGGCCCCGCCCTCTGGGTGCCTGCTGGGGAGGTGTCCCCCTTTGTGAGGAATGAAGAAAATGGACCATCACCTGGAAGTGGCCAGCAAATGGCCCTCTCCTACTTCAAATATCCGGCTTGATGGGCTCCGGCGGAGGGGTTTCAGCAGGCAGTGAGGCTCCTCCAGTGGACCATGCCTTGGCCCTTGCCCCGGTCCCACCCCCTTCTGCCAGAGACCCTCGGATCTGTCCCACTCCTGCCCAGTCCCCCCACAGGCCCCTTGACGCGAATGATGAAGAGCTGGCCATGCTCACCCAATAGGCCACATCCACTCCTTCCACACCCACCCAGTAGGTCACACCCACCCTGGCCACACACACCCCGCCCCCCAGGGCAACCGCAATGCTGATGCGACCCTCAGTGAAATTGAGTTTGACACCCCTGCCTTACATCCTGCAGCAAGACTTTTAACACCATCTGCTATCCCAGATCCTTGGGAAGACTTGATAGGTAAAGAAGCTTATCAAGCTGGATGGGGAATCTATCTTAAAGTCACCAAGGTTGGTTAGGATTCTGAATAGCACATCTGGATACGTTGATCGGCTTTCAGATGAAAACCCAGAGGAAGCTACTGAGTGGAGGCCGGGAGGCTCAACATTGTTTTTAACCTGGGCGATCACTGTAATTAAATACGGAGGCCAGTGAGATGCATTTATGGAAGGATCTAGCGGAGCTCATAATGTATGGATCGATACTGATATGAATGGGCTTGCCTAAATGTTCTTTTAAGTGCCGCGGTTAATTTGCGTTTGGAGACCTTTAAATTAAGTCTGTCACACCGGAAGCTTTTTCTTTTTCACCTGGCTGTTCTTTTGAGGAAGGCTTCTTCTTCCATCCACGAGTGGTTTGTTCTTTGAGCTGCTGGCTTGGATTCTGCTCAGCGGTCTTCCAGATTTTTGCATGACCACTTCTGGGTGCCACATTGCTGCTTCTCGCTTTTATATCGCGCCTTGTTCCCTCAGGAATGTTAATTCATTATTTTAATCTTAGTTTTGATGGGTTATGTTTAGGGCCATGTTCACAAGAGCATTGGAAAAAAAATGAAAGAAAAAGGAATAATTTGCTTACCGATAGAAGAGAATATCTGTAGTTCAGGGTTCAACTGTGGGATACCTGGGATTCTCTGAGCTGGGTGGTTTTCTTGCAGACATTTCATGACCCAAGTAGGTAACATCAACAATGCTGGAAGAGAGGAGGAGGAGGAGGAGGAGGAGAAGGAGGAGGAGGAAGAAGAAGAAGAAGAAGAAGAAGAAGAAGAAGAAGAAGAAGAAGAAGAAGAAGAAGAAGAAGAAGAAGAAGAAGAAGAAGAAGAAGAAGAAGAAGAAGAGGAGGAGGAGGAGGAGGAGGAGGAGGAGGAGAGGAGGAGGAAGGAGGAGGAGGAGGAGGAGAAGGAGGAGGAGGAGGAGGAGAAGAAGAAGAAGAAGAAGAAGAAGAAGAGGAGGAGGAAGGAAGAGGAGGAGAAGGAGGAGGAGGAGGAAGAAGAAGAAGAAGAAGAAGAAGAGGAGAAGGAGGAGGAGGAGGAAGAAGAAGAAGAAGAAGAAGAAGAGAAGAAGAAGAAGAAGAAGAAGAAGAAGAAGAAGAAGAGGAGGAGGAGGAGGAGGAGGAGGGAGGAGGAGGAGGAGGAGGAGACGACTTTGAGCCATACTTTGTTTTGTTTTTTTCAAAGTTTTATTCAATTTGGCTGTTGCCCAATTCTGGATTAATCCAGTTGGTTTTTTTTTTTTTAAAGGCAAACGTTGCAAAAAATGAGAAAGATGGTGTCTATTATTTCAGAATCATCCAAGGATGTTCCTGCCTTTGTTATTTTGATAGCCTATTCAGCTACAATTGCTGCAGGACAACCAGTGTGACATTCAGTGATGTGGTTGCTTTTTCCGTGCAGGTCATGAAAGTCCCTCCCGAGGCCAGTTTGTGATCTCTGAGTATACACGTCCCCTGCAGCTGTCTGCTGACAAACCAGAACAACTCTCCATCAAACCAGCTTTCCTGGTCCGCTCGCGTTCTGGCAGCCCACGATGCAGATTTGAATCAGACGTATGTAGACGATATGCCTTCCTTAATGGCAAGCAAGTGACTTTGCTGAAAATGAATGATAATAGAGAGAGTAAACTGAGAGAAGAGAATATTTGTAGCTCAGGGATGAACTGTGGGGTCCTTGGTGCTCTCTGAGCTGGGTGGTTTTCTTGAAGATGTTTCATGACCCACCTCGTTAATGTCATCAGTGCTAGAAGGGGATGGGATTTACAGAATGGAGGAGGAAGAGGAGAAGGACTGTGGGATCCTTGGTGCTCTCTGAGCTGGGTGGTTTTCTTACAGATGTTTCATGACCCAGCTAGATAACATTATCAGGGCTAGAAGGGAGGAGGAGGAGGAAGACTGTGGGATCCTTAGTTCTTTTCCAGGTTTGGTTGTTTTCTTGCAAATGTTTCATGACCCAGCTAGGTAACATCATCAGTGCTAGAAGGGAGGAGGAGGAAGGAAGGACTATGGCAGTGATGGCGAACCTTTTAGAGACCGAGTGCCCAAATTGCAACCCAAAACCCACTTATGCATTGTCAGGTGCCGGGTGGGTGTGGCCCATTGGGTGGGCATGGCCAATTGGGTGGGCGTGGCCCATTGGGTGGGCGTGGCTGCAGTGGTAACGGCAGACTGGGTGGGACTAAAAAGTTCAATCAATCAATACCAAGTTTGAGAGATCTTTTTTTTTCCGCGAGAAGTTGAAATTGACTGATTGAACCTTTTTTTTTTTTTGCACACGGCGGCGGAGGCCTAAAGCGAAAAGGTTTTATAAAACCCAGCTGAAGGCCTAGGACTGGGGCGACGGCGCACGTGCCCACAGAGAGGGCTGTGAGTGCCACCTCTGGCACCCGTGCCATAGCTTCGCCACCACTGGACTGTGGGGTCCTTGGTGCTCTCTGAGCTTGATGGTGTTCTTGCAGACGTTTCACGACCCATCTAGGTAACATTATCAGTGCTAGAAGGGAGTGGGCTTTGCTCTCTGTTTTTCTATCAGACCCTTGCCCTGTCAGTGTTGATGGGAGTATTCTTAATTAGGCTGCTGTTTACTATTTGTTAGTCTAACTTGATAGTTTCTTGACTGGGCATTGTTCACTGCTTGTGTATAAACAGCGGGAAAAAACCTTCCCTTGTAGCGCTGATGATGTTACCTAGATGGGTCGTGAAACGTCTGCAAGAACACCATCAAGCTCAGAGAGCACCAAGGACCTCACAGAGAGTAAAGGGCGTGCATCACCTTAATTTGATTTAACCTGTGTCTCTATCAGTGGCTGTTCACGCGTTTTTACATGCAGAAGATTCCCTAAATGGCTTAGGAATCAGCAACAGAAAACCCCCGTCCAGTTGATGGAATTAGGGAGAAAATGTGCAGAAACAGGATTACCTTCTTATTCCTGAAAGTGGCCTTCCTCTTCCAAAATTAATTGCCGATAAGGGTTGTGTCAGTTATAAGCTAAATGGATCGGGCAGGTCTCTTGCATTCTCTTTGTTGGGATTTCCACACACACACCCCAGGCTCTGAATGCTTATTGTCATTGTTCATCTCATCAATCTTAAAAGGCTAGAAGAATGAGTGCAAAGGAAAGTCACCAATTTAGGGTCAATGCAATTCGTTTTAGCCAATTTTCATTCCTTATTAGCATCTCTGCATAAGCTACTATGCTTAATCTCTCCCTCTGTATGTGTGTGTGTGTGTGTGTGTGTGTGTCTATTTCTCTCTCTATTTCTCTCTCTCTCTCTGTCTGTCTCTATTTCTCTATTTCTCTCTCTGTGTGTGTCTCTATTTCTCTCTCTGTGTGTCTCTATTTCTGTGTGTGTGTCTCTATTTCTCTCTCTATTTCTCTCTCTGTGTCTCTCTCTATTTCTCTCTCTCTCTCTGTGTGTGTCTCTATTTCTCTCTCTGTGTCTCTCTATTTCTCTCTCTCTGTGTGTGTCTCTATTTCTCTCTCTATTTTTCTCTATTTCTCTCTGTCTGTCTGCCTGTCTCTATTTCTCTATTTCTCTCTGTGTGTGTCTCTCTATTTCTCTCTCTCTGTGTGTGTCTCTATTTCTCTATTTCTCTCTGTGTGTGTTTCTCTATTTCTCTCTGTGTGTGTGTGTCTCTATTTCTCTCTCTGTTTCTCTCTCTGTGTCTCTATTTCTCTCTGTGTGTCTATTTCTCTCTATTTCTCTCTCTCTCTGTGTGTGTCTCTATTTCTCTCTCTATTTCTCTCTCTGTCTCTCTCTCTCTATTTTTCTCTATTTCTCTTTCTCTCTCTCTCTCACTGTGTGTCTCTATTTCTCTCTCTATTTCTCTCTCTGTGTGTGTCTCTATTTCTCTGTCTCTCTCTCTCTCTCTCTCTCTCTCAAATTATCACTTTTCTAAATAGATAAGATGGTCTTCAGACTTTCACGCATGCTTAATCTCTCATGAGACACAGTGTGGGATTTCCCCCCCTCCCTTTGATATGAAGAGGAATCCCATTTTGCATAAGTTGACGTGTGTAGGTGGACGATTCATCCTGTTTACTATCTTCTTCATGTTCTGATTGCAGATGGAGAACAAACAGAATTCTAATACCTCAAAGCCGAGATATTCGGGGAAAGTCCATCTTTGCATTGCCCGATACAGGTAATGCAGCCTGTCCAATAAACAGTTTCAACCTTTAAATTTGTACTAGTTTTAAATTCTACCTTCTCTGACCTACCTCCTTTCAAAAATGGACAATGCCTGTTTTCCTCCATGATGCTAAACCATTTTTTTTTCAACCAGATTATGTTGAATAAGACATAAGAGTTGAGTCATACCGCTAAGCCACAATGATTAGCTTCTCAGAACTTCAAGCCCAAAATAATATCTCTGCCCAAGATCTGAATGCAGATAGTTATTAACAGTGCCCTTCTCTTTATGAGTAGGGGCACAATAGCTGGGTGGTTAAAGACACTTAGCTTATCAGCGGATAGCCTGTGTTTGAGACCTGAGCACCATGCAATGGGGTGAGCTCCTGTTCCTTGCTTCAGCTCCTGCTCACCTAGCAGTTTAAAAGCATGCGAATGCGAGTAGATAAATAGGTACCACTTTGGTGGAAAGGTAACAGCATTCCGTGTTTAATCTTTGGTGCTTGCTGGCCACATGATTACGGAATATGTCCCTCTAGAGTTGACTAGACAGGAGAAACCTTTGCCTTTACTTGACCTCCTTACGAAAGATTCCAACGGAGAATCACCATCTGTGTTTTCCTTCAGCTACAATCCGTTTGATGGGCCAAATGAGAACCCTGAGGCAGAACTTCCACTCACCGCAGGAAAATATCTCTACGTGTATGGAGATATGGATGAAGATGGCTTTTTTGAAGGTTCGTTGGAGACGGGGCCGTAGCAGTCCCTTGATTGGCATATTTTTTATTTAAATAGCTCCCTCCTTGAGGTACATTGAAGCTTTGCGGCCATTCTCTTAAGCACAGCACTTAGTTTATACAACGAATGGTTGAGTTTATGTCTCAGGGGTCTTCAAATGTGGCCCTTTTATGACTTGTGGACTTCAACTCCCAGAATTCCTCAGCTAGCGTGCCACGCTGGCTGAAGAATTCTGGGAATTGAAGTCCACAAGTCATAAAAGGGCCACGTTTGAAGACCCCTGCTCTGTCTAGTCTAAAAAGAGAAGGGCTAGGGGTGACATGATAGCAGTCTTCCAGTACTTGGGGATTTCTCACAGAGAAGAGGGGATTCACGTATTCTCTAGGACACCAGAGGGCAGGACAAGAAGTAACATGAAAGAGAGAACCAACCTAGAAGTAAGGAGAAATTTTCAGACACTAAGAACTATTCATCAATGGAATAGCTTGTCTCCTGGAGTTGTGGGTGCTCCATCGCTGGAGGTTTTCAAAAATAGACTGGATAACCATTTGACTGGGATGGTTTAAGGCTCCTGCTTTGAGCAGGGCTTGGATTAGAATACCACCAAGATCTCTTCCAGCTCTATGATTCTATGTTCTACCCCAATATTTTGATAAATGCTAAAGCTAGCATCCCTGGTTTCTATCACCAGTCACACTTTAATTAACTAATACCTCTCTCAAGATTTCATTCAAACCCTAGAAAGGCTCCATGGTAAGGTTTTAGACAGACTGAAAAAGGATCAGATATGGTGGGGAGGTGGTTGAGACGCCCCTCAAACTTGTCTCCGGGGACCCTGAGCTGCGGTGGCTTTCTTTCTCTCCTTCTGGGCTGCTGGCATGGGAAAAAGACCAATAAAAGGGAGGATGGGCAGGAAGTAAGAATTCTCAGAGGACAAAATAACATGGTTGGCTGCAGTTCCAACGATCCCAATTTTTGGCTGTCAGTAGACAACCTTAGCAACTTTAAGATTTGCGCAATTCCTGGAGTTCGTCCACCAGCCATGCTTTAGTTTAGGAACTCTGGGAGTTGAAGTCCACAATCTTAAAGTTGTCAACATCGGAGACCCCTGCAGTAGATGACTCTTGGCTGGGAGAGGGGATGGACAGGATCTTCATGTCCTGGGAACACGGCTAGTATATGACTACTTCCAGGCTGGACTACTGTAAAGCTCTTTACATGGGGCTCCCCTTGAGGTGCACCCGGAGGCTTCAGCTGGCCCAGAATGCGGCCGCGCGGGTAGTGACTGGAGCGCCATGGCGCTCCCATGTAACATCGCTCCTGCGCGAGCTGCACTGGTTGCCGGTGGCCTTCCGGGTGCGTTTCAAGGTGTTAGTGACCATCTTTAAAACGCTCCATGGCATCGGACCCGGATATTTACAGGACCGCCTTCTGCCAGCAAATACCTCCCGCCTTCCGGTACGCTCCCACAGAGTGGGTCTCCTCAGGGTGCCGTCGGCCAGACAATGTCGGCTGGCGACTCCCAGGGGGAGAGCCTTCTCTGTGGGAGCTCCAATGCTTTGGAACGAGCTCCCCCCCCTGAACTCCGTACGATGACGGAATTGCGTTCCTTCCGTCAAGAATTAAAAACACATCTTTTTCGACAAGCCGGCCTGGGATAGGAGTTCAGTACCAACAAGGTTATAATTGTTTTAGGGGATCGAGCTTTTAAGATAATATATTGGGTTTTAAATGATTCTGGGCCAAATTGTTTAATCTATTTTTAATAATTTTACTTTTTGTATGTTGATGTTTTTAATTGGGCTGTACACCGCCCCGAGTCCTTCGGGAGGGGGGCGGTATAGAAATCGCAAAAATAAATAAATAAATGTCTTCCTTTTCCCATCTCTCTTTCTCCCCAAGGTGAACTTCTAGACGGACAGAGAGGATTGGTTCCCTCCAACTTTGTGGATTTTGTGCAGGATGAGTCTCGTTTATCCTGCGGGTTGGGCGGCGAGCCAGAGCAGAACGTCCTCAACCACAGTAGTCACCTGGTGGAAGGAGAAGGCCTCCAGGACATCAGCTTACCGGTCCAGTTAGACTCCAGCCTTCTCAATCATGGTGCAGGAACTCTAGATGTGAACATTGACGAAATTGGAGAAAACATTGTGCCTTACCCTAGAAAAATTACCCTTATCAAACAATTAGCCAAAAGTGTCATTGTGGGCTGGGAAGCTCCACCTGGATGGGGAACCATTCATAGCTACAACGTCCTGGTAGACAAGGAAGTACGAATGAACATCCCCATGGGGAGCAAAACTAAAGCTCTCATCGAAAAATTGAACATCGCTACTTGCACTTATCGGATATCCGTTCAAAGCATAACCAGCCGGGGCAATTCCGACGAACTGCAGTGCACCTTGTTGGTTGGGAAAGATGTCATTGTGGCACCTTCGCACCTTAAGGTCGACAGCATCACCCAGATTTCCGCGGAGATCAGCTGGCTTCCCACGAACAGCAACTACAGTCACGTGATCTTCCTTAACGAAGAGGAATTTGACATTGTCCGGGCTGCCACTTACAAGTATCAGTTTTTAAACTTGAAACCCAACATGGCCTACAAGGTCAAAGTTTTGGCCAAGCCCCATCAGATGCCCTGGCAGCTGCCTTTGGAGCAACGTGAAAAAAAGGAAGCTTTCATAGAATTTCTGACCTTGCCAGCAGGTAGGGCTTGAGTCTCACAAAGTCAGTTGTGGTCAGCAGGGGACTGGGGGCTAAAACATACGAAGGATGGTTTAATGAAGAGAAGGACCAGGGGGGACATGATAGCAGTCTTCCAATATCTCAGGGGTTGCCACAAAGAAGAGGGGGTCAACCTATTCTCCAAAGCGCCTGAAGGCAGGACAAGAAGGAACGGATGGAAACTAACCAAGGAGAGAAGCAACCTGGAACTAAGGAGGGAGGGAGGGAGGGAGGGAGGGAGGGAGGGAGGAAGGAAGGAAGGAAGGAAGGAAGGAAGGAAGGAAGGAAGGAAGGAAGGAAGGAAGGAAGGAAGGAAGGAAGGAAGGAAGGAAGGGCAATGGATGGAAACTAACCAAGGAGAGAAGCAACCTGAAACTAAAGAGGGAGGGAGGGAAGAAGGAAGGAAGGAAGGAAGGAAGGAAGGAAGGAAGGAAGGAAGGAAGGAAGGAAGGAAGGGCAATGGATGGAAACTAACCGAGAGAAGCAACCTAGAACTAAAGAGGGAGGGAGGGAGGGAGGGAAGAAGGAAGGAAGGAAGGAAGGAAGGAAGGAAGGAAGGAAGGAAGGAAGGAAGGAAGGGCAATGGATGGAAACTAATCAAGGAGAGAAGCAACCTAGAACTTAGGAGGAATTTCCTGATAGTGAGAAAGGCCTGGAGACTAAAACATATGGAGAACAGTTGCAGGATTTGGGTATGGCCAGTCTAGACAAAAGAAGGACTAGGGGGGACATGTTAGTGCTCCAATATTTGAGGGGTTGCCACAAAGAAGAGGGGGTCAAACTATTCTCCAAAGCACTAGAGGGAAGGACAAGAAGCAACGGATGGAAACTCATCAAGGAGAGAAGTAACCTAGAACTAAGGTGAAATTTCCTGACAGTGAGAACAATTAACCAGTGGAACAACCTGCCTCCAGAAGTTGTGGGTGTTCCAACACTGGAGATTTTTAAGAATAGATTGGACAACCATTTGTTATAGGGTTTCCTGAGCAAGGGGTTGGACTAGAAGACCGCCAATGTCTTTCCAACTTTGTTATTCTGTTCTGTTATTCAGTTGTTAAAGGGTGTTTTTTTTGGGGGGGGGGAGAACCCTGTTCTAAGAGGGTTGAATTCGTTTCAATCATCAAGCCAGTTTGTTTGATGGCTCAGTTGTCTAGTGTCAAAAATATGGAGAAGTGAGTTGCTGAGTCAGCTCGGAAATTCTTCTCTATGAAAGTTCTCACCCCTTGCTCAGTTGCCAAAACATTGAGAGAACTCATGAAATATATATGTCCTTAATAGTTGCATGGTTATTTTTAGGCAAGTCTTCTATCTAGCACACTTCTATTTCCGGATGGTGGATTTATTTAAAAAGCAAGGGCGCTCTAATAATGCAAGCTTTTAAAACAAAAATAAATGTTTCCAAAGGATGGGGATGCTTCGCAGCAGATCAAGCCTAGCCTGGCTTTGGGAACAGATGGTGTATTTTTGAATGCAGGGCTCTCTGTGGGGGGGGGAGAGGCTATCCCACAATTATTTAACTTAAATAATTGTTCAGTGAATGGGTAGGAAAATTCTGGCTGTGTTCCTGCAAAGCCAAAGGAGAAACGATCAGATGCATTCTCACCACACATCAGGCTTGGTTAGATGTTGTGTGGTTTGTATGGTTTGTGTGAAGGCAGCTTCTGTTGTTAGCTGATTGGGTGAAAATTATTACAGATTCAGCGTGGTTGTAGTTTTTACAATGGTGTATTGGAATTTGTAGAATGCAGGGAAGAATCCAAGGATTTAAGAGAAGAAGCAGTGAGGTCTGGACCAGGGGTAGGCAACCTTGGCTCTTTGATGACTCGTGGACTTCCAGAATTCCTGAGCCAGCCATGCTGAGGGGAAAGGGAGAGGTTTCCAAGCTGAGCCATGCTGGCCCAGGAATTCTGGAAGTCCACGAGTCATGAGGGGGCCAAAGTTCCCACCCATGCTGGCTCAGGAATTCTGGGAGTTGAAGTCCACGAGTCATAAAAGAGCCAAGGTTGCCTACCCCTGGTCTAGATAAAGACCTAATAGATGCATTTCTACCACCAAGAGTTTGGTTTGTTGGGGGTGAGGAGGAAGAGGAAGATGAGATAAGATAAGAGAGGAGGAGGGAGCAGGAGGAGGAGCAGGAGGAGAGGAGGAGGAGATAAGATATTAGAGGATTTGTATGAATCCAGGGATTTAGGAGAGGAAATAAGATATACCATAAGGTCAAGGTAAAGACCTAGTAGATATAGATGTACCAGCAAGACTTTTGTTTGTGGTGGTGGTAGTGGTGGTGGTGGTGGTGGAGGAGGAGGAGGAGGAGGAGGAGGAGGAGGAGGAGGAGGAGGAGGAGGAGGAGGAAAGATATTAGAAGATTTGTATGAATCCAGGGATTTAGGAGAGGAAGTAAGATACACTGGAAGATCAAGGTAAAGACCTAGTAGATATATATGGATCACCAAGAATTTGGTTTGTTAGCAAGAAGAAGCCATAAGATATTTTAGGATTTGTCTGAATCCAAGGATTTAGTGAGAGATTAGATCAAGGGAAAGATCTAATTTGTACAACCAAGAATTCGACTTGTTAGCAAGAAGAAGAAAAATAAGAAGCCGTAAGATATTTCCTGTTTTCAATTCCAGGTCCACCAGCTCCACCTCAAGACATCCGAATTCAGGCTGGTCCAGCACCAGGAACTATCTTGGTTTGTTGGGGGCCACCAGTTCTCACTGCAGCGGGGACCTCCAACGGAGCCAATGTGACTGGCTATGGTATTTATGCAAAAAATCAAAGGGTAGGTCGGTACTTAGAGAAACCTCACATTGTTGGATTTTTAAAAATAATCTAAGAATAGTAGCCAAATTAGCTTAAACGTGCAGATGCTGAGCATCATCTTAAAAAGAGACATTTATTCTGCTGTGAGCTAGAAAATGGAATTTATTGTCCAATTGTGGCACAAACAGACAGTTTTGGAAAGCAAGGGAACCTTTTGTTTAATTAATTGATTAAGCATTTCTTTAGTTAATCAATCCGTTGATTAAGAGATTAACTGGCAAACTTATGCTAGGGATTCCTAGCTTTTCTCGGACTAAAGGAGCCTCAACTGAAATCTCTTGTTTATTTTTTGTTTAGATGTGCCAATTTTATTTTGTTGTGCAATAAAGCTACCTTTCTTAATTCTGCATAACTCTCATTCTCTTGCTTCGGGCTAGCTGGGTGGGCCTAGTCAAAATACGTGATGCCCAGAATTGGATCCAGAACTTGGTGGGGTCAGATCTTGGCCAAAGAGGGTGGAAATTGCATTTCTATGGTGTGAACTGAAATTGCACATTTATTTTGCCTGGTATATCACTCTGCTGACTCCTATTCAGCTGGCAGTATCAAGAGTGGTTCTCATTAGTGTTCCTAATGTGAGGGGTCCTTGGACTCTCTGAGTTTGTTGTTTTCTTGCAAATGTTTGATTACCCAGTGATGAATGAAACATCTGCAAGAAAACAACCAAGCTCAGAGAGCACCGAAGACCCCACAATTCTCCTCCTCCTCCTGTCCACACCCCACTCTCTTCTAGCATTGATGATATTACCTAGTTGAGTAATGAAATGTCCTCCTCCTCCTCCTCTCCACATCCCACTCTCTTCTAGCACTGATGATATTACCTAGTTGGGTAATGAAACGCCTGCAAGAAAACAATTAAGCTCAAAGAGCAACAAGGACCCCACAATTCTCCTCCTCCTCCTTCTCTTCTTCTTCCTCCCCCTCCCCGCAAACCTCATTCCCTTCCAGCACTGATGATGTTACCTACTTGGCTAATGAAACGTCTCCAAGAAAACAACCAAACTCATTTCGGCTCTGCAAATATTCTCCTTTATTGCTCCTAACGTATTTGCCTCTGTCTCTGCCTTTAGGTGGCGGAAGTGATGTTTCCAACCGCAGAGAACACCACAGTGGCGCTAACCAAAATCCAGAGCCTAGATGCCCGAGAGATCCTTGTGCGGACACTGTCTGCCCAAGGGGAGTCCATGGACTCACTGAGCACTCCCATCCCACCTGACTTACTGGTGCCTCCTCACCCTCAGCCAGCTCCCAAAAGCAAGCCATTATCAAGTGCCAGTATCCCAGATACCAAAGAGGAACACTTGTGTCCGCACGGAAAAAGGGACGACTCCTGGGAACAGACCCACGCGGCCTCTCCCGTCCACGGACACTCCCTGGAACCTCCCAACTTCCACAGCCCGCTTCACGGGCAGCGGTCACCATCTCCCAATCGGATCCTCCCACAGCCGCAGGGGACACCTGTCCCTAACACAGTCGCCAAGGCCATGGCGCGAGAAGCCGCGCAGCGGGTGGCAGCCGAAAGCAACAGGGTGAGCACAGTTGCGGCTTCAGAACCCCCGGGGGTGGGTTTCGTTCACTGGAGGGTCAGTGTTCCTCCACTGCAGGCCAGGATTTTGAGGGGAGGGGGAAAAATAGATTTTGGAGGAATGGGAAGTGTTAGCAAGCTAGAAACATAGAAGGATTGTGTGCTAATTTGGGGCAATGTTGCTCGATTCTCAGAACGCTTTATCGAAACTGCTATGGCAGGGGTAGGCAACCTCAGCTCTTTTATGACTCATGGACTTCAACTCCCAGAATTCCTGAGTCAGCATAGCTGGAATTCTGGGAGTTGAAGTCCATTAGTCATAAAAGAGCCGAGGTTGCCTACCCCGATACATACATGCATGCATTCATACATACATACATACATTAATAACCGTGTGCCTAACTTAACCACTGCTGTGATTCACGTAGCAAGAGTGACAAGAACGGTTGTCATGTGGGGCAAATTTAGCAGCTGTTTTCCCTTAGCAACCGAGATTTTGGGCTCAGGTGTGTTCGCACATCGAGGGTGTATCTGTGCAAAGGTAGGGAATTAACTGAAAGCTTGCTAATTATGTATATTCATGCTTACATCATCTATCACTTATGCGTATGCATGGCTTCTTAAGGCCACCCCAGAGGCACAAAACCTGAAGAGCAAGCGCAATAGATGTACAGACTGAGAATTGAACTGCTGGCAGTTGGCAGAATTAGCTGACAATACTGCATTCCAACCACTGGGGAAGGAAGGAAGGAAGGAAGGAAGGAAGGAAGGAAGGAAGGAAGGAAGGAAGGAAGGAAGGAAGGAAGGAAGGAAGGAAGGAAGGAAGGAAGGAAGGACAATAGCACTTAAACATATGGACTGAGACTTAAACATATAGACTGAGAATTGAACTGCTGGCAGTCGGCAGAGTTAGCTTGCAATGCTGCATTCTAACCACTGGGGAAGGAAGGAAGGAAGGAAGGAAGGAAAGAAGGAAGGAAGGAAGGAAGGAAGGAAGGAAGGAAGGAAGGAAGGAAGGAAGGAAGAGCAATAGCAATAGCACTTAAACGTATAGACTGAGAATTGAACTGCTGGCAGTTGGCAGAATTAGCTGACAATACTGCATTTCAACCACTGGGGAAGGAAGGAAAGGAAAGAAGGAAGGAAGGAAGGAAGGGCAATAGCACTTAAATATAAAGACTGAGAATTGAACTGCTGGCAGTCGGCAGAGTTAGCTTGCAATACTGCATTCTAACCACTGGGGGGGAGGAAGGAAGGAAGGAAGGAAGGAAGGAAGGAAGGAAGGAAGGGCAATAGCAATAGCACTTAAACATATGGACTGAGACTTAAACATATAGACTGAGAATTGAACTGCTGGCAGTCGGCAGAGTTAGCTTGCAATGCTGCATTCTAACCACTGGGGAAGGAAGGAAGGAAGGAAGGAAGGAAGGAAGGAAGGAAGGAAGGAAGGAAGGAAGGAAGGAAGGAAGGAAGGAAGGAAGAGCAATAGCAATAGCACTTAAACGTATAGACTGAGAATTGAACTGCTGGCAGTTGGCAGAATTAGCTGACAATACTGCATTTCAACCACTGGGGAAGGAAGGAAAGGAAAGGAAGGAAGGAAGGAAGGAAGGAAGGAAGGAAGGAAGGAAGGAAGGAAGGAAGGAAGGAAGGAAGGAAGGAAGGAAGGAAGGGCAATAGCACTTAAACATATAGACTGAGAATTGAACTGTTGGCAGTCAGCAGAGTTAGCTTGCAATACTGCATTCTAATCACTGGGGAGGGAGGAAGGAAGGAAGGAAGGAAGGAAGGAAGGAAAGAAGGAAGGAAGGAAGGAAGGAAGGAAGGAGGGAAGGAAGGAAGAGCAATAGCAATGGCACTTAGACTTATATACCACTTCACAGTACTTTACAGCAGGCAGCACACAAAACCACGCTCCCTCTGGTCCGTGGAAAAACCTCTCTTCACGGAACCGGTCCCTGGTGCCCAAAAGGTTGGGAACCTCTGCTTAACAGTCCTCTCTAAGCAGTTTACAGAGTCAGCCTCTTGGCCCCAAAATCTGGGTCCTCATTTTACCAACCTCAGAAGGATGGAAGGCTGAATCAACCTTGAGCCGGTGGGAATCGAACTGCCATATCCAAATGTTTTATCATTATGCCCTCATTTGATCCTCATCTTCTCTTTAGAAAGCTACAGGTGCCACCTGCATCCCCTTTGCACCTTAGAGAGAATCCTTTTTTCTTATTCCATTTTCTCTTCTGGAACCCCATAGATGGAGAGGAGAGCCGCCTTTCCAGAAAGAAGCAACGCCTTGCAGTATGCCAACTCTGATGAAGAAGAAGAAGATGGGTATGACTCGCCCCGGGTCAAACGAAGAGGTGCTTCGGTGGATGAATTTTTGAAGGGCTCCGAACTTGGGAAACAGGTAATGGGCATCTCCTTTTTTTTCAAGAAAGAGGGACAAAGTTTAGCAGAGGGTGTGCCCCACTACCTGATGCCTACAAATCTAGATCATGAGTGTCTTCGAACATCCATAGTGTCTCCATGGAAGTTAGTAATGGTGATGATATCCCTCGCTATCTACTACCGTTTGGAAGCCCCATTCTTGAAAGTCTTACAAAAATCTCCGGAGATTGATCTGGAATTAGAATCTGATAAATCCCCCTGGATGTTTGGTGATACATCATTTGTCTGGAAGTCTACTTGACCAAGTCATCGAGAACCAAACAAGAAGATCATCAATCTTTCACACTTTGACTGGGTCATGCTTGTGGTTCTAGTGGTAGGGTTGAATCTGTCGGGAGCTCCCTCACCAACTGTAGGGTTTGTTGTGCTCAATTTTTGTTTTGAAAGCCTATGTGTAGTCTACCAAAGAGAAGGACTAGAGGGACATGATAGCTGACTTCCATTACTTGAGAGAAGAGGGGATTGACTTATTCTCCAAAATCCCAGAGAGCAGGACAAGAAGCAATGGGTGGAAACTCCTCAGAGGGAGCTCCAGCCTGGAAATAAGGAGGAATTTCCTGACAGCGAGAATGATTGATCAATGGAATAATGTAGCCTCCAGAAGTTGTGGGTGCTCCATCACTGGAGGCTTTCCAGAAAAGACTGGACGAGCACTTGACCAGGATAGTATAAGTGTCAAGATTGAATCTTTATGATGTCTGCTAGCTTCTATCACTAATCAACTTGCCATCGAAAAGGGGGGCAAGGTAGAAAACAAAGGGAGGAAATGGAATGCCAAGAAGCCATTCACGAACAGTGAGAGCCTGCACCACGCCAAGGTCTTTGCCGCAAGTGCTCGACGGAGGAGTGAACTGTTCCCCTAACAAAACGGAGTATTATTATTGGACAATGTGGCCACTCAGTGGCTGGGAGCTTGGGAATCCATTGTTTAGCTAAGCAAGCTTTTGCACAGGAAAACTCAGAGCTGGTTTTGCTTCTTTAGTTCTGAAATGCTGTATCCAATAAGATTTTGCCAGCTGGGACTTAAATTGCCTTGAGGAATCCTTCTGTTGGGGTTCGCTAGTCAGACTTTTGACAGTAAGGTCTGGTGCCATGAGCAGAGGATTCTGATTCTATGTTCCATGTTCCCTTTCCCCCTCCCTCCCTCACAGCCCCAGTATTGCCATGGGGAAGAATACCACACAGAAAGCAGCCGAGGCTCTGATTTGTCTGACATTATGGAAGAAGATGAAGAAGACTTATATTCAGAGATGCAGCTGGAAGATGGCGGGCGGAGACGTGTTAGTGTAACCTCACACAACACCCTGAAGGTAAAAAGATACAAGGACCCAAAGGTGTTGTTGTTTTCTTTTTAGAGGCCATTGGACTGTCTTTGTTTTTCCTTGAAAACATCTCGCTTCTCATCCAAGAAGCTTCTTCAGTTCTAGGAGAGAGAAAGGAAGGAACTGTTGTATTAATGGAATGGTAAATTGTGGTTATCAACGGATCTAGATGATAATAATAATAATAATAATAATAATAATAATAATAATAATAATAATAATAATAATAATAATAATAATAATAATAATAATAATAATAATAATAAAGTTGGCAGGGACCTTGGAGGTCATCTAGTCCAACCCCCTGGTCAGGCAGGAAACCCTATACCATTTCAGACAAATGGCTGTCCAGTCTCTTCTTAAAGATTTCCAGTGTCGGAGCATTCACTGCTTCTGGAGGCAGGTTGTTCCACTGGTTCATTGTTCCAACTGTCAGGAAATTTCTCCTTAGTTCTAGGTTGCTTCTCTCCTTGGTTAGTTTCCATCCGTTGCTTCTTGTCTTGCCTTCAGGCGCTTTGGAGAATAGCTTGACTCCCTCTTCTTTGGGGCAGCCCCTGAGATATTGGAACACTGCTATCCTGTCCCCCCTCGTTCTTCTCTTCATTAAACTAGGTCAGTGATGGCAAACCTTTTAAGAGACCGAGTGCCCAAACTGCAACCCAAAACCCACTTATGCATCGTCCAGTGCTGGGTGGGTGTGGCCCATTGGGTGGGCGTGGCCCACTGGGTGGGCATGGCTGTGGTGGTAACGGCAGACTGGGTGGGACTAAACAGTTCAATCAATCAATTCCAACTTTGCAAGATCTTTTTTTTCCCCCGCGAGAAGTTGAAATTGACTGATTGAACCTTTTTTTTTTTTTGCACACGGCGGCGGAGGTTGTCCAGTCTCTTCTTGAAAACTTCCAGTATTGGAGCATTCACTGCTTCTGGAGGCAGGTTGTTCCACTGGCTAATTGTTCTCACTGTCAGGAAGTTTCTCCTTAGTTCTAGGTTGCTTCTCTCCTTGATTGGTTTCCATCCATTGCTTCTTGTCCTGCCTTCAGGCGCTTTGGAGAATAGCTTGACTCCCTCTTCTTTGGGGCAGCCCCTGAGATACTGGAACACTGCTATCATGTCACCCTCGTCGTTCTCTTCGTTAAACTAGCCATCCCCAATTCCAGCAACCGTTCCTTATATGTTTTAGCCTCCAGTCCCCTAATCATCTTTGTTGCTCTTCTCTGTGCTCTTTCTAGAGTCTCAACATCTTTTTTACATTGTGGTGACCAAAACTGGATGCCGTATTCCAAGTGTGGCCTTACCAAGGCCTTGTAAAGTGGTATTAACACTTCACTTGATCTTGATTCTATCCCTCTCTTAATGCAGCCTAGCACTGTGTTGGCCTTTTTGGCAGCTGCAGCACACGGCTGGCTCATATTTAAGTGATTGTCTACTAGGACTCCGAGATCCCTCTCACAGTTACTACTATTGAGCAAGGTACCCCCTATACTATACCTGTGCAGTTGGTTTTTCTTGCCTAAATGTAGAACCTTCCTTTTTTCACCACTGAATTTCATTTTGTTAGATAGCGCCCAGTGTTCAAGTCTGTGAGTTTTGGGGAGTATTTTGCCAATGCTTCCTAATCTGTTGACCTCTTCTTTAAACATCTACGAACTTTCCTGTGGAATTTAGATGTTTTGTGCCTTTTAGTACAGGGGTCCCCAACCCCAGTCCGTGGACTAGTACCGGGCCACGGCATGCCAGCAACTGGTCCGTACAAACAAGCAAAGCCCCATCCATGGGATGCAGGCAGCACACAAAACCACACACTCTCACAGCCCCTAAAGAAAAAAAAAATAAACCTCTTTCTCTTTTAATAAATAGTGAAGAGATTTTGTACTGAACAAATACAGAGTACTAACATTCAGAGAGAGAAGTAGTAGCGGGTTTTGAGACAAGATCTCCTATGTAGGGTCAACTACTCATGTTCTGTATGCCTGGCCAAGTTCTTCTCTTGACTGTAGTAAAACATGCTTGCTAAACTTGACATCTCGCCCAATAGACATGCTAGGACAGCTGTTCTAATCATCTGTTTTATTTTCACAGATTCCCATTCAAAGCATGACATAGTTCTTCACCTGAATAAGAGCCGCATGCTTTCAGCTCACCATTGCTGTACAACTAATTCTGTCTTTATTTTTCCTTTCCTTTCCTTCCCTTTCCTTCCCTTTCCTTCCCTTCCCTTCCCTTTTGTTTCCTTTCCTTTCCTTCCTTTCCCTTCCCTTCCCTTCCCTTCCCTTCCCTTCTCCATTCATTCCTTTCCTTCCCTTCCCTCTCTCTTTTTAAAAATTGCACACTGTTTGTTCTCCTTGACCTTTTCTTTCTTTCTTTCTTTCTTTCTTTCTTTCTTTCTTTCTTTCTTTCTTTCTTTCTTTCTTTCTTTCTTTCTTTCTTTCTTTCTTGCCTCTCTCTCTCTCCTCCTCTCTCTCTCTCTCTCTCTCTCTCTCTCTTTCTCTTTCTTCTTTCTTTCTTTCTTTCTTTCTTTCTTTCTTTCTTTCTTTCTTTCTTTCTTTCTTTCTTTCTTTCTTTCTCGGTGACTCTTAAAGGAATGCTATCAGCATAAAGCTACTGAAACAGCTTTCCCGGACCCTCCCAATTTTGCCCGCCAACGTAAAAAACTGTTCAGTATCCCGGAAGTTGCTGAAGAGGACGGCGATCCCTCCGAACGTTTCCACAAGCAGGGCTCACAGCGGCCCCACCAGACCCGAAGCACCCTCGCTAGAGAGGGTAGATCCATCAAGGCCTACCCTCAAGACCACCCTCCCTTCTGGCAGCCCACCAAGTCACAGAGTATGGAGGACCCCGAAGAACGAGCTTGTAGATCCAGCAGGTCTTCCACCCGAAGTCCAGACAGTGGCTTGGACTGTGGCAGCGAAGAAGAAGAATCACGTTTTAATGTTCTCCCCGTGCAGGACACCCTCGCTGCCCGTATGTCCCCCGCCAGTTGTCGGGATGATGACCGCTCTTCCTTATCCTCACGGCCGCTCTTGGCCCGTCGGAAGACCCTGATGCGACAGAGCAGCGTTGAAGAAGACTTTGGAGACCCCATCCAGCTCTTCGTGGACTCTCCAAAGCAGGACGACTTTCCAGCTTGTTACAAGAGGAAGCCCGAACATCAGAGATGTTGTAGAGCAGAACACTTGGCCCACGAAGATGCTCAAGGAGACTGGAGTAGTAGCCCCTCGGTAGAGAACGAAACGAGACTAACTCCTCTTCCATTTTCAAAGCAGCCCAGCCGAAAGTCTGAAGCCCCACCGGTGTGTTGCAGTCCAAACTTCCTTCTAACATCTTGCCTGCCAAATCACTTCCTTTATTTTAAAACAAAAATCTTCATTTCTCTCTTTCCGTTTTGAGTTCTTCTCTCCCATGTGTACGTGACTCCTCGCTCTTTTTTTTTTCCTCCTTCCCATTCTTTCTTCTCTACTTCCCAACGATTCGCTTTTCCATCTTAATCTGCGTTGTTTCATCAGCTTCCTAAGACTTCCCCTTGGTTTTGTTTCCTTTCTTTTTTATGCCTGGCTAAAATAAATAAAGATTAAAAATGAGATTAACTTGCTTGTCAGTCCGTTATGATTTCATTGTTCCCCACAGGCCACGAATAAATATCTAAATAAATAAATAAAAATTTAAAACACCTGCCTTTCCCCCCCCCCCCCTCTCTCTCTTTCTTTAAAAGGACAACTGAAACGATGTTTTAATTAAGGGTTAGCTGAACTGCCATTGTCCTGACATTTTGGGATTGCTCTTTAATTTTATTTCTCTTCGTTTATATTTGTGCTCTGATCTTGCTTCGTAGAATAGAACCATGTATCATTTGGTGCGTACCGTCCGCAACGACAACAAAAACACACACAGCCAAACAATGAATGTACTTCCGTTCCCCTCCCTTCTCCCTTTCAATGTCTGCTTTGAATATCTTTTTATTTTTAGTTTGGTTTCATTTTTAACCTCATTCCAGATTTTCAAGGATGAACTGTCTCACCAATCCTTGGGGTTTCTCCAGCATCTGTGGCGGACCATACGCTTCTTTATTTTTCCACTCCTGTTTGTTTCTTTTCTTTTCTTTTTTTTTCTTTCTTTCTTTCTTTTGAACAAAATCAGAAATCGTCTCTTGTTGCCTTTGAAGTTGCAAACTCTTAACTCTCTCAGCAGGCAGGAAGACCACCAGCCACTGCCCAAGTTTAAGCCTCTTTTTTCAGGCAACGGAAAAACTCGGACCATTGAGACCTTGAGGAAGCTGATTCTTTCCAATTTATCCAGATCGTGGTTTGCTCCCGGTGTAGCAAACCTAGACTAGATGCTCCAATTATTCCGCTCTGCGATGATAAGGAGATCCGGCGGTCCAATGGTTGCGAATCCAGGTCCTTCTCAGCTTCCTTCGTCTTCTTCTTCTTTTCAAAATTGTCCATCGACCAAATTGACGCTGGGCTCTTTTCGCTTTCCCCCCACCGATCGTTGGTCCTTGCAAATGCCCGTCTCCTGAAAGCCCTCAAGAGAATTTGGAAAAAGGCTCTTTAACAATTTTTTTTTTTTAAAAGTTGGGAAGGCGGCAGGAAAGTAAAAAAGATAGAGGGAAGACATTGTAGGCAAAGGATGGCAAATATTCTGCAAATAGGACAGGCTAAACTACTCCGGAAAAGCCGATACACCTACCAGCTCATCCAGTTTTCGTAGTTCCGAGGAACGGCCGCATTCTCAACAAAGAGGAGGTCCAAAAGACGCAACCACAAAGGCAAAAGAAAACTTTTAATTCTCCTTTTTTTTTTTGATTGTGTGACTGTTGTCTGCCAAATATGTGCCATGTCCGGATGGCCATTTTTTCCGTCTCTCCGTCTCTCTCTCTCTCTCTCTCTCTCTCCTCTTTCTGTCTCTCTCTCATCTCTCTCTCCTGTCTCTCTCTCTCTCTGTGTGTGTTTTTCTCTCTCTCTCTGTTTCTCTCTCTCTCTCCTCTCTCTCTCCTCTTTCTGTCTCTCTCTCATCTCTCTCTCTCCTCTTTCTGTCTCTCTCTCATCTCTCTCTCCTGTCTCTCTCTCTGTGTTTTTTTTCTCTCTATCTCTCTGTTTTTTTCTCTCTCTCTCTGTTTCTCTCTCTCTCTCTCTCTCTCTCTCTCTCTCTCTCTCTCTCTCTCTCTCTCTCTCTCTCTCTCTCTCTTTCTGTCTCTCATCTCTCTCTCCTGTCTCTCTCTCTGTGTGTTTTTCTCTCTCTCTCTCTGGTTTCTCTCTCTCTCTCCTCTCTCTCTCTCCTCTTTCTGTCTCTCTCTCATCTCTCTCTCCTATCTCTCTCTGTTTTTCTCTCTCCTCTCTGTCTCTCTCTCCTCTCTCTGTCTCTCTTTCTCCTCTTTCTGTCTCTCTCTCCTCTCTCTCCTTTCTCTGTCTCTCCTCTCTGTCTCTCTCTTTCTCCTCTTTCTGTCTCTCTCTCATCTCTCTCTCTCTCCTGTCTCTCTCTCTCTCTCTGTTTTTCTCTCTCCTCTCTGTCTCTCTCTCCTCTCTCTGTCTCTCTTTCTCCTCTTTCTGTCTCTCTCTCTCTCTTCTCTCTGTCTCTCTCTCCTCTGTCTCTCTCTCTTCTCTTTCTGTCTCTCTCTCATCTCTCTCTCTCCTCTCTCTCTCTCTCTGTTTTTCTCTCTCCTCTCTGTCTCTCTCTCCTCTCTCTGTCTCTCTTTCTCCTCTTTCTGTCTCTCTCTCCTTTCTCTCTCTCTTCTCTCTGTCTCTCTCTTTCTGTCTCTCTCTCCTCTCTCCTCTGTCTCTGTCTCTCTCCTCTTTCTGTCTCTCTCATCTCTCTGTCTCTCTCTCCTCTGTCTCTCTCTCTTCTCTTTCTGTCTCTCTCTCATCTCTCTCTCTCTCTCCTGTCTCTCTCTCTCTCTGTTTCTCTCTCTCCTCTCTGTCTCTCTCTCCTCTCTCTGTCTCTCTTTCTCCTCTTTCTGTCTCTCTCTCCTCTCTCTGTCTCTCCTCTCTCTGTCTCTCTGTCTCTGTCTCTGTCTCTCTCTGTGTGTCTCCTCTCTCTGTCTCTTTCTGTCTCTCTCTCTCTCTCTCTCTCTCTCTGTCTCTCTCTGTCTGTCTGTCTCTTTGTCTCTCTCTCTTTCTGTCTCTCTGTCTGTCTGTCTGTCTCTCTCTCTCTCTCTCTCTCTCTCTCTCTCTCTGTGATTTTTTTTCTCAGGTTTAATGCATCTGTCTCCTCCCCCTTTTTCCCCCTTCCTTTTTCTTTTTCAGCTAACCTTTCAGTTAAAAAATAAAAGTTTAGTTGCCTTTAGAACGCACGTTTTCGGAGAACGGTTTATTTGATATTCTTCCACGCAATTGTGTACTCTCCCTTGTTGCCTCTCGCACCTTCTATGGGGCAGTTGTGTAGCTTTTAAACAATCTTTCTCGTCTCCCCTCCCCCCTTCCCTCCTCTTTTATTTCCTGTTGGTTTGGACCTTCAGCTCTTAAGTAACCCGATGTCGTCCAGGCGGCCGGACCGAGGAGAGCGTCCAGGTCAAAGGTTATCTCGTGACACTTCAAGTCCTCAAAGATCACGTCCCAGTCTGGTCCCTTCTATGGGTGAGTTGGCGAAGATCTATTGGCCTGGTTGGTTGGGCGGGTTACCAATTTCAGAAGAGAAGGTTCATTCTGAACACTTGCTCTGAGGCAATGGAGGGGAACATTCAAAAGGAACAAATAAGCCATAGACATATAGACCTTGACAACATCTATAGACTATGCCAGAAAGACAGTCAACTAGCCCAGGGGTCTTCAAACTTGGCCCTTTTATGATTTGTGGACTTCAACTCCCAGAATTCCTCAGCCAAATTCTCCAAGACCAACCCTTTCAAAATTCCGTTGACCCTTACCTGGAGCCAATTTAGTCTCGAAGGTTAGTTGACCTTATTAATGTCAGTCACAAAGAATCAGGACCACCAGTTAAGTTGCAGCATAGTTGAATTTGAAGCCTGTCAACAAGAATCTGGTCAACCCACATTTTAGTAAGTGATGATTGCAAGGAAGGAAGGCAAGCTGAAAAAAAATTGCTGTGACCAATTCTCATAGTTTTATTAACAGGGGACTTGGCAAATGGTTAGCACGCACAATATGAGCAAGTACATCGAGTTTGTTCACGCTTGCTTACGTCAAGGGTCAGCTGACACTTCTCCTTTGTGCAAAGTCTCAATTAGAAATGACTTTAAATAGTTCAAAATTCACACCTTCTTTTTGCGGGTGATTTAAATAGCCGCCTTATTTTTAACAGTTCCGTAGAAGGAGAGTCCAGCATGGAATATGGCTGGTGCCGATGAGGGACAATTTTATTCACTTCTCGTTAAAAGAAACGACCAAATAGGTCTGAATACATGATGAATTGATGTGAGGTTTAAAGGAAAACA
Source organism: Bothrops alternatus (assembly GCA_034064705.1). NCBI lineage: Eukaryota > Metazoa > Chordata > Lepidosauria > Squamata > Viperidae > Bothrops > Bothrops alternatus. The sequence continues at coordinate 28,133 of JARGCV010000038.1, forward strand.
AGAGACATATAGGTGGTCCTTGACTTAACAACAATTGGGATTGAAAAATTGGTCATTAAGCAGTGTGGAGGTTAAGTAGGCTTCATAGGACTACCCCTGATTTTATGACCTTTTTGGCCACCGCCATTAAGGGGATCGCCTTGGTTGTTAAGCAAGACAGCACGTGATTGCAACTTGCTTCCTTTCCTGCAGGCTTCCCCATTGACTCTGCTTGTTGGAAGCAAGTGGGAAGGTCTCAAATGGCGATCACGTGACCCCAGGAGACTGCAACCATTGTAAATATGAGCTGGTTGCCAAGTGCCTGGATTGTGATTATGTGACAATGGAAACCGCTGTGATGGTCTTAAGTTCCCTTTTTCAGTGCCATCATAAATTTAAACAATCCCTCCTTCCCTTCCTTTCTTTTCATTGCCCTTCCTTCCTTCCTTCCTTCCTTCCTTCCTTCCTTCCTTCCTTCCTTCCTTCCTTCCTTCCTTCCTTCCTTCCTTCCTTCCTTCCTTCCTTCCATCTCATTTCCCTTCTTTCCTTCCTCCCCTGCATCCATCCATTCCCAACTCCTCCCTCCCTCCCTCCCTCCCTTCCTTGTAGTGTGGCCAGGACATCCGATCAGATCACTTGGAGCTGACCCATTAGCAGGCTGGGTGATGGTGTTTTGTTTCAACTTCAACCCAGGAACAAGCTAGGATCAAAATCCACATGCAAGTCTACAGTGTCATCTAGCGGCAGACCCCCAGCATTTATTGTGACACTAGTTTAAGGGGGAAGAAAGCACAACCTCTCTTTAAAGCAAGAGTTTGTCTTGTAAGATAAGCAACCAACTGCAGAAAGAGGGCTGTTTTTCACTTCAAACCCTAAGCCTGCATCCCTAGGTGACTTTCCTTGGGTGTAAGTCTCATAATGAGGCTTTTTGGCATTGTAAGACCAGGTGGCAGGAGATTTTGTGATATCTGTGTTTGTGTTTGTGTGTGTGTGTGTGTGTGTGTTTTTGTGTGTGTGTGTGTGTGTGTGTGTGTGTGCGTGTGCGTGTGTGTGTGTAGATATACAGTATCTAGAAAATGGAAGAACAATCAAAGCCCTTTCTGGAGAGGATCGAATACCTGGCCTCTAAACCAGTGTTCGTCAACTTTACTAAGATGTTTGGACTTCAACTCCCAGAATTCCCCAGGGATTCCCCGACTTCTCTACGTAGAAATGGAGATGGACACACTGAGTGTTTGCATTCCATGTTTGATTCTGAGTCACAGCACAATCCTAATAAAACAAATATTATCAGCATCAGAATAAAACTTGCTGAAAATAATTTAATTTACAGTTTCCAGCAAGTTAAAAATTATGTAGTGTCTGAAGCATGAATCTCCCCAAATTGTTCTGGAAAAGGAAAACTTTAACAGTTTGGTGGAAGGCTGTTGGAGATGAACCAAGATAAGCCTTGGTTGGAAGGTAGTTGAAGAATCTAAGTACAGTTATCAGCTACTCCTTCATAAGTTAAATGCATTTATGGGCCTATTAGATATAAAACAATCCATATATTACATTATATTAAGCGGATTGGTTTGTCCAATGTTCTAAAATCCATGTTTTTTTCAACCATGACCACCTTAAGAAGCGTGGTCTTCAACTCCTAGAATTCCCCAACCAGCATAGCTGCTGTCGAAGCGTGGTCTTCAACTCCTAGAATTCCCCAACCAGCATAGCTGCTGTCTGGGAGTTGAAGTCCACACCTCTTTAGGGTGGAGCAACATTGTTCTAAACGTCTGTTCATCGGCAAGGGCCTAAAGTTTGATCGCATGGCTGTGCAGATGTTATCACAATAGTAAGTCTGAGGACCTAACTCCAAATCACTAAACATACGGTGGTTAAGTTGAGGACCACTCAGAATGACTCTGACCTCCGTGTAACCAATTTTACGATCCAACATTTCTGCTTTTCCAGATGGGTACAGTACTCATGACCGTCTGTCTCCAGAGATTTACGAAGAATCGGAAACTGACCCCGGAGCAGAAGAGATGGCCCCGCGCATCTTTGTCGCCCTCTTTGATTACGATCCACTGACCATGTCTCCAAACCCCGATGCAACAGAAGAACTGCCGTTTAAAGAAGGGCAGATTATCAAGGTAAGGTTGGCGAAATGTAAAGGTAGTCCGTTTGACTGACCAACATTTGTTTAGCAACGTTTGAACTTACAACAAGCACTGAAAACAGTGATCGCTTTTCACACTTTATGACGGTTGCGGCCTTCTCACGGTCACGTGATCCAAATTCAGATCCTTCGGCAACTGCCTGCTAGTTATGACGGTCGCAGCGTCCCAGGGCTGACGTGGTCTCACCTTTTGCGAACTTCTGACAAGGCGGAAGCTGGATTCACTTCACAACCGCGTCATTTAACAACTGGAGCGATTCACTTAAAGCAACCGTGGCGAGAAAAGTCGTAAAATGAGGCAAAACTCACTTAAGGACCATCCTGCTTAGCCACGGAAATTTTGGGCACCGTTGTGGTGGTTAAGTTGAGGGCTACCTGTGCACAATGGATGGGAGCTAAATCACGATTATCCTTTGCAAGTTCTTTTTTTTTTTAAGTTTTATTAATTTTATAATCATAAACAGGAAAGAAAAACAAGTAGAATACCACTCAACTTAATACAATCTTTTACAACTTTCTCCCATAAAAAACAAAGCAAACATTCTTTTAAAATACTTAATATAACTATGGGTGTTGCTCGGCTGCACCCCCTTCACCACATCCCCCTTTCTTCCTCCCTACCTACTACCATCCCCCCACCCTCTCTCTCCCTCCTTCACTCCCCACCCTCCTCTCCTACAACCTACCTACTTCCCTCCACCTTCACTCCTCAGTCTCCACCCCCTCCAGATGTGGTCCAGAGGTACTGCCCGAGCAACCCCTCTTATATCTGTTAATTATATCGTACTTATATATTAAACCGCTGATCCTTGGGTTCTTTTCCATGTTGTCTCTTTTCTCCGTTTCAGGTTTACGGAGACAAAGATGGTGATGGGTTTTATCGGGGGGAAACGTGTGCGAGGCTGGGCCTTATCCCTTGCAACATGGTTTCCGAAATCCAAGCGGACGACCCAGAAATGATGGACCATCTTCTGAAGCAAGGCTTTCTCCCTCTGAACACCCCGATCCAGAAACTTGGTAAGTGTGGACCGCCGCCTGTGGACATGTATGGGACTGGTGGCTGGATTGCGTTCGTTTTGGAAGCTTTTGGAAGGGTTCTCCATGTTTTTGGATCTGGCCTCCTCTAAGTGGCGTTCCCACAACGTGTTTAACTAGGAGAGTTCGTTTTGAATGCAGTTAGAACCCAGACCAGCAGCTTGCTCGGTAATGTCAGGTCAACAATAAAGCAAAAAACAGTATCCATACTGAGGGACTACTTAGAAGGAAGCAACACTCCCACCGACACTGACAGAGTGAACCACTTGCATATAAATGGAGAGCAGAGACCTCTCCTTCCTAGCACTGATGACGTTGCCTAGTTGGGTCATGAAATGTCTGCAAGGAAACCACCAAGTTCAGAGAGCACCAAGGACCCCACAGTCTTCCTCCTCCTTTCCTTTCCTTTCCTTCCTTTCTTCCTTCTCATTCCCATCCTTCCTTCCCTTCCTTTCCTTCCTTCTTTCCCTCCTTTCATTCCTTCTTTTCTTCCCTCCTTCATTCTCATTCCCCTCCTTCCCTTTTCTCCTACCTTCCTTCCCTCCCTCCTTCCTTTCTTCCTTCCCTTTTCTTTCCTTCCTTTCTTCCTCCTTTCCTTCCTTCTCATTCCCATCCCTCCTTCCCTTCCCTTCCTTTCCTTCCTTCTTTCCCTCCTTTCATTCCTTCTTTTCTTCCCTCCTTCCTTCTCATTCCCCTCCTTCCCTTCTTTTCTCCTTCCTTCCTTCCCTCCTTCCTTTCTTCCTTCCCTTTTCTTTCCTTTCTTCCTCCTTTCCTGCCTTCTCATTCCCATCCCTCCTTTCCTTCCTTTCTTCCTTCTTTCCCTCCTTTCATTCCTTTTCTTCCCTCCTTCCTTCTCATTCCCCTCCTTCCCTTCTTTTCTCCTTTCATCCTTCCTTCCCTCCCTCCTTCCTTTCTTCCTTCCCTTTTCCTTCCTTCCTTCTTTCTTTCCTTCTCATTCCCTTCCTTCCTTCCTTCCTCCCTCCCTTCCTTCCTTCCCTCCTCCACTTCCTCCTCCTCCATTCCACAAACCCCACTCCCTTCTAGCACTGATGATGTTCCCTATTTGGGTCATGAAACGTCAGCAAGAAAACAACCAAACCCAAACCATTAAGGGCTCTACAATTAGCGGCTTGTTGTACGTTGAAAGACAATTGCAATTGCTTTCTCTCTTTGGGTTGGAACAGAAAGAAACAGAAGAAGCAGCCGTCCGCCTGGGTCAGCCACCAGAAGAATGGTTGCGTTATATGACTACGATCCAAGAGAAAGCTCTCCTAATGTTGATGTGGAGGTATTGTGGTCATGGACACAAATCTGAAACATTTTGTTTTGTAGTAAAAAAAAACGTGGGAAATGTGGCCACAGCGTCCAATTAGGGGACAAAATGGCCCGATTGAAAAGTATGGCAGGAGTTTCTGTCTGTCCAGAAACTTTTCCTGGACCACTGTCCACTTAGAACATAGAATCATGCAGCTGGATGGGCCCTTGAAGGTCTTCTAGTCCAACCTCCCTGCTCAAGGTAGGAGACCATTTGCCATCCCAGTCCAATGTCCCAAAGGGAACTGGACCTCCTTGTTTTTCTTTGAAGACATTTCGCTTCTAACCCAAGAAGCTTCTTCAGCTCTGACTGGATGGTGGGGAAAATGGGAAGGATTTATACTCCTGGCAGACAGCTGGTCCTTCGCTTTCTTTTGGAGAGTCGTTGAGGCCAACATGTTGAGGTTTATCTGTGTCCTCAGGGTCACCTGAGTGGTACAAAATGGGCGTGGACCCTTTTTGGAACTGCTGAAAGTACGGTGTGGTGGAAGCTATGCTTTCTGCAGGATGTTGCCTGCCCCGTGTCGCTTCCTTGTTGAAGACAGGCACAGGCTGTTGGGGCTGAGTCTTGTGTTGTCTGCATCTCAAACTGAAGCGCAGATGGTTCCTGTGGTCTGCAATTTTAGTTTTCTGGAAATCCACTCATGTTCATCCCAAAGTGCATAGCTCAATGTCCATGGAGGTTCTCAGTCATCCAGGTCCTGGTTGTCCCAAAGCTGCTTTTTCTGGAGGCCACTGGGCTTCTTTGTTTTTCTTTATTTTTCTTTGAAGCTGAGAAACCCAAAACAAGGCAGTCCACTTTGCCTCTTGAAAAAGCATCTTTAGGATGACCGTGACCTGGATGACTGAGAATCTCCATAAACATCCCAGTCAAAAGGTTGTTCGGTCCAAATTTGGAAATGTGGGAGTCCTCCGTGCCAAAAAAATTTAAGCAACGCTGGAATAAGGGCATTTAGAAACGGGATCCTGAGAAAGCGATGTTTTGTTTTGTTTTTTTTATCATTTCTGCAGGCTGAGCTCACATTTTGTACTGGAGACATTATTACTGTCTTTGGAGAAATTGACGAAGATGGTTTTTATTATGTAAGTGCTTTATCTATGCTCCTCCCCTGATCTGTATTAATGGGGTGCAAAACCTTTTGGGTGACAACCAGGAACCTGAAGGAAGAGTGTCACTCAAGAAGGATGGTGAGTCAAGAAGGATCTTTAGGGTTTTTTTCTTGACTCCCTTAAGCTAGTGTCCTTCAACTCTTGGTCATGGGGATAAGAATCTGTTGTAGCTTTCAACGTCTTCCAATGTTTACCTTGCGATAACTTGAATCAATGCATTGGGGGGACTTCTGAAGCAGCATTTGAGAATCTGAAGATAGGTGGACCTCAACTCCCAGAAGTCCCCAGCCAGCCAGGAGTTGAAATCCACCATTCTGGAAGTCCACCTATTTTGAAGTTACCACAGTTGAGAAATGTTGTTCTAAAGGCTCCTTGTTTGTTGACTCCCTTAATCTAGTGTCCTTCAACTCTTGGTCATGGGGATAAGAATCTGCTTTAGCTTTCAACGTCTTCCAATTTCTACCTTGCCATAACTTGAATCAATGCATTGGGGAGACTTCTAAAGCAGCATTTGAGAATCTGAAGATAGGTGGACCTCAACTCCCAGAAGTCCCCAGCCAGCCAGGAGTTGAAATCCACCATTCTGGAAGTCCACCTATTTTGAGGTCACCACGGTTGAGAAATGTTCTAAAGGCTCCTTGTTTGTTCATTAATTTCCCCTTCTATTTCCACGTTTCAGGGGGAACTTAACAACCAGACGGGTCTTGTTCCTTCAAATTTTCTTGAAGAAGTGCCTGATGACGTAGAAGTTTATTTATCCGACGCTCCCTCGCGATACCCTGAAGACGCACCCATACGTACAAAAGCGAAAAGGGTAAGCAAGTATTGAGAAACAATAATAATAATAAAAAAACAAGTGTTGTTTTCGCTTTGTTCCCCTTGCCAACCATTTCAGATTCCGTTTGGCTTGATGTGTTTGTGTACATATGTATATGTTTATATAGATATATATATATTAAGAAACACATTTTTGAAACCAAGTTTTTAGATCGCTCTGAAGCTGGGAGAGAAAAAAACAAACAGCTCCTCGCTTTAAATCAACTTGTTCCTTCCATCAATGATCACTCTCATGCTAATTTAGGAGCCACAGATTTTTATATTATATATATACATATATATATATATATATATATCCGTTCCCCACCTTGAACAGTTTATATCTGTAAATTATAGACCTGCTATAGAAATTACCTAAGACAGTAAACCTGGGGATGGATGTAAAACTTGAGACACTTTCTTTCATTTTGGAGCATCGCCCCAAAACTTTGAAATTTCAAAGTGATGTTTTAAGCTGCCTAGCTTAGGGGTTCATGGGTCTTCTCTCATCCTTGCAATTTTTTCTCTGTTATATTTTATGTATACGTTTTTTTTTTAATTTTTTTTTTTTTTTTTGCTCATCTGCTTGGGAAACAGAAGAAGAGTGTTCATTTCACACCTTAAAAATGGGCAACGTTGCCTTCACGTAAGTGAGCAACTGGAGATACCAGTAGATACACCTTTTCCTCTTAAGTTGGCCTTCTGTAACGCGAGCCATCTTGGGCCCATGACGTGTGCAGAAAAAACAAAAAGAGAAATATGTCTCCAAAATTCCTTAGCCCTGGGTTCCAGATCGTCTTTTTGAGGACTGCCCTTTCCCAATCTGATGCCTTCCAGCTATGGTGGACTACAAGTCCCATCACCTCCAGGTGACCAGCCATCGGACTGCTAGTCCGGCGGCCATAGAAGGCGCTGAGTTAGGAAAGGAGAATTTTTGATTTAATAAAAAGAAACGCGGAACACGCCTTGCATTCAAGGGCTTAGGCTCGCTTAAACCCACGCAGGGAGAAAAACCTTTTAATATTTGGAACATATTTCTTACCGGCCTTAATGCTTGTTTGCATAGTGTTCCCAGTGGTCTGGTTCCCAAGAAAAGCTGCATATTGCATTGTTAGTTAATTTGGGAGAACGAAAAAAGAAAAAAAATGAAAAATAAACGCAAAATTGCTGCTGAGCAAAGCCGGCTGTGCTCAACAACCCGGCCGGCCTTTGGGAAGAGAGGACTCTAAGCTGCAGTATCTGGTTGTCAGCTTGCCTTAAAAGCACCTCTCCTGGTGCGCGGTTGTCCACGGTCAAGTTTTTGCGTCCCTTATGGACGTGTGCTCCTCTGCCCAGCAGCTCATGGGTTGACCAATGCAATAAGCTGAAAGGAAAGCGCGCCACTCAGATCAGTGGGCCAATGCATTAGTGCTCCAGAGATGGTATCTTCAGGTGTATGTTGAAATTGCACCGAGAAAATGATCCCTTTTGGCTTCTCCCCCCCTCCCCCCCATTAGACAAGACCTTGATCAAAGATCAAAGCAAGCTTGGGACCTCCTTGACTTAACAAACCCACTGAGATGTCCAAACAGCCAGGCAGATGTAACAGGAGGGAGGTTGGGTCTTGTTAGGAGCTCCATTTTGGATTTTTCCACTTGGAGAAGCCGTTTTTCCTAGGGGTGTCATCCTCTTCCACGCCATTGAGCGTGTGTGGCACGTGCCACCCAACCCAGATACGTTCAACCAAAGGTCTCAGAGCTTTCTTTCATTTGTGATTAAGGTTCATTTTAATTTGGTTTGGTGTTTTTTTCCCACCACCCCCCTTTCCACCAGTGTGCCATCTTCTCAAAATATGTCCTGACAGAATGCTAAAAATTGGTGAAGGGGTGGGGTGGGGGATGGATTAAGAAGCCTGGAGGAAAGCAAGAATTGAGCTAGTCTGACACAGATTCTTCCCAGAAATGGGTGAGTCCACATAGACCTATGCCACGTGGGAGTCCCCAGCTCCCACTTCTTTAGGATCCCTCCTGAGAAGAAAGGGGATCCGGGCAAAATCCAGATCCCTCTTTAAAACAAGCCTCTACTAAAAGAGGCGGAAGGCTTCAGCTATCTATGCCGTGATTTTAACATAAATCAAGTCCACAAATCCATTTACACATGTCTTTTAACGTACTCCGGGAAACGGATGGGTCTGTCACGTGGCATACGTTAAAAAAAAAAGAAGTCCTGCCCCTGAAAGGTGTGTGTGTGTTTGCGTGTGTGTGTGTGTGTGTGTGTGTGTGTGTGTGTGTGTGTGTTTAATGCAGTGTTTGTCAACTTTGGCCATTTTAAGATGGGTCGACTTCAACTCCCAGAATTCTCCGGCCAGCTGTGATCAAAACTGAGTGCTCTAGATCAGGGGTCCCCAACCCCTGGTCCGTGGACCGGTACCGGGCCACGGCACACCAGCAACTGGTCCGCACAAACAAGCAAAAACCCATCTGTGGGATGCAGGCAGCACACAAAACCGCGTGCCGTCTGGTCTACAGAAAAAACGTCTCCATGGAACCGGTCCCTGATGCCCAAAAGGTTGGGGACCTCTGGTATAGAGCTGGGGTCCCCAACCCCCGGTCCGTGGACCGGTACCGGGCTGCGGCATGCCAGCAACCGGGGCGCACAAACAAAGCCCCATCCGCGAGATGCAGGCAGCACACAAAACCACGCACCCTCTGGTCCACAGAAAAACCTCTCTCCACGGAACCGAAGGTTAGGGACCTCTGCTCTAGATCGGTGTTGGCTGGAGAACTCTGGGAGTTGAAGCCCCCCTCCTCCCCTGCCCCATCTTCAACAGGCCAAGGATTGAGAAACCCTGGTTTAACGAATGAAAAAGCCAACACTGCTTTCTTGTTGTCCATGACCACAGCCCTTCAGTAAACTTAACAATATACCTATCAGGTTCCTCCTGAGAACACAGGTACGCCACCAAGGAGAGCACCAAGCCCCACAGCCCATCTCCCATCGGGGTCACCTCTGCCAACTATGGGTTCTGGTAGCCCCAGGCGAGGCAGGGAGGTCTCTTCGACAAAGGCGAAGGGTCTCATTTCCAAAGGGAAGAAACTTCTCAAAAGACTGGGTGCCATGAAATGAGAATTACAACCATCTGGACATCCTCTAAAATCATCAGACTTTAAAAAAAAAAAACACAAAAAAAACACCCACATACAGACCGATCTAGAAACGCCCAAAACTAGGGATTTCAGGACTATTTCGAGCGGATTTTCTACACACAGAGCTTGCACGCCACGCAGCCCCTTCCCCCCTCCACCTTTTTAAAATTTTATTATTATTATTATTAAGCGCATTCTATTGTCTCCAGAAACATCTCTGTCTGGATTGGTCTGGCTTCAAGGCGTGGCAGTGCTGCTAAAAAAAAAAAGGCATTATTTTTTTTTTTTTGCGCTACCCTGTTTTCTCAAACGAAAAAAAAAAAATTAAAGAGAGGAGAAGATGGGATTAAGGAACTTAAACCTGCACCAATCCTAAGGGACTTTGTTTTCCTATTTCCATTTTTTTCCCCCCTATTCCTAAGTTCCTATTTCCACTTTGGTGAAACCCTTCCCTGAAAGTGGAAAAAAAAACAATTAAAAAAAACCCTCCTTGTTCTTTGATCCCCGTGTTTATTCTCCACGTGACGCATACATGGTCTTGAAATTCCCTAGTTTTCCAGAAGCGTTGATGTTTGCCTTATAAATGCACAATTATTTGTACTGTCTGAACTCTGCAGCTGTGTACTTTGTGTTGACCTATTACGGCTCCATTCTCACCGAGACGCCCATACTTTAAAAAGGCCACGATGGAGTCCGATTTGTGTCCGGTATTAATTCATGGGACGTGTGAAAATGTCGTGCAAAAGGTTATTATTATTATTTTTTCCCAACCGTCTGCGTAAGTTCTGCTGTTCGGCTTCTCAAGTACGCTACAAAAATAAAAAATAAATAAAAATTAAAGCAAAATCGATTATGGCAAAGAAACAAGTGTTGCAAAAAAAAGCAAAAAAAAAAAAGCAGATTTAAGGTGGGCGTTGCTTGGGGTTTCCGTATTGTTCAGCTCTGAAGGGTGTTTGAGTCAAATAACGCAGAAGGAAATAACAACACAAAAACGTTGTATTATTCCTGGGCCACTGCCAGCAAAAAGTCTTCTCAAATCAGAAAGGTTGAATTTTGTCACGGATGACCCCTTGTTGTGACGGGAGACAAAAGACAGGAGTCGCACAACCACTGCGTACTTGCTGGGGCGGGGAAAAAAAGAGATTATTTGGCTGTTGGAAGACTTTTGTAACCATTTGTATATTCTTTTTACTGTTTATACATACTTTTCAGACTGCCTTTGTTTTATAATTGATGGAAGGTTTGTAATGTAAATGATCAAAGCTTTTCCCCATTGTGTCTTCAAACAAACATGTAAATTCTTGTAAAATAATATATAGTGTGCTAGATTTATGTAAAGGGAAAAAAATGGCCTAAACTCGTGGTAAAAGTATTGTGTGGGCGTGTGCATGTGTACAGTTGTTAATGTGTAAATTATTTTATATAAATAAATTTGATATTTTGTAGAAGGGTCTGGCTCCTGAATGAACCAATTAGCCACATATGAGCAAATTCAGACATGTTGGCTAAATGTGGTTTAACCATTAGCAGAGAACACAGAAGTGTGATTGATTCGCCACGGCCAACATCTCAGTTTACAGTCTATGAAACTAGGTTTAATCTTAGCCTACTTATACGTGAATCCAATTGTTATAGTGAGTACTTTAAAACACCTGGTTAAGTTTGTCTCTGAATCTTCTTAATACAATTGAGCTAAAAGGAACAAACATTTCGCAAACAGCGAACACAGGGAGAGTCCTCAACTTAGGGGCCCCAAAATTTAGGTCACCACGTGGAAAATTTGTTAAGGGGGTCTGGCTCCATTTTAATGACCTTCCTTGCCACCGTTCTTAAGCGAATCCCTGCGGTTGTTGAATCTGGCTTCCCCATCGACTTTGCTTGTCGGAAGGTTGCAAAAGGGGATCACGTGACCCCGGGACACGGTCATAAATGTGAGTCAGTTGCCAAGCATCTGAATGTAAATCATGTGACCCTGGGGGAGGCCACAGTGGTCGTTAAGTGTGGAAAAACGGTCACTTTTTTCAGTGCCGCTGTCATTTCGAACAGCCACTAAGCCAGTGATGGCGAACCTTTTAGACACCACCCCCATTCCGCCTCACCCTTGCCCGCCTCCGCCACCCACAGGGCCACCCACCACCTCCACGGCCCGCCAGATTGCCCAGACAGCCCAGTAGCGCCATGGTGGCCACGCCCTCCGCAGCATGTTTGTGACGGGGGCACAAGGGCAGAGTCTTATCCCCACTGCCATGTCCTTGGTTGCACTGCTCCAGGCGGGCCATGCCCGGGGGTGAGTCTCCCCTGGGAAGGGCTGGTGTGGATGGGCCGCAGGGGAGGCAGGGCTGGGGCAACGGCACGTGCCCACAGAGAGGGCTCTGAGTGCCACCTCTGGCACCCGTGCCGTAGGTTCGCCACCACTGCACTAAGCGATGTGTATAAGCCCAAAGAGAATCTTTGGGGGCAAAGGCTGAATCAAAAGGTGTGTATTCGGATGCTTCTAAACAACCCCAGGTTGTGTTTGCAAGGAAAGGAGACCCAGCCGTTGAGAATGCAGCTTGTCTACTTCACTGCCTCCTTATTCCCTGAGCAAAACACCTTACTGGGTGCCACCCTTGGAAAAAAACGGATTCCGACACACAGGCTTGACTGAGATTAAATTAACTTTTATTCTTAACGCTGCTGCGGAAACCACTCTTTGGGCAACAAAACGGGAACAGGCTCCAGTGAAAATTGATCTGGACGAGAAACTTAGTCATGAGTTATGAACTTAGTCATACAGGCACCAATGATGATGATATTAATAATAATAATAATAATGATAATCCTGATATAGTTATCACTGATGTGTGCAATACAACAGCACCAAATATCTACTCTGTTGAGTTTTAAGGCATTTCTTTATTCCCCCCCCCCTTAACAAAAGAACTCTCTTTGGTCCAAATTCTCTTTCCGTTCCATTATACCGTCTTCTCCGGTAAGACTCACAGATAATAAAGTTTCTCCGAAAGGGCTAAGTTTGGCTCTCTGTGGATACTCTGCCCGACGAGGAAAGCCAGCTTATGGGCATACTGGCAGGGGGCAGGCACCCGAATGACTCCCTGCAGAGAAAGGAAGTGACACAGAACAGCCCATCAGCGTCATTGTGAAGGGAACGGCCGTATTCTGGGATACAGCAAACCTCAACTTGAAGTCTCTGGATCAGGAAGGGATTCGTTTTTTAGGATATGCTTTCTAGAGTGGTTGAAGAGGTCCACGACTTTAGGAATCAAAGGAATTTCACCTCTTTTATCTTTTTAAGCAGGAGAAAAAATGGAACAGGAATTCAACAGGGGAAGAGATCCAGCAAGAAGAGACAATCTAGATACAATAATAGTAATAAAGTTGGAAGGGACCTTGGAGGTCATCTGGTCCAACCCCCTGCTCAGGCAGGAAACCCTATAGTACCACTTCAGACAAATGGCTGATCCAGTCTCTTTTTAAAAAACCTCCAGTGTTGGGGCATTCACTGCTTCTGGAGGCAGGTGGTTCCACTGGTTAATTGTTCGAACAGTCATAAATAAACGGAGGTTTTAAAATATAACCTTATCTAGAGGATCAGGAGATAACTTAAGATTTCCCAAAGAGGTGTCCTGTGACTCATCTCATTCAAACCCAGAAAAGCTGGTGAGGCTACAGACAATAAAAAAAAGAAGAAATCTGTCAATGGGTTGGGGATCATCAGAAACAACTTTTGAACTTGATGGGAGGTGTGTTCACCTACAACAACGGCAGAAGTAATAATAATAATAATAATAATAATAGTAAATTTGGAAGGGACCTTGGTATGTACATTCCCGAGCTGCAGAACATGACAATATATAATGCAACCACTTTGTTAATGTTTTTGTATTACTTTATTGACTTAGGGAATAAGTCTTTTAGGGAATTTTGTAGGAGGCTAAAACCACCACTGTACTTATTTCACCCCCCCCCCCCACCCCCCACTCTTTCCATCTTAACTTGTAGAGAAAACCTGCTCCCTGTCCAGGATATTCAGTTTTTGGGGAACAAGGTAGGAGTGGGATAAGAAATAGGAAGTAGTTAAAAAGCCTACAGCTCAACTGGTGTCAGTGCTAAGTAATCGTGGAAGGTCCACCACAGGGCAAGTTACTACTTACCGGCCAATTGTAGTACATGTGACACAGCTTATACGTTAGCCTCTGCATGTAGTCAGGCTTCAGCGCACTGCTGTCATAGATCACGTTGTAATGGGTGGGTGCAACTGTGCCGCTTTTCACGGACTGACTCACAATGAAGAAATCGTACCTAGAGGAGAATCAGATCAAAGCTGTCTTGAGGTATGTTCAAGCCTGGAGAACTTCATCCAGTGATGGTCTCGGAGCAGCCTACTCGGCGCTCAGAACAGGTCCCTTTGGTGGCTAATGGGAAGTCCTTGGGTAGATTGTAAGGTAAAAGACTTCCCATTAGTTCAACTTGTTCAGGTGACGTATGTCAACATTTGTCAGCGGATGTTTACATTTTCTGACCATCACTGGACTTTTCCCTAAGGAGCTGACCTTCTTCTAGCCTGGTCTTCTTTTGTTTTCTGCCTCCTAGGTCTCACAAGGAAATATGAGACAAACTCTCCCCCCGTTTTCTTCTCCTTCTGTTTGGACTTATCTCACATGAAAAATATTAGCTCCCAATGAAGCCTGGTGTAGAGTTCTATAAAGGCTTAAAGAAGATATTCAGTAGCTGTTGGAGAACATCAGCCTAGCCCTGGAAGGGAGGAAGGAGTGAGAAAGAAACTCAAAGGCTGCCCTATCTTGATGCTGTTTGGTATGAGGAGAAAGAATCGAGATTGTTCTGAAATAACAGGTTCGAGGAATGGCAAGTAGTCAATTAAGAGCCTTCATCTCATACCCTTCCTTCCCTCAAGGACCTTGGCAGTCTTCTAGCTCAACTCTTTACTCAAGCAGGTGACCCTAAACCATGTCAGACAAATGGTTGTCAAATCTCTTCTGTAAAACCTCCAGTGTTGGAGCACCCACAATTTCTGGAGGCAAGCCCTTCCACTGATTAACTGTTCTGTCAGGAAGTTTCTCCTTAGTTCTAGGTTGCTTCTCTCCTTGAGTAGTTTCCATCCTTTGTTTCTTGTCCTGCCTTCTGGGGCTTTGGAGAATAGGTTGACCCCCCTCTTCTTTGGGGCAGCCCCTCAGATATTGGAAAATCCCCCCCTCCCCAAGGATAGAAATCTCTCGCCTTCCTGTTTTTAAGCATCTATATATTCTTCTCTTGAACTAATAGTTGACTTACCACTCTGGTCTGGTAACTTCTAAGTCAATAACTGTGCCAGGTGGTGGATTCTGGAGTTTCCCATCAATTTCGGCAAAGAATCTGCTGTTCACACGCTTCTTTACCACTATCACTGTTAGTTTGGGGCTTGAGAAGATTGCATAGGAAGGGTTAGTTTGCTTAAAGTGCTCAACGTTTCTCAAGAGACGGACAGACATTAAACGTGACTTCCTTTCTTTTTGCTGTTCTTGGAAAATTAAAATGGGCAACAATTCAAAGGAAATCTGTCCATAAAATTGCCCTGGCAAACAAACCAAATGTGATACGCAGAGTCACAAATACGCTGAGTTGGTGTCAGCAACTTTTGTAGGCTAGAAAGATTTATATGAAGATACATTTTTTTACGCGTGATCTCTGTGTAATTTATTTTCATTATTTCTATTTCCTTTGGCTGTCCTTAATGTTGCCCAAAGTCACTTCCAAGTGAGCCACTCTGACAATTGAGTTAAAAATAAGGCTTCTTCATCCACAGCACTTGTGCTCTGCTGCCTTATATACCTTACAGTCCAACCCTGGCCCTCAAATCACATTTATTCTAGCCATCTTCTTTCTCCAAGGAATTGCAGCCATACAAATTTACAAAGCGCCTTATGAGGTTGAAGCAAACTGCACTTTGGAGTACGGCCGTCTACTCAGCCAAGCCCTCTTCCTCCCAGGCAACTTCGTTAGGCACCCAACTTACCGATAGTCGGCCCCAACTGTTTTCAAGCACTCCAAAAACTGTGGGATTTCATAGCTCACCAAGGTTTTTAACTGACCGTCCCCGACCCCGTCGCGATACACAATGATACGAGTAGGCATGTGTTCGTTGTAGGAATACCAAGTCCTCAGTGCCGCTAAAGAAAGACGAGGCAGCAATTTACAAGAATTAAACCAGATCCCCTACTCACAGGAAGAACCCAGCCTTACCATTCCTAGACACCCCCCCAAAAGCCAGTTTTTATCAAGACTGTCATGTCTCAAATATAGAACTGTCCTTTCTTTAGACGTGTAAAACTCTCAAGCGCTGGCACATTGTCGCGGTTATTTTACCTTGTAGGCACACTTTGAGTCCATCCACAATTTCTTGCCCGCGATCTTGAAGCACGCAGCGGGAATACCAGCTGCCAAGGGAAGACAAAAAGGCTCAGATCCCCAGAAACCTCCTGCCCTTCTGCCCATGACTTACAACCAAAATTGGGACCAGAATTTGGGCCGTACGTTGAAGCACCTATGTGTGGTTATTGAGCAAATAATGTGGTTGTTAAGTCCGAATCACCTAGTCCTACATCCGATATGCCACAGGCTCCTTGGCACAGAAGGGGACAACTCACCATGAGACAATTTAACAATTCAATTTAATTACTTGAAATAAATTTTATATATATATATATATATATATAGAGAGAGAGAGAGAGTTCTATAAAGGCTTAAAGATGATATTCAATTCAACCTAACCCCTCCAATCCATACATGAAGCAAACTGACACCCACCATGAAGATGAGGCACGACCACAAACGCGAAGCCGAACAGCTATGCAGCTCACCATCTCTAATCCCCCTACTACTCAGACTAACCTGAGCACAACAAAGCCCCCACCCAAACAGAACACTCCCCCATCCAATCAGAGCACAGCCAACCCCCCATCCAATCAGAGCACAGCCAACCCCCTAACCAATCAGAACACACCTCCACCCAATCAGAACACAGCCGAGCTCCCAGCCAATCAGTTCAAACCCCCACTGGCAGTTAAAAGGAAGAAACAGCTACAGTCACACATTGCTCCTAGAAGCACGAAGCCGAAAGCACCAGCCTGAAGATGACGAATGGGACTTTGTCGAAACGTCGCCAAGACACTTCAAATTCTACGTGGGAGAAAACCCGAAGAACCAAAGACCTATATATTGTCATTCACACTTCACTCTGTCCCTCCTTTCGCATCTTTAACAATTCTATTCTATTTCTTTGAGACTGTCCCGCAGCAGTTCGGCCCCGATGAGCTGGCCGTGACGAATCATCACAGACTCTCCTACAATCAGCAAAAACTGTTGCAAATCACGTGACCACAGGATGCTGCAACCAGTCGTACGTCTGAACCAGTGCTCAGAAGAGGGCCATGTGATTGTAGGGTGGGAGGCTGGACATTTTACGACAGCCAGAAGTGCTTTAGACTTGCCAAGCACCCTCTCTGAGGCCGTTGTAACTCCGGATGGTCATTAAATTATTAGTTGTACAGTTAAGTTGAGGACTGCCCGAGTGGCAACACAGCCATTTGTGTGAGTCGCATGTGCAGTATGTTTTCCTAAAGGACGATATGTAGCTCTTGAAAACATCTTAGCAATCCTACCGGGTCATTCCATGATTCAAACTCGCAACAAATGCCGCCACGGATCGCCGTCCAGCCGAGATGTCATGGTAACAGTCGATTCCCACAATCATGAGTTGTTTCATCTGGAATATTGGAGGAAGAAAAAGGGAGCTATTCTTTATTAGAGAGCCAGTTTGATCTACTGGTTAAGGCACCAGGCTGTGAGAAAACGGCAGGCTGTGAGTTCTAGTCCTGCCTTAGCCATGAAAGCCGGCTGCGTGACTCTGGGCCACTCCCTCTCTCTCAGCCCAACAACAGGGTTGTTTTTGTGGGGGAAATAGGAGGAAGTTGTGTTTGCCACCTTTGGTTATTTGCAAAAAAATAAAGGCGGGATATTAATTCATTAGTAAGTCAACACAACTTGTCAATGAACTGGGGCAAAACACAAAGACATCCCGAAATGAGCTAAGTGACATTTTAACTTTCGTGTGGGTTTCTTACAGGACTGCTAAGCTAAACACTGCTGGAAGGTGTGTGTGTGTGAAAAAGCTACTTACTGGGATTTCAACGCTCCAGAGTTCGCCCCCCATTTTACAGTTCATCTGCAAGGCAATTTTGGTGGCTATCGCCATGACCGTTTGCGGCTTGCTCAAGGTGCGAGCCAGGACACACTGGCTGGGAGTGGGACAATCGGTACACAGGTATTTCTTGATGGCGTCGTATTTGTCTTTACGGTTGCTGGACAGGAGGCAGACCACCTTGAAGGAGGAGACAGTCAATGCACCCCAGTTTTTACTGCACACCTCAAGCCTCTCTGTTCTAGCTTGTTGGGAATCCCGTCGCAGGCTACATTAGCACAGCTACCTAACCTTTTACATGGTGGTGTTAAAACAAGTTAACTCTGGGATGCTCTTGACCCTTGCTCTCCTATCTTTCCATCCTTTCAAAGACAATTCAGATGGTCCAGTTAGAGCAGTGGTTCTCAACCTTGGGGGTCGCGAGACCATTTCGCGGGGGTCGCCGGGCACCGTCGGCTGCCATTTTGTTTTTTTAAATTTTATTTTTTTAAATTTTTTTTATTTTTTTAAATTTTTTTTTTATTTTTTTTTTGGCGCACGCTCAGATCCGCCCGTCGCGCCGGAAATTTTTTTTTAAAAAAAATTAAAAAAAATAAAATAAAAACAAAATGGCGGACCGCAACGGGTGGATCCGCGCATGCGCGGTGTGTGCGATGGGCCGATCCGCGCAGGCGCGGATCCGCCCGTCGCGGCCGCCATTTTGTTTTTTTTTATTATTTTTTTTAAAAAATTTTTTAAATAAAAAATAAAAAAAATGGCGGCCCGTGACAGGCGGATGCGCGCATGCGTGGCGCGTGCAATGGGCCGATCCGCGCATGCGCAGATCCGCCCGTCCCGGCCGCCATTTTGTTTTTGTTTTTTTTTTTTTGATTTTTTAAAAAAAATTTAAACAAAAATTTTTTGCGCGCGCGTGCACACGTGCACGCCCCCGGGTTGGGGTCGCGGTGCGCATGGGCGGGGCAAGTGGGGTCTCAACCTCAGAAAGGTTGAGAACCACTGAGTTAGAGAATGTCATCCGATTAGCATTTAAAGTAAAAAGCAAAGTCCCGATTCCTGAGGCTGTTCATCAGCCCTCTAGAGCAGCAGTTCTCAACCTTTTTCAGGCTGCGACCCCGACCTGCGCCGCGCATGCGCAGCACGACGGCCGAGGGGAAAAAATGGCGGACTGCGTTGTTTGGCGACCCCCGTGAAATGGTTGTTCAACCCCAAATGGGGTCGCGACCCACAGGTTGAGAACCGCTGCTCTAGAGGACTCGCCCCCTACTCCGTTTTCCAACCACCTTCACGGGTGCCCTCCGAACCTTACAGATTGTACTTAATCCTGATCTTGGCACGAGAGATCAACTGGTAAGAAGAGTGGCATCTGCCAGGGTTGCTACCCCATTTATTCCTAGAAGCAAAACTCCAGGGGGTTGTTTAACCACTCGCACAAGGGTTTAAGCCAGAGCCAACGTGTGGTTCCCTACATCCTGCACTCAATTCATAATCCTGGGTACGAGATCAGACAAACCACGATAGCATTCCAGTTCACGGGATCACACTGTCCATACCATCTGAGTATCGGAGGTAATCTTCTGCTTCAAGGTTCTCAGGTAGGCCTCTGTTCGGTCCTCCACTTCAACCCTACAAAGAAAGGCCATCTCTTTGACCACTCGCTGCAGAAATTGACATTTTCTCAACCTGGATAACCTGAAGGCGTGTAGGCTGGCGGGGGAATTCTGGGAGCCGAAGTCCACAAAGCTTAAAAAGTTTCCCAGGCTGAGAAACACTGGTAGAAATATTTAGTGCCTACCCATGCCGTACAGGTAGATCCTTGACTTTTGACCTCCAGGTGGGACTAGAACTTCTTCCATTAAATGATGTGCTCATTCAGTGAGGAGACTTGCCTGATTTTACAACACTGTTTTGCTGGGGTCACTAAATGAATCTAGCTTCCTTTCCCCCTTCCCCCCTTGGTGGAAACTGGCTGGAAAGGCTTCAAAGGGTGCTCCTGGGCGCCTGCCACCCGAATTTTGATCACGTGACCATGGGGCTGCCGCAACGGTCATAAATGTGAGGACTGGCTATAAGATGCTTTTCTGAATATAGCTGTCACTTCAAATGACCATTAAGCAAATGGTTGTTAAGTTGAGGACTACCTGTATATCTGCTTCTTCTCTTTCTTGGTGAGCTGCTAACCTGGCTACTCTAGGCCAAGGTTACAAACCCTAACCACCAAAACACGGCCTTCCTTTTTGAGAATTAGCTTCAGCTGGGGATTCCCAGAGGGAGAAACCGAGTCAGGGTTTAAATTGGCGGCTTTCAATTCAGAAGCCCCTCTGCTGACTTCTGGCGAAGAACCCGGGACCGGGGCGGGTTACTTACATGATGGCTTTGCTCATTCTTATGCCCATGGCGGGGGTGACTTTGAAAAGATTTTGGACCAGAACGTTAGCAGCGTCGTAATTTCGGCGGGTGTAGATCAACAGCCAGTTTTCCAGAGGTTTCACACTGGTGAGGGTGGCGCCCCTCGTTTCCCTGGACCAGTCGGCCAGATGTGGGTTGTAGTCAAACTGAAAGGAAGCAATCCGAGTTCAGCACTTAGGAACGGGCACTGGCAAAATCTCCCTCTCTTTTTTTTAAATCTGTCAAGTATAACCTGCTTGTATTTTGGGGGGGGGGTGTTTTAATGCGCTTGAGGAAGGAAGTTACTTACCGCTTTTCCTCCCTGACGGATTTTTTCGGATTGGACCACTCGCCCCGAAAAAGAAAGCAGTTTAGATTCAAAGCTGAGCCCCCAATCCCGTAGCTCTTTCTGAACGTTGTCATCTCTGCAAAAAAAATGAATAAAAATAAAAATGGAGCTGGGTAGATCAGGGGTGTCCAACGTGGGCAGCCTGGAAACTTCAGCTCCCAGAAGTTGAAGTCCACAAATCTTACAAGTTGCCCAAGCTGGACTCCCCTGCAGGACACGGCTGTTCATTCATACAGACTCTCCGTTTGTGCCACCTTTCCCCATCTGATTCCCTTCCCTTTCAGATTTGGGGGCGGGGAGAGGGGGGGGGAGAGAGAGTCTGGCCACCTACTTATTAATGTAATTGATGAGCCGTCCAACTTCGCGCATCCTTTGTTCTGGCGCCAGCCTCGTGTGAACAGACAGGTCTTTCATTACGTTAAAATCGCTTCGCATCTTGTTAGTCAGGCCTACAAAGAGGAAAAAAGTAAAGCGCCCGGAGGGAGTGTGTGTGTGTGGGGGGGGAGAAACATACAATAAAGTCAATTTCTGTCACCAGCACTCAGACCCAACTCATTTATTATGTCCCCCAAAAGAATTACTCTAAAAGTTAAAACATGCCCCTTTTTATAATTGTCAAGGCGGCAGCAGCCGGAGATATAATGACTGTTTTCGTTAGACAACTCTTGGTGTTACATTAGGTTAAAAAGAAACTGCCTCATTTCCAAATAGGAAGGTGAATCATACAATCCTAGGGCTGAAAGGGACCATAGAGATAATGATAATAATAATAATAATAGAGTTGGAAGGGACCTTGGAGGTCTTCTAGTCCAACCCCCTGCTCAAGCAAGAAACCTATCCCATTCCAGACAAAATGTTGTCCAGTCTCTTCTTAAAAACTTCCAGTGTTGGAACATTCACCGCTTCTGGAGGCAGGTTGTTCCACTGGTTAATTGTTCTGTCAGGAAGTTTCTCCTTTGTTCCAGGTTGCTTCTCTCCTTGATTAGTTTCCATCCGTTGCTTCTTGTCCTGCCTTCTGGTGCTTTGAATAGGTTGACCCTCCTCTCCTTTATGGCAGTCCCAGTTAGAAGAGGGAGTCAACCTCTTCTCCAAAGCACCCGCAAGCAGGACAAGAAGCCACGGATGGAAACTAACCAAGGGGAGAAGCAACCTGGAATGAAGGAGGAATTTCCTGACAGTCAGAACAATTAATCAGTGGAACGACCAGCCTTCAAGTCCTTTTATTATTTATTTATTAATTAAATTTTTGTGCCTCTCCTCTCCGAGGACTCGGAGCGGCTACAGCAGATAGACCATATATAAGAGAAACACCAACCAAACAAAAGGTACTCGGAGTATACCTGAAGAGGGAAGGGAGGAGGGAAGAACGTTTACTAAAACAGATGTTTACAAAGATTAATACCTAATGTTGTATGCTAAGTTCTAGGATGATTGTTTAGCAATAGGATCCTTGGTTTAATGTTGACCACATTAATATGGAACCAGATAAGAGAAACACCAATCAAACAAAGTGTAACAGGAGTATAGTTGAGGCTAGACGCGAGGGGTGGGAAAAGGCTTACTAATTCAGACGTTTTCAAAGACTAATACTTAGTATTGTATATCAGGTGCCACGATGATTGCTGCACAATATGTTTTCATGTTCAATGTTGATTGTTTTAATAAAAGAATTTTATATAAAAAAAAATCATAGAAAAAAAAAACATTTCCAAAAATCTAAAACCAAATCTAAAAAGCATTTAAAAAGACCCCCAGACACACTCATCATTCACACACAATCACAGTCACATTCATCATTCATGTACACATTCATCATTCACACACAATCACTGGGATATGCCATCCCAGACACTGTGCAAACTTTTCTTGGAAAGCCTCCAGCCACCACCCCGGGAGGCAAGCCATCCCGTCGATTAAGTGCCCACTATCGGAGTAGAAAGGCCGTTTCCGGAACGATCAGACCTGTAAGGTAGCAAAGCTCAGGGATGAGGATCACTGGTCCTGCCAAGGCACCGGATGGGCCTCTTGTCCTCTTTGGTTGGCTGATCAAAACAGGCTGGCTCAAGTCGGTGATCTCTTGAGTGTATTGCTGTTTTAAAAAGCAGAGAAATTTAGAAGGTAGAAAGAGGCTTCCGGTTGCAAATCTTAACCTACCTAGGCAGAAGCAGCTTTGTGAGAGAGGAAAGTGGGGTTTTTTTTTGTAAATTGAAAAGAAAAATTCGCTTTGGGAAAGGAAGGACAACTCTGCGCCTCGCCCAGACCCAACTAAGAACATAACATAAGAAGAGCCCTGCTGAATCAGGCCAAAGCCCATCGAGTCCAGCATTCTGTGTCACAAAGTGGCCCACCAATTGTACATGGGGATCTTGAGCAGAAAGAGAAGGCAAACTCTCCCTTTCCCTTGACCCCCAAGGTCCCTCCTTTCCCTTTCTGGGACCCCTTTTCAGTGAGGTCACATGGCAAGGTTTTTGGGGGGGAAGGGGGGGAAGAGAGTTGGAGGAGCAACTATGCTTTTTTTGGGTGGCTCCAAGCTTCAGCCTTGAAATTTAGTTTCAACAACTGTGTAACGGGTCATAGAGAGGTTTGCGAAGCCATTTCACATTTCAAATGCCCCACAGGCCGCTTTGAATTACACATTCAAATCATGAATGGGCTGATCAATGCCTCAGACTGAGCAGAATCTAGCCTTAGCATTACACATTAGGGATCATGCCCTTATCCCCTCGAGGCTCGACTACTGCAATGCTCTCTACCTGGGGCTACCTTTGAAAAACGCTCGGAGACTTCAGGTAATGCAGAATGCAGCCGCGTGAGCAGTGTTGGGCTTGCCCAGAAATGCCCACATTTCAACATCACTCCGCGAGCTGCATTGGCTGCCAATTGGTCTCCGAACCCAATTCAAAGTGTTGGTTATGACCTATAAAGCCCTACATGGCATCGGACCAGGTTACTTACGGGACCATCTGCTGCCCCATGAAACCCAGCGACCGGTTAGGGCCCACAGAGTCGGCCTTCTCCAGGTCCCGTCAGCCAGACAGTGTCGCCTGGCGGGGCCTAGGGGAAGAGCCTTCTCTGTTGCGGCCCCGGCCCTCTGGAACCAACTTCCCCCGGAGATCCGTGTCGGCCCCACCCTCTCCGCCTTTCGCAAATTACTTAAAATACACCTCTGCCGGCAGGCCTGGGGCAGTTAACATCTTGCCCCTAGCCAGTGTATGTCTGTGTGTATGTTGAATGATTGGTTTTTCTTTTAAATTAGGGGTTTTGATATATATGTATTTTTAACTGTTGATTTCTATTATGTTGTGAGCCGCCCTGAGTTCTCCGAAATAGGGCGGCATAGGAGTCAAATAAATAAATAAATAAATAAATCTGGTCCACTTAAAGGGGGGGAGGGGGAACCCCCACAACCAGGTCCTTTTCATTCCCACCGAAACCTCAGCCGCTCCGTACCATCTTGTAGTAGTCCACAAAGCTGATCTCAGTTCCGTCCGATTTTTTGAAGGAACTTCGAGGGCTCGACTCCCAATCGATATCGTCTACCCGGTAGGTTTTGTTGTTATACCTGGGCCAAGGTTGGAAAGCTTCGTCATTCCTAATCACCTTAAATCTCAGTCTGAAATTTCTTGACAGCTCTGCTGGCAGCCTCCAAGGAGAGGTCGTGCCGTCCCCACTGGTGACCTTCTCAACCGGCTTCCAACGAGCCGAGTCAGTGGGGAAGGCTAGATTTGCTTAAAGACCGTGTGAACTCACTTAACAACCTGCAGGGACTGCCTGAACCGTCGTGGCCAAAATCAGGAAAGACTCACTCAGTGATCAACACTGATTTCCCTCCCCTTTCCCATTGTGGTCGTAAGTCGAGAACTGGGAAAGCAAAAGGTTTCGATCTACGCCAGAGATCCCCAATCTTTTGGGCACCAGGGACCGGTTCTGTGGAGAGAGGTTTTTCCACAGACCGGAGAGGGTGTGGTTTTGTGTGCTGCCTGCATCCTGTGTGGGGGGCTTTCCTTGTTTGTGCGGACCGGTTGCTGGCATGCCGCGGCCCGGTACCGGGCCACAAACCGGGGGGGGGGTTGGGGACCCCTGCTCTACACCATTGAAGTCAAAAATGAATCAAGTTTACCGGGTAAGGACAATCACACCGATGAGTTCCTTGGTGCAGATTTCCCGGAACCGCTCTTCTTCGACTTGTTCGTACAAGGTGTACATGAAATCCAGGACGGTCTCGCTGCGGAGGACCTTGTGGCTCACGTCTGTGCAAAGCATGATGCTGGTCTCGTACTGCAGGATGGAAGTGGTGAAGCCGGGCCAGATCATCAGCCTGTCGGGCAGAGGGTAGAAATTCAGGGGGGCCTCTCGACACCACCTGGCTCTCTTTTAAACAAACAGTGAACTCCTGTCCCATCGGAAACAGATCCTGCCACGCAACTGTCTGCAAGTCCAAGGCAGAAATCCCTTTTAAGTTGGCAGTCGGTTGCCTTTCCAGACCAACGTCCGCGGGTGAGGCTCATCCCCTTGAAAGTGATGGTTTCAAGTCACACTAAGGAAAATCAGCTTACTCGGGGTTTGTAATCCCAGACTTTTTAAATACAAAAAATGCTGCAGGCATCCAAATCATCCTCTAAGGCAGAAATGAACTCTAATCTTTGTTAGGAGAGGCAGAATGTATCTAGAACAGCGGTTCTCAACCTGTGGGTCGCGACCCCATTTGGGGTCGAACGACCATTTCACGGGGGTCGCCAAACAACGCAGTCCGCCATTTTTTTTACCCCTTTTCCCCTCGGCTGGCGCAGGGGGCAGCATCACGCATGCGCAGGGTAGCACCGTGCACGTGCGATACGGGCCGTCGCACCGCACACGTGCGATGCAGGCCGTCGCACAGCACACGTGCGATGCGGGCCGTCGCGCCGCGCATGCGCGATGCAGGTCGGGGTCACGGCCTGAAAAAGGTTGAGAACCGCTGATCTAGAAGCTTCCAAAAGGAATAAGGGACTCTGCTCATAGAGGCATTTTCAGTTTTGTTACCTGTGCTTAGGAATACTAATTGGGTCGCTAGGGTTGTAATAGTTTCGCCCAATCTGCTGCAAGTTCATGATTTTCAACAATCTGAGAAAAAGCAGAAATGGAAAAGTAAGATCACACACAGGGCTCTTAGCAGGAAATAAGTCTGATTTTGGCAACGGAGGGTGGCTTTATTTTCTTCTTCTCCTCTACCACGGGGAAGAAATCCTCTTAATTGCAATTGGAGAAATCACACCCAAATTTGAGCTCAGCTGCTCATGTCAGGCGATTTGATCAACCAATTCCACGTCCATCACAAAAACCCTCCAATTCACCAGGATGGCGCACGACAGCAGCATTAGAGAAAATGTGTCAGGCTAAAAAAGCTTGTCTGGACCAACTGGGACAACTTGAATTAAGCTCCACCCTCCCCCTCAAAAAAAAAAAGTGAAAACCAAAATGTTTGCAGACCCTTCCCCACATTAATGAATTCTACAAATTGTCTAGTAGAAGTGTAACCGATTCCTCATGCACTTAAAAAAAAAAAAACCTGGCTCTTATGCACAAATCTTAGTAATCCCAGCTCTCAAAAAAAAAAAGAAAAGAAAAAAAGAAAGAAGAAAAAAGAAAAAAGAAAAAAAGAGCCACCAAATGCTTATGAAGTAAAGGCTAACCTTCTAAATATAATATTGTAGAACTGTAGGCAAGTTGGTGAAGTTGATGGAAGCTCATTGGTTAAAGTGATGGTGATCTTCACAGCCTCTCCCTGCCGTGTCTGGCTTAACACTTCCGTAACCTAAGAGAATCACCAATGGTTATTTTTAGGCTGGGATGATTTTAACCTCCAGAAGCCTTAAGAAAACTGACTAGAATCAAAAACTGGACAAGACTACTTCCTAATTTCTAAATGCTTCTCATTCTATCTGCAGTTACCATCCTCAATGCCACCACAACCCTGGTGGCCCAGTGGCTAAAATGCAGTATTGTAGGCTAACTCTGCCCACTGCCGGTTCGATCTTGACCGGCTCAGGGTTGACTCAGCCTTCCATCCTTCCGAGGTCGGTAAAATGAGGACCCAGATTGTTGGGGGGGGGAAGAGGCTGGCTCTGTAAACCGCTTAAGAGAGGGCTGGAAAGCGCTGTGAAGCGGCCTATAAGTCCAAGGGCTATTGCTCAATCTCAAAGGCTCGATAGCCATAATTCTAAATTGCCACAGCCAACAAAGAGGCTGTATCTGAACTCTTCAGACTACAACAGAATATTGCCAATACCTTATTTTCCAACTTCTTTGGTAAGAACAAAATGGACCCATCAAAAGCATGTGTCTTGCCAATCAAGTTCTCATGTTGGAACAGCAAGGCTGCCCGAAGACGGCGGGCTTCCATCTGCGGGTTGTAGTCAATGTGGTACTGATATAAAGCCCATTGTGGACGAGAAGTCAGCCGGAAGTGGTTGGCGCTTAATCGGATCACACTCCCCGACACACCTGTGGAAAGGTATCCATCTCTGTCAGCCATTTATTAACAAAACAGAATCAGAGTTGGAAGGAACCTTAGAGGTCTTCTAGTCCAGCCCACCTGCTCAGAAAGGAAACCCTATACCATTTCAGACAAATGGCTGTCCAATCTCTTCTTAAAAACCTCCAGAGTTGGAGCATTCACAACCTCTGGAGGGAAGATATTCTACTGGTTAATTGTTCTCACTGTTAGGAACTTCCTCCTTAATTCCAGGTTGCTTCTCTCTTTGATTAGTTTCCATCCGTTGCTTCTTGTCCTGCCTTCAGGCGCCTTGGAGAATGGATTGACCTCCCTCTTTTTTGTGGCAAGCCCTGAGATATTGGAAGACTGCTATCCTGTTATCCCTGGGGCTGGACTAGAAGACCTCCAAGATCCAGATTCTATTCTATTCTATTCTATTCCATTCCATTCTTTTTCATATTCCTTATTCTATTCTATTCCATTCCATTCCATTTTTTCATATCCCTTATTCTATTCTATTCTATTCCTATTCCTTTTCATTAAACTACACATGCCCAATTCCAGCAACCATTCTTTAACAAGGATTTATTAAACCAGCATTTTCAACAGCTCGGCCACGGACTGCCATACATTCAAACCATTAACAGTAAGAGCACTAGCACCACATCAACTGCTAAGGGTGGGAAAGCTGCGTTTCCTCATGGAGGATTAACACATTCTTGGATGTTGTTACAACTGGAAGGGGCTGGAAGGATGCTTCTCCCCAAATAAAATGCCTCGAGAGTGACAGAAAAGGCACCTCAAGAAAAACATGGGAACTTTTCCTAAGAATCCCCTACAGTACCTGTTTTGGAATCTTTAACATGGTCCATTAAGTAACGGGTGTTCACACCAAGGTCATGGTAGTCTCTGCGGCGCCCACCTCGTTCTCCCAAACTCATTTCTTGGAAGCCTGTTGAAATCTGAAATTCTGTAAAGTAGAGGAGAAAAAATAATCAGTCATAATCTGCATTTGTGCTTAAGTCTGGACAACCTGCATCTTTGAACTCTTATCAGGCAAGTGAGTTACTGTTGCTAAAGAAGATCTAACTCAGGGGTCTTCAAACCTGGCCCTTTGATGACTTGTGGACTTCAACTCCCAGAATTCCTCAGCCAGGCACACGTGCCTGGCTGAGGAATTCTGGGAGTTGAAGTCCACAAGTCATCAAAGGGCCAGGTTTGAAGACCCCTGATCTAAAGTGACCCACTGGGGATGACACAGAAGCAGCCCTCAACAACTGGACCACTTAGCACCCCAGAGAGAAAGCACCATATCAATTCCATGGTTGGTTAGGTCAGCCCCTACAGCTGCTTTTTTTATAGGGAGGCATTAATAAAGAAATTCACAAATCATTTATAAGATTACCACCACTGAAAGGAGAAGTATGGGACTCCTACCAGATTAGGGTTGTTTTTTTTTTTTAAAGTGTGCCAAGATTGAGGGAAGAGAATCTTTGCAGCTCAGGGCTGAACTGCGGGGTCCTTGGTGCTGAATTTGATGGCTTTCTTCAAGATGTTTCATTACCCAACTAGGTAATATCATCAATGCTAGAAGGGAGTGGGATCAACAGGGAGGAGGAGGAGGAGGAGACCTTGGCTCTGAGCCTGGCTGTTTTCCTGCAGATGTTTCATTACCCAAGCAGGCAGTGCATCGTGGCTAAGACTCCAGTATGAATATATACAGCGCCCCAGGCAGCAGATCAAAGAAACAGCTGCACCTCCATCTTATTTCTACTTCAGCAGTGCAAATTCAACTCCAGGATACTTGCATTTGAGGCACCAATCCTACCTTCCGATTTCGAAAGCGGGGCTCCTTTTGGCTGGCCAATCCTAGCCTGGGCCCCATTTCCTGCTTCAGCTTGATGGGCCGGAGGCAGCTGGGGAGTTATTTGGCTGTATCCAGGCGCAGGAACCTGGAAGAGGCAATGCTGGTTTAAAAGGGGGCTGCTCAACGTTGAAAGACAAACCGCGTTATGGTAAACATCAGGCCACAGGGGACCCTCCAAAACCAGAACCACAATACTCATCATTCCACTGAAAAGGCGAGCTGGGGCTTCTTGGATATGTAGTACGGTGATTGGAGGAGCGCCAGCAGCCCCATCCTGTCGCCCAAGAGATAAGTTTTTTTTTAAAATTTCCTCATTTTTTAAAAAAACTTACAGGAGCGGCTCCCACTGCAGATGCTTCCTGGCCACGGGCTCGGCCCCTTGCCCGAGACCTTGCTCTTGCTCTCCCACTCATTGTCTCACTGCGCGAGCTGTAACGGCAGACAAACATTTGATTTTCATTCTTTTTTCACATTTCCAGGGAGAAAAAAAAAAATACAGCCTGCTTTAAACTGAACCCGTTTCCAGTACATCTTTTCCGGCAATGCGATTAAATACATCAGGGGAATCTTCCCCATGTTTAGAAAATGCTAAGGCGACCTCAAAGATGTCCCTCTTAGCACAGAAATAGAAGCCAGGATTTGAGGCACATGCTGGCTTATGGCTGTTAATTGCAAGCCCCAAATAATCCCTGGGATTTCAGAATTGACCCAGCAGGTTAACTGCAGAATTGACCCAAAGTAGGTTTTATGCAAGCTAAAATCCCAAGGTGGATTTTTGAAGCTGCAAACCCCTAGGAGAGGACTCCCATTGTTCAAGCTGGATTCAATCTACAGCATAGATTTATACTAGTCTCAGATGTTTGATTTGATGTGAGCCAATCTGGAGACATCAATCCAGACATCCATAAAGGGTAGCAAATAAATAGGGAACAGTCCCAGCTGAATGGGAATATGGACTTTTGCATTCCAGATACGGCAATTCTAATACGGATCAGAGACACACAGAAACAAAATACTGAAACACTCCAGCCAATATTCTTCCCTATTTTGAACTACAATTCCCCTCATTTCCAAACAACTAGGATAGCTCATCTATTTTTTAAACAATGCTTTCCACTGGTCTTATGATATACCCCATGATTAAGTCTTATTTATCTCAGTAGGAGGAAGATCTATCCTTACAAAGATACTTTAAATTCTTCACTGCACCCTTACAGGTAAACAAAGTCTGTTTTCAGAAATATACACAAAAGAATTAACAATGTTAACCTCTCCAAAGAGGATAACAATTGTTAGTAAGTAGGAACAACTACCACTAGTAGCTTATAGCATTCTTCCCAATAATTCATAATTTGGGTGTGGGTGGGTTCCCACTTTTCTCACCTCTTTTACAAAGATATATACCTGGCTTTAAGATTGTTCTGGACGAACCTAGTTTGATACATTTAATAAACCTAGTTTGATACATTTAAGCCATTCATTAATGACATAATGCTAAAGACTATAGAAAGTCTTGAAAACACTAGAATAATTAAAATATTAACTCAGTCATTAATGACCCATTGAATTACACAATGAACTAATGAATTTTAGATTTTAGGATCATTGTAAACGGTTTGTTCATTTACTTATTTTTTTTAATAAGGCTATTGTTAACAAAGAGTCTTAAAACACTAGATTAAGATATCAACTCACTTATTAATGACCCATTCACTAACAAACGAATGAATTTTATATTTTAGGAGCGTTATAAACTCTTTGCTCATTGACTAATCTTTTTTTTCATTTTTTCCTGTTATGAGATTATTTTTAATAAATAGAAACATAGCCTTGAAAACACTAATATTCATTTGCAAGTGTTTTCATTTTTTTTTCTCCACTTTATTTTGCACACCCAAGTTGCATACACATTTTTACCCTTTTTTAAAATTAAGTTCAGCTTAATTGAGGCATTTTAGGGGAAATA
The DNA here is from genome assembly GCA_034064705.1 of Bothrops alternatus. NCBI lineage: Eukaryota > Metazoa > Chordata > Lepidosauria > Squamata > Viperidae > Bothrops > Bothrops alternatus. The sequence continues at coordinate 58,912 of JARGCV010000038.1, forward strand.
AGTCTAGCAACATTTTTTAATTATAACATAAACACATTAGAAAATATATCTCCACCAGCCTTGCAATTTCATTAAACATGAGCAATTAATTCCTGATATATCCACATTCATTGGCACCAATTCTTAGCCATTCTTAAGTCAATTTACTATTATGAATAAAATAGTAAAAACTGGGTGCTTAAAAGCAAGCACCAGCCAAGGAATAAAGAGAGGGATACTGCAGCAGACTTTTAGCAAAATAAAATTAAATTCAAACAAGCACTAACCAAAGAAAGCTTCAAATAAAAAAAAAAAAAAGAAGGAATACAGTGGTGTTTTTTTTTTTTAAACGGCGCTGGCTCTTCCCTCCAACGGTTGAAAATACCGCCTCACCCGGAAGGATCACTCCGCGCTCTGGCCCACGTGACACGGCTCGTTTTCTACTGGTAAGCCGAGGCGCCGGGACTATTTTCTCTCCCGCTCTCGGAGGAAGACGGCACGATGCGTCCCTCGTGACCGTTGCTTCCAAAGGTGCGCTGGGCTCCCATTGGCGGAGCGGCGTCTCGTGTCCTTCCTCCCTCCCACCCAACTTTTTTTTTTTTTCCGGACGGGCCCGAAAAAGGCCGAAGCTCCCGAGACTCGGAAGCTTTCCGAAGAAGCCCGAAAAGTCCCGAAGCTTCTTTAAAAGCCAAAAGAGGGAAAAACGTTTGCTTTACAAATTGGCTTCTGAGGAATTTTGGGATGAGGCTGGATTGGATTCCGTGAGGGGATATTGTAGCTTTTTGAATAAAAAAGGTAATTTACCCTGGACGGGTTTGATAGAATTAAGTGGAAAACACTGCAGGGATGTTGGCTTGTCGTTAATTAGGTTAATTACTGGTAGTCCCTGACTTATGGCCACAGCCGAGCCCAAAATTCCTGTTAAGTGAGACATTCTGTGAGTTTTGCCCCGTTTTACGACCTTTTTTCCCTTCCTGGTAGTCTCTGACTTATGACCACAGCTGAGCCCAACATTCCTGTTAAGTGAGACATTCATTGAGTTTTGCCCCGTTTTACGACCTTTCGTCCCTTCCTGGTAGTCCCTGACTTATGACCACCATTGAGCCTAAAATTTCTGTTAAGTGAGACATTCATTGAGTTTTGCCCCGTTTTACAACCTTTCTTCCCTTCCTGGTAGTCTCTGACTTATGACCACCATTGAGCCTAAAATTTCTGTTAAGTGAGACATTCATTGAGTTTTGCCCCGTTTTACGACCTTTCTTCCCTTCCTGGTAGTCCCTGACTTATGACCACCATTGAACCTAAAATTTCTGTTAAGTGAGACATTCATTGAGTTTTGCCCCGTTTTACGACCTTTCTTCCCTTCCTGGTAGTCCCTGACTTATGACCACAGCTGAGCCCAACATTCCTGTTAAGTGAGACATTCATTGAGTTTTGCCCCGTTTTACGACCTTTCGTCCCTTCCTGGTAGTCCCTGACTTATGACCACCATTGAGCCTAAAATTTCTGTTAAGTGAGACATTCATTGAGTTTTGCCCCGTTTTACAACCTTTCTTCCCTTCCTGGTAGTCTCTGACTTATGACCACCATTGAGCCTAAAATTTCTGTTAAGTGAGACATTCATTGAGTTTTGCCCCGTTTTACGACCTTTCTTCCCTTCCTGGTAGTCCCTGACTTATGACCACCATTGAACCTAAAATTTCTGTTAAGTGAGACATTCATTGAGTTTTGCCCCGTTTTACGACCTTTCTTCCCTTCCTGGTAGTCCCTGACTTATGACCACAGCTGAGCCCAACATTCCTGTTAAGTGAGACATTCATTGAGTTTTGCCCCGTTTTACGACCTTTCGTCCCTTCCTGGTAGTCCCTGACTTATGACCACCATTGAGCCTAAAATTTCTGTTAAGTGAGACATTCATTGAGTTTTGCCCCGTTTTACAACCTTTCTTCCCTTCCTGGTAGTCTCTGACTTATGACCACAGCTGAGCCCAACATTCCTGTTAAGTGAGACATTCATTGAGTTTTGTCCCATTTTACGACCTTTCGTCCCTTCCTGGTAGTCCCTGACTTATGACCACCATTGAGCCTAAAATTTCTGTTAAGTGAGACATTCATTGAGTTTTGCCCCGTTTTACGACCTTTCTTCCCTTCCTGGTAGTCTCTGACTTATGACCACAGCTGAGCCCAACATTCCTGTTAAGTGAGACATTCATTGAGTTTTGCCCCGTTTTACGACCTTTCGTCCCTTCCTGGTAGTCCCTGACTTATGACCACCATTGAGCCTAAAATTTCTGTTAAGTGAGACATTCATTGAGTTTTGCCCCGTTTTACAACCTTTCTTCCCTTCCTGGTAGTCTCTGACTTATGACCACAGCTGAGCCCAACATTCCTGTTAAGTGAGACATTCATTGAGTTTTGCCCCGTTTTACGACCTTTTTTCCCTTACTGGTAGTCCCTGACTTATGACCATAACTGAGTCCAAAATTCCTATTAAGTGAGACATTCAGTGAGTTTTGCCCCGTTTTACGACCTTTCTTCCCAAAGTTGTTAAGTGAATCGCTGCAGTTACTAATTTAGGGACACAGTCGTTAAGCAAATCCGGCTCCCCCATTGACTTTGCTTGTCAGAAGGTCGCAAAAGGGGGAAATGTGACACCCTGGGACACGGCAACCGTCATAAGTACATGCCAGTTGCCAAGCGTCTGGATTTTGGTCACGTGACCAGGGGGAGGCTGCAGCGGTCGTAAGTGTGAAAAACGGTCCTAAGTCCCTTTTGTCAGTGCCGTGGTAACTGCGAAGGGTCACTAAACGAACTGTTGTTACGTCGAGGACTATCTGTATTTTTATTTTTTTTATTTTTATTCCCACTATTATTTATTTCGGTCTTTCCATTCTTACAATATACAGAATCACAATTGAGGCCAAACTTTCTGTTGCTAAGCGAGACGCTCGTTCCAATGAGTTTTGCCCCATTTTAAGACTTTTCTTCCCACAGTTGTTAAGTGAATCACTGCAGTTGTTAAATTAGTGACATGGTCGCTAAGCGAATCTGGCTTCCTCCATTGACTGCTGGTCAGTAGGTCGCAAAAGGGGACGGGGACGCTGCGAACCCGTCATAAATATGAGTCAGTTGTCAAGCCTCTGAATTTTGATCCGTGGGAATGCTGCAACGGTTGTAAGTGTGAAACACCGTCATTTTTTCAGTGCTTTTGAACGGTCATGAACTGTTGTTAAGTTGAGGACTGCTTACATGGGTGTTTTTGGCTACTTTGTAGGTTGGTGTTATTTGGCCGTCTTGCGTGATGTCAGTTTTGTAAATTCAGAGAGAGGTGTTTATTTAGAAAGTATTGTTGTTATCTCTGTACTGAAAGTTATTTTTGTGTTGTTTTTGTGTCGTTTTTCTGCACTTGAATTGGTACAAGTTGCCTTTTCTTAGTTTGTATTTTAAGGTTGGATGTTATGGTAATTCTGCGTTAGTGAAAAGTCTTCTAAACAAAACAAACAACTAACAACTTTTGTTGTTTAATGGATTGAATTGATTTAGAGAGTGTATATAGTATATAGTTTAAAATTCTTGTTAGGATTATATAATAATTTTGTTTGATGTAGTGGGGTTTTCTTTTGTTGTACCCTGTACTCACTCTGGGAAGTCGGGGGGGGGGGTTAGGGAGGGTTTATAATTTTATATATGATGTTTTCTCAACTGTAATTGGGGTTGGTGGAAGAATATATGTAATTACTGTTATTAAGGGGTTGCTCGGGTGGCCTCTGGGCACCACATCTGATGGAAAAGAGGAAGGAGGAGTGAAGGCTGATGTAAGTGGAAGTTGATAAGAAGGGGGAAGAGTAGGATGGAGATAGAGAAGGATGAAGAAAGAAGAGAAGGAGGGAGGAAGGTAGGTAGTTAGTTGGTAAGTGAGGGGGGAAGGATAGGGTTGGGGGGATGTGGTGGTGGGGGTGCCGAGCAGTGATGTTAATTGTTTGGGATGATTATTTTCAGTTGAGTTATTAGTATTAGATGTATTGAACAATGTATTTATGTTTTGTTTATGGATGATTGTTTATTTTAATACTATGATTTGATCTGACTAATTTTTTTCTTCTGTAAAATTATAAAAAAACCAATAAAAATATATTTTAAAAAAAAAGTCTTCTGTAGCACCCAAATGTCTTTTTTCTTTATTTACTTAAGTAGATGATTCCTGATTATAATAAAGGATACTAGCTGGACAAATGATACATTATGATAACTAGCTGGACAATTAATAAAGTATAATTTGCGGGATAGGTTAATATAAATTAGAAGAAATTGTGGATGTTCCATCACTGGAGGCTTTTAAGAGATTGGACTGTAATTTGTGTGAAATGGTATAGGTTCGCCTGCTTGAGTGGGGGGCTGGACTAGAGGACCTTCAAGGTCCCTTCTAGCTCTATTCCGATTGATTGATTGATTGATTGATTGATCGAAATGGTCTAAGGTCTCCTGCCTGAGCAGGGGGTTGGACTAGAAGACCCCCAAGGTCCCTTTCAACCCTGTTATTCTATGTTCTATAATTATCCAGGTAGATCAACATAAATTATGATTATTAGATGGGTAAACACCATAGGTTATGATAATTCACTGGGTTTCCTGACTTTGTCAATGTAGTTTTGGATAGTTTGAATAGTTGAATCTCCCTTCTCTTAATGCTGCTTATAAAGTCCAGAATAAAGTCACTTCTGTCCAGCCGGACAGCTCCATGGGTCTCCCAGCAGAGGGCAGAAAATCTCCAGAAATCTTCCTTGCAAGCTGGAAACCTCAGAAACTCAGGATACTGGTCTTTGATGTTCCTGGATTTGGGGGAAAGTGAGTCCCCCAGATCTGCTCTTCATTTGCTGGTCAGCTGCCCCCTTCAGAACTGGCCAGATGCTTATTTGAAGGGCGTCTCTTCAGCCCCTCCCTTTGCACTTTCCTTTTTCCAGTTCTAAAATTAAACATTTAAGTTTTAAGAAACAGCACCCTGCAAGGAAGCTTCTCTGGAGCCCACCACTTCAAATTAGGGCTGGGCTCTGCACTTCCCCCCCCCCAAATTCCTTGCAACAGTCCTTCCCCAAGATTTGGAGCGATTTTTAGGGGGGCGATGAGAAAGAAACAGATGTGGGAAGCGTTTTGTTTGTTTGTTTGCATCCTGCCTTTATTATTTTTAGAAATAACTCAAGACCCAAATATATATATATTTCCTCCTGATAATTGCCCCCCACGACGACAGCCCTGTGAGGTGGGTCAGGCGGAGAGCTACAAATTGCATAAGGCAATTGCATCTTGGGTGGCACAATTTTCTGAGTTTTTTGCATTCCCCGGTGTCGGTTCATCCTGTTTATAAACTTTTCGAAAGTTTGGCTTTATTCATTTTATTGTCAGCATTTCCAGGTTTCTTAACATTCTCCCCTTGCTTTGTTTTCCTTTCCTTCTTTCCACTTCCTGTTCCTTTTTCCCCCCCCCTCTTACGCCTTCTCTTTCATCTTGACTGATGAGGATAACAGAATAACAATTGGAAGGGACCTTGGAGGTCTTCTAGTCCAGCCCCGTACTCAAGCGTTCTGGACAAAATGGTTTCTTCTTAAAAGCCTCCACTGATGGAGCACCTGCAATTTATCATAACGTATGTTGATTTACCCAGCTAATTATAGGACATATAAGAGAGACCCTACCATCTCAGACAAGCAGAAGGAAGCATGTCAGGAAAAGGTTTTCCATTATTTGCTCCCTGGGGTGTGTGTTCCTTTTTAGCCCTGCTTTTTACCCTCTTTTGATCTCCTCCATGCTTTTAAACTGTTAGGTGCCAACGGTTTAAATTAAATGTATATGCTGGCCATCTCACTGTTGCAGTGACTCTGGGCGGCTTACAAAATGATAAGCAGCTTCCTGGAAGTGACATTATGGGGTTGAGCGTGCAAATATCAAAGCAAAAAAAAAAAAAAAGCTGGATTTTTTTTTCCTACAGGATACAGGGGATAAATTTATCCATAATGCTGGATTCCTGCCAAATTCTTTACTTTGAGAGTTGGATTCCCAGATTAGCCCCAGATCTAATCCTAGAATGAATTGTGATCATTTTATTACTGTAATAAA
>JARGCV010000038.1:67500-70000 GCA_034064705.1 Bothrops alternatus
CTCCCTCTCCCCTTTCCTTTCTTTTCCTTTCTTTTCCTGTCCTGTCCTGTCCTCCCCTCCCTCTTTTCCTTCCCTTCCCTTCCCTTTCCTTCCCTTCCCCTTCCTTTCCTTCCTCTCCCCTCCCTCTTTCCTGTCCTTTCCATTTCCAGTTCCTCATTCACTTATTCTCTTTCCTACCCTTTTACTCCCTCTGCCCCCCCTTCCCTTCCCAATTTTGGATCACGTGTCCGTGGGGATGCTCTCCAAAGCACGACCCTGACCACGGCAACCGCCATAAATATGAACAGGTTGCCAAGGGTCCAAATTCTGATGACGTGGCCCTGGGAATGCTGCCACGTAGGACCTAAGCGTAAGAAACGGTCCCAAGTCCCCCCTTTTTTTTTCACGCCGTCGTAACTCCGAACGGTCACTAACCAAATGTCTGCAAGCCGAGGGCTGCCAGTAATAACCAGGTCAAAGAACCCTGTTTGGTTCTGAATTCCAACACAGAGCAGGCTTCCCAAATACCCCCCGTTTCTTGGGCAGCCTCCAACGGACCCAAATCAAATATTTCTTGACTTTTGAACCAAGCATTCCTACCCTTGTCATCTCTCCAGTCCCAATTCCAGTCTATCTCCCTCCCCGCCCCAGTTTTTTCCCCCTCTTTTACGTCCCCCAACGTGGCTTTGTTCAAGAGGACACGAAATTCAGAGGAGGAGGAGGAGGAGGAATAGGAGGGGAAGAAACCCCCTTATGTAAACTGCAGCCTGGTTCCGTGCCAACATATTAACTAATTTCTTGGAGAGCCTTTGAAGTTAGCAGGGGGTTCCCCGCTTATGGAGCAGAGAGAAAGAAAGAGTTTTAAGTGATTCTTTTTCATCCCGTTAGCTTAATGAAAGATTAATAACCTTGTTATTTCCCGGGTCTGCTCTATTTTCCTTCTCAAGAGGGGGGGGGAGGCTGTTTCAGCACTTGCTCAAACCTTCATCTCCCTTATCATGATGATGATGATGATGATGATGATAGCACACTCGCTAATTTTGATCTGATAGGCTGCGGTGGCGAGGCAAAGCTGGCCTGTTATACATCCTTTAGCGTGGTTGATATTGGAGAGTTCAGGTGGCTAAATATTGATCTAGGCTTAGGTGCCTCCTGGATGGACGGGTTTTATGGGATGGGATGGGATGGGATGGGATGGGATGGGATGGGATGGGATGGGATGGGATGGGACGGGACGGGACGGAACAGAACAGAACATGGGATGGGATAGGATGGGATGGGATGGAATGGGATGGATAGAGTAGAGTAGATAATAATAATAATAATAATAATAATAATAATAATAATAATAATAATAATAATAATAATAATAATAATAATAATAATAATAATAATAATAATAATAATAAAATTAAGTTGGCAGGGACCTTGGAGGTCATCTAGTCCAACCCCCTGCTCAGGCAGGAAACCCTACGCCATTTTGGACAAATGGCTGTCCAGTCTCTTCTTAAAGACTTCCAGTGTGGGAGCATTCACCGCTTCTGGAGGCAGGTTGTTCCACTGGTTCATTGTTCCAACTGTCAGGAAATTTCTCCTTAGTTCCAGGTTGCTTCTCTCCTTGGTTAGTTTCCATCCGTTGCTTCTTGTCCTGCCTTCAGGGGCTTTGGAGAATAGCTTGACTCCCTCTTCTTTGGGGCAGCCCCTGAGATATTGGAACACTGCTATCCTGTCCCCCCTCGTTCTTCTCTTCATTAAACTAGGTCAGTGATGGCAAACCTTTTAAGAGACCGAGTGCCCAAACTGCAACCCAAAACCCACTTATGCATCGTCCAGTGCTGGGTGGGTGTGGCCCATTGGGTGGGCGTGGCCCACTGGGTGGGCATGGCTGAGGTGGTAATGGCAGACTGGGTGGGACTAAACAGTTCAATCAATCAATTCCAACTTTGCAAGATCTTTTTTTTTTCCCGCGAGAAGTTGAAATTGACTGATTGAACCTTTTTTTTTTTTTGCACACGGGCGGCGGAGGCCTAAAGCGAAAAGGTTTTATAAAACCCAGCTGAAGGCCTAGGACTGGGGCGCCGGTGCGCGTGCCCACAGAGAGGGCTCTGAGTGCCGCCTCTGGCACCCGTGCCACAGATTTGCCACCACTGAACTAGACATATCCAATTCCAGCAACCGTTCCTTATATGTTTTAGCCTCCAGTCCCTTGATCATCTTTGTTGCTCTTCTCTGCACTCTTTCCAGAGTCTCAACATCTTTTTTACATCGTGGTGACCAAAACTGAACGACCTGCTCTGGTTTTACCTGCAAAGATGGTTAGATGTTGGCTTGGAGCATGCTACAGGTGACTTACGACCACAAATTTCTGTTGCTACGTGAGTTTTCCCCCTTTTTCCGATCTTTCTCGTGCCACTTGTTAAGAGAATCTGGCTTCCCCGTGGACGTTGCTCATCAGAAGATCACAAAAGGGATCACATGATCCCAGGATGCTGCAACTGTCAGAAATGGGAGTTACTTGTCA
>JARGCV010000038.1:75000-92500 GCA_034064705.1 Bothrops alternatus
AGAGCAACAAAGAGGATCAGGGGACTGGAGGCTAAAACATATAAGGGACGGTTGCTGGAATTGGGTATGTCTAGTCTAATGAAGAGAAGGACGAGGGGGGACATGATAACGGTATTCCAATATCAGGGGCTGCCCCAAAGAAGAGGGAGTCAAGCTATTCTCCAAAGCGCCTGAAGGCAGGACAAGAAGCAACGGATAGAAACTAACCAAGGAGAGAAGCAACTTAGAACTAAGGAGAAACAGGAAGTTAGAACAATTAACCTGTGGAACAACCTGCCTCCAGAAGCGGTGAATGCTCCAACACTGGAAGTTTTTAAAGAGAGACTGGACAGCCATTTGTCTGAAATGGTATAGGGTTTCCTGCCTGAGCAGGGGGTTGGACTAGATGACTTCCAAGGTCCCCTCCAACTTCATTATTATTATTATATAGGATATTTGTGACCCCAAGCTAGATCAGGAAGTTGAAGAAACATCTGAGAAGAAGGCTGATCCCAACCTTTTCCTAACAGTCCCCACAAAACCAAGGATGTGATGGGTCCATGCATTCCTAAGAAGCTGAACAGGGCTAAATGCCCCCCTCCCCCATTTTACTGTGCAACGTTGAGTTCAGTCCAAAAGCTGCTTTTTTTCAAGAGGCAACTGGACTTTCTTTCTTTCTCCTTGAAAACATTTCACTTCTCCTCCAAGAAGATTCTTCAGTTCTGGCTTTGTTCAAGGGGAAAAAAAATGCCAGGGGCCTCTTGCAAAAGTGGCCTCTTGACCTGGATGACTGAGAAACAACAGGGGTTCACAAGCCAGGATTGATAGACGAATTATCCATCCGTGGTTGGCGTCTGCCCTGAGCTGTGACGGTCAAACCATAGCGGTTTAAGTGTTGAGTTGGTTGTGTTAGTTAGCCAGTCCTTATTGTACACAAAGAGATGTTTCTTCAACTTCTGAATCTAGCTTGAGATGGTCCCCACGCTGCAGTTATCTTTATTGTACATCTGCAATAATTTTACTACTTCCGCATCCCATTTTCTGCTTCTTACCCCCCACTAACTATCATTATGTGAAGCCAACCTGAACAGGTGGAGTGCTTTCTCTCCTATTTTTTTTTCTAAAAAAAAATCTTTTTTACTCAGCTTAAATAAACTTTATGAGAATACAAGACATATTTTAATTTCAAAGATGTAACATGTGATCTCACATTGGCTGGGATTAGAAACTCCCGATTTGATTTGTAACATATTTTGGACATTAAAAATATACTGGATTCCCAATGGCATTCCTCATTCTCCATTATGAATGCTGCTTATCAACCAAAATATATTTCAGTCTAACACAATTCTTTCACCCCTACCTTAAAGGACTTCTCAAACAAGGTAACTTTTGGCACAAACAAGCATGAATCCCAACCAGATTTAGGAGTTAGGAATTAGTTCATTTGGAAGGCCACTACTATAACATATAACAGCGAGTCACCAATCCAAATACTTTGTAATTGAAACAATCTAGAGTAATTGATCTTTTTTTACAGAGTCATTGTCATTTGTCTCTATGTAACCCAAGAGTTGGTATTAATATGTAACATTATTACAAATTAACTCATAAATAGTTCATAACTAGTGATTCTTCTGTTTCTGTCTGGTCCATTATTCTTTTTGCTTTTCTCTCAATTTTACAAATGAAATCCTCATTAATTTCTTCTGACGATAGCAAACCTACAAAAGATTTTTATACACCTCTCAATATATGAAGTACACAGCACAACTTTCCAAGAGGCCTTGAAAAAAATGAGGATAACATGTAGATATTGAAATGATAGGAAAATAAGGCTAATTCACCTACTCAGTTTTACCATCCAACATTTCTATTCGTCCTTCTCTTTTTGATAAAGAAAACTTAATATTTTCTTCTGTAACTTCTTCACAAATAGAGCTGTCCTCACATTCGGAATCATCTTCTGATTCTGTTGTATCACAGTCATTCAGTTCTTTTTTTTATATATATAAAATTCTTTTATTAAAACAATCAACATTGAACATAAAAACATATTGTGCAGCAATCATCATGGCACCTGATATACAATACTAAGTATTAGTCATTGAAAATGTCTGAGTTAGTAAGCCTTGTTCCACCCCTCGCGTCTAGCCTCAACTATACTCCTGTTACACTTTGTTTGATTGGTGTTTCTCTTATCTGGTTCCATATTAATGTGGTCAACATTAAACCAAAGATCCTATTGCTAAACAATCATCTTAGAACATAGCATACAACATTAGGTATTAATCTTTGTAAACATCTGTTTTAGTAAACGTTCTTCCCTCCTCCCTTCCCTCTTCAAGTATACTCCGAGTACCTTTTGTTTGTTTGGTGTTTCTCTTATATATGGTCTATCTGCTGTATCTAGTTTATTGCATATTGTTCGTTTGCGCTTCTGAATTGACTTCATCCCTTTACTAGTGCAAACTTTTGTAGTCCCTAACCGGAGATCCTGAGGTAAAAGTTTCATATCCTGAGGTAGAGATTCAGTCCGCTTTAACAGTTTTAAAGCAAACAACATTAGTCATAAGTTTATGTTAAGAGGCATAAGTTATAGAACATATACATAGTCATTCAGTTCTACTAAGCCCACATTCATTTCAATTATCTTTTCCATGGAAGGATCTACATTTTCTATGTCAAACTCTTGGCCAGGCTTGCTGTCCATTTCTCTTCTCAGTTGATTATTTGCACTAGCCATCTGGGGTAGAAAATTCTGCACCTTATCCAAAAGGTTGCTCCTGGGCAGCCTAGTTGTCTGTAAGGTTGTGGCTTTCTTTTTAGCATGTTTTGAACTGACCAAAAGTGTTTCACTGATACCTCCGCCGCCACCCACTGAAAGAAGCACCCGAGATATCTCCGGACCCGCGTCGCCATCCCTCTCCGCCATTCAGCCCAATATGTGCCGTACTCCTCTCTCCTATTTTAAGCATCCCTGGAACGGTGACACAATTGCCCTTCTTCCACTCACCTGTTTCATTCGAGAGCTTTTTTTTTTTTTTTACCAAAAGCAAACCAGTTTGGTGAGAGACTTCCTATCAGTTTGGGCGGGGGAGAGGGGGGGAGAAACATGGCTTAAACAAATGCAAAAATCTCTTTTTTCTCACCACCAGCCCCGCTCCCTCCCTTTCCAGTTCTCCCACTGATCTGTGAGAGAATAGCCCGAAACTATTGTATGGGGTTACTCTCTGTTGCCTGAGAAAGGAAGGAAGGGAAATTTCTCTTTGTAGTTAAGAAGGAAGTAACAATGCAACAGCTGGACTGCTGGTCTCCTGGGATGTGAGTCCCCCCCCCCTCCCACTGTAAGGAATGAGCATCCCTCTTGATGGATTAGGATGGCTTTGTGGATGTTATAGAAACGTTCCTTGGTGCCCAATTGGTCCTGATCAGTTGGAGACCTCCTGGATTTAAGAATTAGGGGTGACATGATAGCAGCCCCCAAAATACCAGGGGCTGCCACAGAGAAGATGGGGTCAATCTAACTTCCAAGTCACCTGAGGGCAGGACAAGAAGCAACGGATGGAAACAAATCAACCTGGAACTAAGGAGAAACTTCCTAACAGTGAGGACAATTAACCAGTGGAACGGCTTGCCACCAGAAATCGTGGGCGCTCCACCACTGGAGGTTTTAAAGAAGAGATTGAACAACCAGTTGTCTGAAATGGTATAGGGCTTCCTGCCTGAGCAGGGGGTTGGACTAGATGACCTCCAAGGTCCCCCTCCAACTCTGTTGTTCTGCTTACATACCGTAGCATTCTCTTGGTTATCAGTGTCTCGGATTTCATTCTTAATTTCCAAGCTCCCTAAATTTGGTCCACGTGACCATGGGGATGCTGCAGCAGTCATAAGTGTGAGGACAGGCCGCAAAGGCACTCTTCAGTGTTGCCGTCACTTTGAACCGTTGTACGTGTGAGGACCTGTTATTAAGTCACTTTTTCCTAGTGCCACCCTAACTTCGAATGTCACAAATGCAAGGACTGAGTTGTTTGTAAGTCTAGGACAGGGGTTCCCAACCAGGGGGTGCGAGGCGATATTCCAGGGGGTGCGAAAACTCAGGTTTTCAAAATTATAATTATAATGCATCATGCGTCGCCGTTATTTTGAACTTGTGTAAGGGGTGGGAGAAGATATCAGACACGTTTGAGGGGCGCGGGGTATAGAAAAGGTTGGAGACCGCTGGTCTAGGCGATCTGTATGCTAAGGCGTGATTTGCTCCCTACATCCTCCAGTGATTGTGTTTACACACCATTGCTAAACCAGAATGTTAAACCAAGAGCTGTACGGATTACAGAATGCTAAAGTCTGTTCCTCAAGGAAAGAGACTTGGCTTTCCAAAATTATGGCAGCCATGCATGCATTTTGGGGGGTGGGGTGAAAGGAGGGGATGTGGGACCCCCCTCCCCAGCCAAACATCACTCCCCCCCATGTGCTTTCAGTTCACTTCGGTGCCATCTCTGTTTCTCCCACACCCTCCTTGCAGTATTGTTCCTACTTACTCACTGTAGCCCAGAGACAATGGACTAGTGACTTGTTCATAGCTAGCAGAGCCTGGCTGATTTAATTCTCTCTCTCCCTCACCCCCCCCCCATCCAGTTGCAGGATTAGGATGGAGGGGGGCTGGGGGGCTTGAGAAAGGAGCCCTAGCAAAGGGTGGTTGGAGAAGGAAGCTTAGCTGGGTAGACACACACTCTCCCAGCCCTTGCAAAGCGGGGGCTATTTCCCTTTTCTGCTTTCAGATGCCTCTTCAAAGGGTTTCCTGCAGCCTGGTGTCTGCAAACTCATTTGGAGTCAAAAGCTTCTGGTCTTAGGAGGAGGAGGAAGGAAGGAATGGAGGGGGAAGGGGGAGAAGAAAGAGGAAGAAGAGGAGGAGGAGATGAGGGAGAATAAAAGGAAGAAGAGGAAGAGGTGAAAAAAGAGGGAGAAAAAGAGGAGAAATAGGGGAGGGATCAGGGCAGGAGGAGGAGGAGGAGGAAGAAAGTTTCTTTGAAATTACTGATCTGAATCCTTGGCATTTCAATTAACCCATCTTGGCTTTTTTTTTTTAGCATGCTAATCAGGGTCAGTGTTGGTCAGGGGTTGGATGGGGAACCACTTGGAGATCTCCAAGCTGTAGGCTAGATCAGCGAGTAGAAAAAGAAAGACGAAAAGGAAAGAAAACTAGGCCGGCATGTCAAGTTTTCTGGGAGGCTCCTCCAAAGCTTTCCCCGGCCTTGCCGAGTCACTTGGGCGGTGCGCTTCTGTTTTAAGCCAGCCCAAAAGCCATCCGGAACTTCATGAGGTCATGCACCTTGCGACACCAGCTGGAAGATGGGCCGGGAGCCAGAGAGTCTCGGCGGGGTCTCTGCAGCATCACCGATGATCCCTAGCTTGTCTTGAAATATCTCCAGCCCAAAATATCCGATGCTGTCGGTTTCAGAGCAGGTACAGCAAGCAGGTTTTGAAGGATGTATTTAGGCATCAAAAGGAGATAATTGGAGGTGGAGGCAGATAATTGTGGTGCGAATTAACCTGCCTGCCTGCCTATCTATCTTATCCTCTCTCTATTTGTCTCTCTAGCTTTCTCTGTCGTTCGCATCTAGTTATTTATCATATCTCATTTCTATCTTTCTGTCACTCTGTCTTTAATATCTAGCTATCATATCCAGCTATATTTTCTGTCTATCGTGTCTATCATGTCTACAGGATAGAAAAGGTGGATAGAGAAAAATTCTTTTCTCTATCACACAATACCAGGACAAGGGGGCACTCCCTAAAGCTCGTAGGTAAGAAAGTGAGGACAAATAAAGGGAAATATTTCTTCACCCAGAGGGTCGTTGATTTATGGAATTCACTTCCAGAAGGGGTCGTGACAGCTGTCAGCCTTGACAGCTTCAAGGCAGGGTTAGACAGATTCATGGATGCCAAGTGTATCGGTGGCTATTAAAACGGATGTCCATGTGCCGCCTCTATGTTGGTTGAGGCAGGCAGGATTCCCTTGAGTACCATTTGTTGGGGGTCAAGGGAAAGGGAGGGTTTTGCCTTCTCTTTCTGCTCAAGATCCCCATGTACAATTGGTGGGCCACTGTGTGACACAGAATGCTGGACTCGATGGGCTTTGGCCTGATTCAGCAGGGCTCTTCTTATGTTCTTAACTCAGAACAGTATGTTTGGTGATCGTTCAAAGTTACAGCGGCAGTGAAAGAAATGACCGTTTTTCACACTTAACAACCGTCGCAGTCTCCCCCGTGATCAAAATTCAGAGGCTTGGCAGCTGACTCGTATTTATGACAGTTTGCAGTGTCCCAGGGTGTGTGTGTGTGTGTGTGTGTGTGTCACATGATCCCCTTCTGCGACCTTCCGACAAGCAAAAATCAATGGGGAAGCTGGATTCACTTAACAACCAGGTTGCCAATTTAAATGCAATGATTCATTTAGCAACTGTGGCCGGCAAGGTCATAAAATGGGTCAAAATTCACTTAGCAGGTGTCTCACTTAGCAACAGAAATTTTTGGCTCAGTTGTGGTGCTAAGTTGAGGACTGCCAGTATTTTTCTACCGTTCCATCTTTCATATCCAGCTATATCTAGCATATCTAGCTATCAAGCATCTCTCCTCCCTCCCTCCCTCCCTCTTTCTTTCTCTCTCTCTCTTCCTTCCTTCTTCTAGTTTAAAAATGTCTTGTGGTTGCTATGATTTGATCAGAGAAAAAGAAGCTGGCATCAGATGTCCAAAGTTTAAAAAGTTCTAAGGTAGACTCTGAACACACGCTGAGAGCCATTATTGTCCCCAGCTTCCCCCATTCTGTGTGTGTGTGTGTGTGTGTGTGTGTTTATGTGTGTGTTCCCTGCTCTCAGTTCCTCTCCCATTGACAACAGAGAGGATTGTGCAGTTTCTAAAGCTCTGGCCTTGTTCTGGGAACTAAGGACCTTTTTGTGATGCAAATGAAATTAACTCAGTCCTTGTTAGATTCTTTCTTTCTTTTTCTTTCTCTTTTTCTTTCCTTCCTTCCTCCCTCCCTCCCTTTCTTTCCTTCTTTCTCTTTCTTTTCTTTCTTTCTTTCCTTCCTTCCTCCCTTTTTTCTTTTTTTCTTTTTCTTTCTTTTTCTCTTTCTTTCCTTCCTTCTTTCTCTTTTTCTTTCCTTCCTTCCTTCCTTCCTTCCTTCCTTCCTTCCTCCCTCTTTCCTTCCTTCCTTCCTTCTTTCTTTCTTTCTTTCTTTCTTTCTTTCTTTCTTTCTTTCTTTCTTTCTTTCTTTCTTTCTTTCTTTCTTTCTCTGCACCCTAATCCACTTTGGGGTGCAAGAGGGAGGGAATTGCAAACACAAACTACACAGAGGGGGATTTTGTTCCAGAAGAGGAAATGAGATTCTCTTCTTTTTAAGGACTTTTTTTTAATCCCCGACAAAAAAGAAACAATGAGAAATTGTCCAAGTGGGGTGACCTCTCTCATCGTCCACACACCAAAAACAGTGATTTTTATTATTTAAAAAAACTCCCAAACATATTCAAGGAAACAGTCAAGAATCAGGAAAAGTACTTTCCCTATATGCAGTACACACACACACAATCGTATTGTATTGTATTATTATTTATCAAACTTGCATGCTGCCCATCTCACCAGAGATGATTCTAGACAGCTTACAGATATTATAAATTGACAATTACCTGTTCTGCCGAAGTGATGTGAGCCGGCTGAATCCCACTGTATACACACACACACACACACAACATAATTATACAATATATTGTATGTGTCTATCTATGGTATACATGAAAAATACACACACACACACACACACAAACATATATTGATATACATCAATATACAATACAACATATTGTGTGTCTATCTATGGTATACATGAAACACACACACAAACATATATATTGATATACATCAATATGCAATACAATATAGTGTGTGTGTCTATCTATCTATGGTATACATGAAATACACACACACACATATATATATATTGATATTGATATACATCAATATATAATATATTGTGTCTATCTATGGTATATATGAAATACACACACACACACACACACACACACACACACACACACAGAGTCCTGGACGTACGGACCACAACTGAGCACAAAATTTCTATTGCTGAATTTTGCTCCACTTCATGACCTGCCTTGCCACGGTGGTTAACTGAATCCCTGCAGTTGTTCAGTTAGTAACACGGTTCTTAAGTGAGTCCGGCTTCCCAATTGATTGTGCTTCTCAGAAGGTCGCAAAAGCAGGTCACACGACCCCAGGACACGGCGACCGTTGTAAATGTGAGCCAGCGGTCAATCGTCTTAATTATTTTTTTTTAAATATGTTTTATTAATATTTTTCTTACATAGTCACCTTAATATGTGGTAAACATCGTGTTGTCTGGGTTTATACTTAAAAAGCAATCAATAGCAATTAGTTTCTATAATT
Organism: Bothrops alternatus; assembly: GCA_034064705.1. Classification (NCBI taxonomy): domain Eukaryota; kingdom Metazoa; phylum Chordata; class Lepidosauria; order Squamata; family Viperidae; genus Bothrops; species Bothrops alternatus. The sequence goes on from JARGCV010000038.1 coordinate 83,439, forward strand.
CTATAGTCCATTTAATAGCTTTGTCATGTGAGCCCGGGGAGGCTGCAACGGTTCTAAGTGTGAAAAACGGTCATGGGGTCACATTTTTCAAGGCTGTTGTAACTCTGAATGGTCACTAAACGAATTACTTTGTTATAAGTCGAGGACTACCTGTGTACCAAATTTAGAGACCGCCCATGTCACCCCCCCCAGTGATTCTTGGTGGCGTAGGCAATGTAAAAAGTTTCTCCCTGAGAATTTGCAATGACAGGGACAGAGTCATTTTGAAACTCCTGCCTAGTTTAAACTTCCTGGTTAACTCCAGAACAGGAAAGTCCTGCTTTAACCACTACACCAGACTGCTTGACTGCTAGAGTTGCCAAACGTAAGTTTTATTTAGACGTGCATCAGCTGTGTCTGGCTTTGTCCTACCAGGCATTTTTTCTCTCTTGCACCCAGAGCTGTTCTCTGCACTCAGGTGAACGCAGCTGTTCTAGTACCACTTTATAAAGCCTTAGTAAGACCACCCTTGGAATATTGCATCCAGTTTTGGACAATATCAAAAATTTGTTGAGGCTCTGGAAAGAGTGCAGAGAAGAGCAACAAAGATGATTAGGGGGCTGAAAGCTAAAACATATGAAGAACAGTTGCAAGGAATTGGGTATATCTAGTTTAAGGGCAAGAAGGACTAGCGGGTGACTTGATAGCAGTCTTCCAATATCTCAGGGGTTGCCACAAAGAAGAGGGAGTCAAGCTATTCTCCAAAGCACCTGAGGGCAGGACAAGAAGCAACGGGTGGAAACTGATCAAGGAGAGAAGCAACCTGGAATTAAGGAGAAACTTCCTAACAGTGAGGACAATTAACCAGTGGAACCACCTGCCTCCACATGTTTGTAGGTGCTTCATCACTGGAGGCTTTTAAGAAAAGACTAGACAAGCACTTGTCTGAAATGGTATAGGGTCTCCTGCTTGAGTGGGGGGCTGGCCTAGGCGACCTCCACGGTCCCTTCCAGCTCTATTCTGTTTGAAAACAATTAACCAGTGGAAGGACTTGCCTCCAGAAGTTGTGCATGCTCTAAAACACTGGAACTCTTTAAAAAGAGAAGCAATGGATGGAAACTAATCAAGGAATGAAGCAATGTAGAGCTAAGGGGAAATTTCCTGACAGTGAGAACAATTAACCAGTGGAACAACCTGCCTCCAGAGGTTGTGAATGCTCCAACACTGGAGGTTTTTAAGAAGAGATTGGAGGTCCATTTGTCTGCAATGGTATAGGGTTTCCTGCCTGAGCAAGGGGTTGGGCTAGATGACCTCCAAGGTCCCTTCTAATTCTGTTATTCTGTTCTGTTCTCCAAAGCACCAGAGGGCAGGAGAAGAAGCAACGGATGGAAACTAATGAAGGAGAGAAGCAACCTAGACGGAAGGAGAAACTTCCTAAAGGTGAGAACAATTAACCAATGGAACGATTTGCCTCCAGAAGTTATGGGTGCTCTGGACATTTTCTTTCTTCCTTTAAAAGAGCTGTACAGCAGTCCAGCCACTTCACCACCCTGGTGCCAGCAAATTGGTGCCAACCTGCTTTGGCATTCACCTGGTCGCCAACCCACCCGGCCTCCCCCAAATGATAGAATGCTTTATCAAGCTAAACGTCATGTTGTTTTATTTCTCTCTCTCTCTCTTGACATGTTTTAATAAAACAGGGCATGAAAAATAGCTGTATATTACAAATAGAGAAAGCTAGATATACACACAGCAGGCGCACACCCCTGTGCCCTGGTTTCCCTTTGGGGATGGAGAGGGTGGAGTAAAATGGGGAGTGTTTCCTTGATCTATTCATGGACAGAATCTCTTTAACAATGGAAAAGAGTCAATAAGCTCTTTTGGATTCCTTTCAGTGGCTGGCCCTCCCTCCCTCCTCCTCCAAACGTGTCCGATTTCCATTAAAAAGCCACAAAGTGTAACTCTGAAGGGTTCCTAGGGACTAGAACCCCTCTGTTCTTTTGTTAAAGATTCCCTTCTGTTGCTTTTATGTCTGGAAACTTGTTTCCTATTTCAAGGCATGGGTCTGGGAGGAAAAGCAGGAAAAACCGTATTGCACATTATTTTTTGTGGAAGAGACCATTTTAAGAGACCATCTTGCATGTAAAAGGCTTTTTTAAAATAATAATAATAATAATAATAATGAGGATCTGCTTTGGAAAGATTTTAGGGTGAATGCAGACTTCTGTTTCTCTCTGATCTGGATGCTTCCCTATCATTCTCTTTCAAGTTTTCTCTTTTCTTAAAAAAAAGTAGTTCTACAAATACAGTACTTATATCTAAAGGGTTAGAAATCTAAAGCAAACCATATCCCAATATTTACAAGTCAGAACACCACGTTTTTCAACCACAGAAGGCTGGCCAAACAATCAAGGAAGGAAGGAAGGAAGGAAGGAAGGAAGGAAGGAAGGAAGGAAGGAAGGAAGGAAGGAAGGAGGAAGGCTTTTTTATTAAAAGTTTTTCAAAGCATGTAAAAACTTGGAAGCTAAGAGAGGGGAGAGGGAGAGAAGGAAGGAGAGGAAGGAAAGAAGGAAGATTTTTAAATAAAGTTTTTCAAAGCATGTAAAAAACGTGAAAGCTAAGAGAGAGGAGAGGGAGAGAAGATGGAAGGAGAGGAAGGAAGGAAGGAAGATTTTTTAATAAAGTTTTTCAAAGCTTTATTAAAGCTTTGTAAAACTAGCAAAGAGAGGAGAGAGAAAAGAAAGGAAAAGAAAAAAGATAGATAGATAGATAGATATAGATAGATGTGCTTATGTTTGTTTAACATTCGAGGCACTAATTTCCCCCCCACTTCCTGATCTTGAATTTTAAGATTTCAACTCTCTTAATTGCTGTTTGCTAAGACAAACAGAGGTTCTAAAAGCATATTTCTATTTTTTTAAAAAAAAGAAAAAGTAGTCCTGAATGCTATGGTGATTGGGAATCTCTTTCTGTTGCTTTCCAAATATTCTGAGTCATATTATTAAGATCTTGTGGTCCACTGTGGTCACACACAGGTTGCAGGTTGCAAAGCTGCCTCGTACTTTGCATGATGAACTTTGGGCAAAGGTTGGGACTTTTTGTAAAGACCCCCGCTTGCCCCCATGCTGGCGGATTTTCTCCCAGTCCTGTTCTTGATCCGCCGGCTACAAACCCCTTGCCAGGATTGCAGAGTTTTGGATGTCCAAATCCACACCCCGCTGGTGATGCCCACCACCAGCAACATAAAGATTTTAACCATAAAGATCTCCACGGCTGGGACAGAGTCGCTCATGGTGCAGTCCAGATGCTTGGTGTGATTGTTGACCTTGCATTTTTGCTGGGTGGCCAAAATCTTCCAGTAATCCATGTTCAACCTTTCGTAAAAGTAGCAAGCGATGACACAAGTGGCCGGCACAGTATACAAGACGGAGAAGACACCGATTCTCACCATGAGCTTCTCCAGTTTGTCAGTGTTTTCCCCGCCAGTTTTCATCACCCTCCTGATGTGGAAGAGGGCCACAAAGCCCGAAAGGATGAAGGAGGTCCCCAGAACGAGATAGCAAGCCAGAGGGACCAGCACAAAGCCGGTCAGCGCATTGACGTCCATGCTGCCCACATAGCACAAGCCCGTCAACTCATCGCCTGCAACCCGGCGCATGACTAGGATCATAATAGTCTTAACTGCAGGGATGGCCCACGCCACCAAGTGGAAGTAGCTGCTGTTGGCTTCAATGGCCTCGTGGCCCCACTTCTTCCCCGCGGCCAAGAACCAGGTCAAAGTCAGGATCACCCACCACAAGGAGCTGGCCATGCCGAAGTAGTAGAGGATCAGGAAGACCAAGGTACACCCCGTGCTCTCCAGACCTTCTTGAATGACATAAAGTTGGCCACTGTCTCGGTTGCAGGTGATGTTTTCCGCCCCGGAAAAGAGGCGGACGATGTAGCCCACGGAGTAGACGCAGTAGCACATGGACAGGAAGATGATGGGCCTCTCAGGGTACCTGAAGCGCTGGGGGTCGATCAGGAAGGTCAGGACGGTGAAGGCGCTGGAGAAGAAGCAGAGGATGGACCAGACGGCCATCCAGATCACCGCAAACTGCTTGTCCTCCCAGCTCCAGTAGACGTCCACCCCAGAGGTGCAGAGCGGAGCACAGGAACCGCTCTTCTCCACGGGGTGGAACTTCCCGGGATTCTCGCAGGAGAGCCGGCCCAGCCCAAGCCCGTCCTTCTGCTGGGTCAGGTCGTGACCTGCACTGTGGGGCCTCTGGGGCCAGAGCATGGGAGGGAGCATGCTGGATCCCCGGGGCGGTTCCTCGGAGCCATTGCTGGGGGCTTCCATGCACAGATAGTTGGGGTCGTTTTTGTTGGGCAGCTTGCTGCAATCCAGGGAGTCCGGCCACCTGAAGTTGAACTGCTCCATAATCGGCGAGCACTTGAGCCGGGCCTGCTGGCACATCACCCGGCAGGCCGGGATGGGCGTGGACACCTGCTCGGTGCACATGGGGGCGTAGAGGGAGCACAGGAAGAACTTGAGGTGGCCATGGCAGCCGTACTCCACCAGCGGGGCGAACTCGTGCAGTTGGATGGCCGCGTCCTGCTGGTCCTCGTGGCCCATTAAGTTGGGCATCCGGGTCATGTTGTACCCAATGTCTTTGCACATGGGGATCTCGACGGGTTGGCACCGGCCGTCCCCGGGACGGTCGCTATCGATGGAGCTGATGCCGAAACAGGAGCACACCAGATGCAGCACCACCCCCAGAGTCGGTCGGGAGCTTCGCCGCCGCCTGGAGCTCATGTTGGCCAACTCGGAACCCCCCCCCCCCGCAAGCTCTGCTGGTGGCGATGGCCGAGGGGAGGACGCAGGAGTGGGTCAGATCACGGGCACCCTGGGCCTCCCGCTCTCCCCCGAAGCCCCCCCTTCAGAGAAGGCTCGATCCGCATCCAATCTGGCTCCATGGCAATCGTGGCGCCTTCGAATCCCACCTCAAAACAAAGTTTCGAAAAGTCCAATCACTTCCACCGAAAGCGTGGCGTTCCCACGCTCGTCCGGCTCCGCCGTCGGGCCGGGGGAGAGGAAGCGGACCTGCGCCTCTCGCGGCGCTCCGTGCAAGGGGTGACTTACAGCCTTTAGCTCGGCGTGTCGGGGACCGTTGCCCAAATCTTCCACGCCGCCCTCGCTCGCCGGCACCGGGGGAAGCTGGACGCGAATTTTCCTAGTTCCTCTTCTCTGCAGATCCCGGGGGCGGGGGGTCGCTAGAGGGGATCCGCTGCCCTCGTGCTGGCCAGCTCCTTTGCTTTCCCGGACCGGCTGCTTTCCCGGACTGGCTGCGGGCGTCCTCTCCAGCTGCTTCTGCTGCGCTTCTGCTCCGAGAAGTCGGGCGCGCTCCGCTGCCTTTGCGTCTCCGCCCCCCTCGGTAGGAGAAGGAGGGCTCGGCCAGGCTGGGTGGGTGGGGAAAGAGAGAGGGAGGGCAGAGAGAAAGTGGCCAGCCGGAGGGAAGGGAGAGAGCCAGGGCCGCCTTCTGCGGCCGGGTCGCGGCGGAGCGCTGGGTGGCCAAGGCGCGCGTAAAAGCGCAGTGCCCTCTCCAAAAGCGCTCGCTTTCTCCAGGGCGCGCGCTAGCCAAAAAAGTAAGTCCAGGGGTTTGCAGCTGCTGAAGTCAGGAGAGAAGGGGAGGGAGGGGGTAGGAGGCGGGAGCAGCAGCAACAGATCGTGATGCGGAACCGCGCACGCGCACAGGTCCGGCCATAGCCCACCCCTCCTCTTATTTCCCTCCCCCCTTCCCCTGGGCTCCCGTCCGCCTCCTTTGCGCGCCTCTCTCGTTTTGCATGAGAAAAGAGGCGAAGCCGGCTGTCCCTTTTGCGCCGGCACCTACGGGGCGCCTTGGAGCTGAAGAAAAGAAGCCGGGGTGGGGGTAGAAGAGAGAGAGAAAACAAAAAAAGGGAGAAGCCCCTTCTTCCGCCCTCTTTAAGGCTTTCTCAACTTTCTCCCTTCATCCTTGCAAGTGGGGAGGGGGAAGCGTTGTTGTAAGGAAAGGAGTAAAAGAGGAGGAAGGGCTTACAGCCCGTCATAGTGGTGTTTATTTGATTTATGTGAGGGTTGTAACTTTCCTTCCCCCCTCCCCCCCAGAATGTGTCCTGGGGTTATCCTTAAAATGACTTGGTGGGCTGAGAATCTGGTCCCCATCACTCAGCGAGCCACCATCTGGAACCCCCTGATCTGATCTGCCACATTAGCCACCATCATCACCATCATCACCCCACCTTTGTTTCCAAGAAGCAGAAGTTCCTCCGTGCCCCTTTTTGACCCATTGTTAGAGGTTGCCAACCACTCAGATTAGAAATGGTGGATTTTGCAACAGGGATTCTGGAACACAACTGTTTAAACTTCCTTGGTCAGCCTTGCCAGCTTTTAAGATGTGTGGACTTCAATTCCCAGGGTTTCCCAGACAGCCTCGGAGGCAAATTTCGTGAATTCCCCATGGCTGGCTGGGGAATTCTGGACATTGAGGTCTGCCCTCTTGATGCACTCAATAATTCCTAGGGTTTCCCCCCCCTCCCAGCCAGCAGGGGGGGTTTCCCCCCCCCTCCCAGCCAGCAGAAGCTTGCTCTCCAGTCCCAAAAATCTCCTTTTAATTACATTTAATTAGGATTAAAATGACAGGACAATGACTCAACATCTGATAACCTCCAGCAAATGACACCAATTTATTTCAGATCCTTTCCAAATGACAAGCTGGTGTCAACTTCTGGAGGCTAGAAATTGTAGCCATCTCTGGAGAATCAAATCTAAGCTATTTTTTTTTTTATCTTTCAAATCAAACTTTTAATTGTCCACTTTCCATTGAACAAATCATTATGCTTTCAAAAAAAATCTTCCTTAAAAAAAAAGTACATATCCCATAAAATGTAAGAATAACAAGAAATATAAAGACGACAACAAAACCAGTGAAATGTTAAAAAAACTCAAATGGCAGGACTCAACCTGCAACTTTTTCCAATGGTCAGAGAAAACGCACCTGCCATTTTATATTACAATGGAAAAGGCTTGGGTTGACACTGAATGGTATTATATTGTGTGCATAACACAAATAAACTTGACACCTTCCGTACTTCAGAAGCTTGCAGGTCCTTCCTAGGCCTGCTGAAATTCCAAGGAAAGCATTTTTTTCAAATCCTATAAATAGGGAATACATCAACATGAAGGGAAAAAAAATCCCATCACCATTAACTGTGTTGCATCAGACAGAAGGAAATTAGAAAGGGCTGGATAAGGCGGGTTGGGTTCATACTACGGTATATAGGCCTCTCTTCCCAACATCTCTGTCGCTGCCTCTAACACCACAAAAGCAGGGCTGTAAAACCTCTTAAGGATTCATCCTGGCCAGCCATTCTTTCTGCACCGTGTAAAAAGGAAGCTTCTCTTGGAAATGTCTTGATTTCCAGAGAAAGAAAGAAAGAAAAAAAGAAAGAAAGGAAGGAAAGAAAGAAAGAAAGAAAGAAAGAAAGAAAGAAAGAAGGACTTTTCAAATGGGATTGTGTGTTCTGAATACCTTTTATTGCCTGGGTAATCAAGGCCTGGCTCAAAAGCTCGTAAAAATTGAGTTTGCCTCTTGAGGTTTTGGGGGTCCCTCTGTTTGTGGAAGGGAATCTTTGATGGCAAACTGGAGATGGCTTCATCCCAAACTTGATCCCAAAAATGCTTTTTCACCAGGCAACTGGACTTTTTGTTTTCTTTGAAGACAGTTTCGCTGTCCATCCAAGAAGCTTCTTCAGCTCTGACTGGATGTTGGGGAAGGGAAGGAAAATCTTCCAAGAGAAAACAAGAGCGTCCAGTTGCCTGGTGAAAAAGCATCTTTGGGATAACTATGACCGGAGTGACTGAGACTCTCCATCAACATCCCAAACTTGAACACCTAAATAAATGTTAGAAGTCTAGGCCTTTTTGGGGAGAGCTAAAGAACTTAACAATAGGGAGAGAAAGTGAAAATTCCCTGAAGAGAGAGAGACAGAGAAATAGTGCATTTCTTCATCTGGGGCAGGGCTCCCCAACCCCTGGACCGTGGGCCATTCATAACCCGGCCACGGAAACGGCAGGCGAGCACACGTGGGCACATCCCCACGTGCGGGCCGTGGGCGATTGTGTGTGTGTGTGTGTGTGTGTGTGTGTGTATGTGTGTGAAACTCCATTTACGTCTGTGGTGGGCTTGCGTGCCTACTATTTGCGTAAATGGAGCTGCATGCATGGAGCTGCCCTATCTTGGGGGATGGGGAAATATAAGCTTGCATTTGGAAGGGGGGAAAAAAATCATGGAGGAAACGAATCATCGCAGTGCTTAAATAAGTCACACGGTTGTTAAGTAAATCTGGCTTCCCCTTGTCAGAAGGTCGCGGAAGGGATCATGTGACACCCCCCCCCCGCGACCGTCATAAATACGAGGCAGATTTTGATCACCTGATCACGGGGAGGCTGCAATGGTCATAAGGGTAAAAACTGATCACTTTTTGATCTGATCTGATCTGATCACTGTTGTAATCTCTCCTTTTTTTGTATATATTTTATTAATTTCTGTAGGGTTAGGGTTTTTTTTAAAAAAAAATAACATTCTTAATCTTTAGCAAACACCATATTGTCTGGGTTCATGTATTTAAAAAACAATAAGCCAGAGTTAATTTCAATATTATCTTAATACGTTAGTTAATCGCTCAATAGTTTTCTTCTTACTAATATATATTCAATGTTACATAGTACATATATAATTAATAATAATAATAATAATAATAGCAAAGTTGGAAGGGACCTTGGAGGTCATCTAGTCCAACCCCCTGCTCAGGCAGGAAACTCTATACCATTTCGGACAAATGGCTGTCCAGTCTCTTCTTAAAAACTTCCAGTGTTGGAGCATTCACCGCTTCTGGAGGCAGGTGGTTCCACTGGTTAATTGTTCTGTCAGGAAGTTTCTCCTTAGTTCTAAGTTGCTTCTCTCCTTGGTTAGTTTCCATCCATTGCTTCTCGTCCTGCCTTCAGGTGCTTTGGAGAGTAGCTTGACTCCCTCTTCTTTGGGGCAGCCCCTGAGATACTGGAAGAA
>JARGCV010000038.1:95000-142408 GCA_034064705.1 Bothrops alternatus
AAACCTCACTCCATTCTAGCACTGAGGATGTCTCCTGGATAGGTCATGAAACATCTGCAAGAAAACAGTCAGGCTCAGAGAGCACCAAGGACCCCACAGTTCTCCTTCTCCTTCTCGTCCTCCTCCTTCTTCTCCTTCTCCTCGTAAACCCACTCCCTTCTAGCACTGATGATGTTACCTAGTTGGGTATTGAAATGTCTGCAAGAAAAAAACCACCAAGCTTAGAGAGCACCAAGGACGCCACATTCTCCTCCTCCTCCTCGTCCTCTCCACACAGTTTTCCTCCTCTTCCTCTTCCTCCTCCTCCTCTCCACACAGTTCTCCTCCTCTTCCTCCTCGCAAACCCACTCCCTTGAAGCACTGGTGATGTCATCTAGTTGGGTAATGAAATGTCTGCAAGAAAACAAGCAAGCTCAGAGAGCACCAAGGACCCCACATTCTCCTCCTCCTCCTCCTCCTCACAATCCTACTCCCTTCAAGCACTGGTGATGTCACCTATTTGGGTAATGAAACATCTGCAAGAAAGCAAGTCAGCTCAGAAAGCACCAAAGACCTCACGGTGGTCCTCCTCCTCCTCCTCCCCCCTCTTCCTCCTCCTCCTCCTCCTCACAAACCCACCCCCTTCTAGCACTGATATTGTTCCCTAGTTGGGTAACGAAACATCTGCAAGAAAACCACCAAGCTCAGAGAGCATCATGGTCCCCTCATTTCAACCCCGAGTGAGAAATATTCTCCTCTAACAGAATCCTAGAATCCTAGAGCTGGAAGGGACCTTGGAGGACATCTAGTCCAGCCCGCTGCTCAAGGCAGGAGACCGTACACACCTTAAAAGTCCCTTCCCTCAAGCAGAGGCCTCTTGCAACTCGGGAGAGCAATTAAAACTTGTTTGCAGCCGGGGCGTGTGGGCTGGGGTGTGTCCACTCAGCCCTGGAAGGATCATAACAGATTTGGTTGTGTTTAAGGCAAAAGAGGATCCGACTCTTTGATCCACGTGATACTCCACACAGAGGCAGGAGGAGAGGAAGGGCTTGAAAATCCCTTGTGGTTAGTTGGGAGGCCAGAAACCTTCCCTCTGCCTCTTCAGATGTGAGGAGGAAAAACAAGATAGGGGTAAGCCCAAAAAAAAATCATCTCCAAAAATCTAGATAACAGTGCCGCAAGAACGGGCTTCCTTCAAATTCCCACGCAGCAACAGGGACACTCTGTGCTCTCCAAGCCACTAAATCGTGTGTGTTCCCCCACCCCTAAATCCAAGCCAGTCGTTGCTTTTGAGCCCCACGTTTTTGTCACTAAGAGAGACCTTTACACAGTTGTCAGATGAATCGAGTTTCCCCCATTGTCATTGCTTGTCGGAAGGTCACCAAAAGGGATCCCGTCAGAAATGCGAGTCGGTTGCTGATTGTATGAATGTAGATAGACCATATATAAGAGCTGTATTTTCAGGTCCTATGAGGACAGCTTATTAATATGAACCCAGATTTAATGTTGATTGCTTTAATATTGGAAAAGCGTACTGAATTTCTACCTCAGGATAATGAATTTGTACCTCAGGACCTTTTGCTAGGGATCATAAAAGATTGCACTGCTACTGAGACGAATTTACGAGTTGTATTGCAGGATATATGATGGCTGCTTTTTGGTATGAACTCATGTATAATGTTGATGGTTTTAATAAAATAATGTTTGATAATTAAAAAAAAAAAAGAAATGCGAGTCGGTTGACAAGCGTCTGAATTTTTGATCACCTGACCCTGGGGGGGGGGTGCTGCAGCGCTGTAAGTCTGAAAAACGGTCCTAAGTCTTTATTTATTTATTTATTTATTTATTTATTTATTTTTATTTATTTAATTAGATTTCTATGCTGCCCTATTCCAAGAACTCAGGGCGGCTCACAACATAAATACTAACATTGAAGAAATCTAGAATTAAAATACATTGTAAAACCCATTAATTAAAACCAATCATCCTAAAACAGACATACAAACATACATACACTGGCTGGGGCCATTTCTAACTGAAACCGTCACAAAATGAACTGTTGTAAGTTGAGGACTCACTGCATTACGGTTTCCTTCCCCCAGTCCCCCCAAATTTGCAAAATATCTAGGCAGAATGGTCTTAACTCCATGGAAGCTTCCTTCATCCTATTCCTCCCAGTTGAGGATCAGAAAGAAACGATGGCGGTCAGGATGCCCCTGGTTTTATATCTGTTCTTCCCCACTTCCAGGGCTGCCTTAATATTATCCCCCCCCCACAGAACCCCTTTTCAAGGCAACCTTGTTCCAAAAGATGGGCGCAGAAGGAGGTCACCATGGTCAAAAGCTCTGCGTTTGCTGGTCGCACTTGGAAACTTCAGTCTGACAACGATTCACCAAGAAAGTTGGTTTGGCTGAAAGAAACCCCCAAAGGAATCCATCAGAATAGTGCCAGAAGGGACCTTGGAGATCTTCTAGTCCAGCCCCCTGCTGAAGCAGGAGTCCCTATACCATTGGCTAAGTGGCAGTCCAATCTCTTCTTAAAAACCTCCAAGTAATGGAGCACTCACAACTTATGGAGGCAGTGGTTAATTGTCCTCGCTGTTTGGGAAGTTTCTCCTTAATTCCAGGTTGCTTCTCTCCTTGATTAGAAACTTGCCAGGATAAGAGAATAACAGAGCTGGAAGGGACCTTGGAGGTCATCTAGTCCAACCCCCTGCTCAAGCAGGAAACCTTATACCATTTCAGACAAATGGCTGTCCAGTCTTTTCTTTAAAAAACCCTCTAGTGATGGAGCACCCACAACCCCTGGAGGCAAAGTGGTCAATTGTCCTCCGTTAGGAAATTCCTCCTTAGTTCTAAGTTGGTTCTCCTTGATGTGTTTCCATCCATTGCTTCTTGTCCTGCCTTCTGATGCTTTGGAGAACAACTTGATTCCCTTTTCTTTGTGGCAGCCTCTCAAAATACTGGAATATTGCTATCATGTCCCCCTCCCCTGTTTCTTCTTTTCCTTAGACTAGCCAAACTCAAGTCCCGCAGCCTTTCTTCCTATGTTTTAGCCTCCAGGCCTTCGATCATCTTAGTTGCTCTTCTCTGAATTTTTTCCAAACTCTCAACATCCACCAAAACTGGATGCAGTATTCCAGGCGTGGTCTTACTAAGGCTTTACAAAAATGGTACTAATATGAGCGATAACTATAATAATAGGAATCCCACCTCTTTTCTTTTTTCTTTTTTCCCCCCACCAACTTGGGGCCTTTGAGCAGAAGAACCTCTGCAGCTTTAAAAGATTCCCCCCCCCCACATTGTGGAACTTCAGAAGCAGATCCCAAAATGGCTCATGCGCTTTTTTTTTTTTTCAAATCCACCCCCAGCAAACAAAGTGACACCCCCTCCCTTCTCTCCCCCCTCCCATCCCACAGACAAACCCACTCCTGTCTTTTGGCCGTATTTCGTATTGTTTTGGGGTTTTTGTTTTGTGTTTTTTTTTTAGTTTGTTTTTTTTTAAAGCGGTCTTTCTCCTTCTCTGGGACCAAGTTTGAAATATGACTGCCTTTCCCCCAGGGTGCCAATGTATGAAATGCACATCTGAGCGTCCTTTTTAATCCTTTTCTTAGCCTCCCTTTGGATCAGGGACGGCGGAGGGACGCCCCCCGCTGTTTCTGGCTGCAGAGAGAGCATTTGCTCTTCCTGATCTTTCCATTCCCACAGTCTCGAAAACAACACCGGGGCGGACCCCCTCCAACCAAATTAGATTAAGCTCCTTCTCTTTCCCAGCCTGATTGCCTTTTTCACTGTCCAAATTTTGTGATTCAGCTTCCTGCTCATTTAAAGATGCAGGCCGCTTCTCTCCGCTGGTCCGGAATGGGATGTACTGCGAGGCGGGGAAATAAGAAAAAGTTTCTGCCAGTCTTTAAAAAAAGGATAATTAAAAAGGATGGGTTGCTAATTTTGCAGCTTCAGCACCATCTTGTTGTCCTACAAGGAGACAACCGCTCGATTTGGCTAGGAAGGAGAGACGGGCAGGCCTAACAGAACAACAGAGCTGGAAAAGGGACCTTGGAGGTCATCTAGTCCAACCCCCTGCTCAAGCAGGAAACCCTCTGCCATATCAGACAAATAGTTGTCCAATCTCTTTTTTTTTTTTTTAAATCTCCAGTGTGGGAGGACCCACAGGTTTTGGAGGCAAGCCGTTCTACTGAATAACGGACCTTGGAGGTCATCTAGTCCAACCCCCTGCTCAAGCAGGAAAGCCTATGCCATTTCAAGGAAACGGTTGTCCAATCTTCTTAAAAAAACCTCCAGTGTCGGGAGCACCCACCACATCTGGAGGCAACTTCTGTTCCACTGGTTAATTGTCCTCACTGTCAGGAAATTTCTCCTTAATTCCAGGTTGCTTCTCTCCTTGAGTAGTTTCCATCCATTGCCCTTCCTTCCTTCCTTCCTTCCTTCCTTCCTTCCTTCCTTCCTTCCTTCCTTCCTTCCTTCCTTCCTTCCTTCCTTCCTCCCTCCCTCCCTCCCTCCCTCCCTTCTTAGTTCCAGGTTGCTTCCCTCCTTGAGTAGTTTCCATCCGTTGCCCTTCCTTCCTTCCTTCCTTCCTTCCTTCCTTCCTTCCTTCCTTCCTTCCTTCCTTCCTTCCTTCCTTCCTTCCTTCCTTCCTCCCTCCCTCCCTCCCTCCTTCCCTCCCTTCTTAGTTCCAGGTTGCTTCTCTCCTTGATTAATTTCCATCCGTTGCTTCTTCTTTTTTTTTTTTAAATGAAAAAATTCTTTTATTAAAACAATCAGCATTGAACATAAAATCATAGTATGCATCAATCATCATAGCACCTGATATACATCACTAAGTATTAATCTTTATAAACGTCTGGTTTGGTAAACATTTTTCACTCCTCACATCAAGCCTCAACTAAACGCCTGTTACAATTTATTTGATTGGTGTTTTTCTTTTCTATAGTCTATCCACAGTTTCTAGTCTATCACATATTATTCATCTCAGTATTAGTACAATCTTTTATGGTCCCCAACCAAAAATCCTGAGGTAAAAGTTTAATAATCTGAGGTAAATCTTGTATATGGTTTATCTACTATATCTAGTCTATCACATATTATTCATTCGCGCTTCTGAATTAACTTCGTCTCAGTAGTAGTGCAATCTTTTATAGTCCCTAACCAAAGATCCTGAGGTAGAAGTTTCATAACCTGAGATAGAAATTCAGTCCGCTTTATCAATATTAAAGCAAACAACATTAAGCATAAGATCATATTAAGAGGCTTTCGTCATATAACAGGATTCAACATTAGGTGTTAGTCTTTGTAAACATTTGATTTGGTAAACATTCTTCCCTCTTTATGTCGAGTCTCAACTAAACGCCAGGTGCATTTTGTTTGATTGGTGTTTCTCTTGTATATAGTCTATCCACTGTTTCCAGTCTGCCAAATATTGTTCATTTGAGCGATCTTTCGGGTATGCCGATATTTTCGCCATCTCCGCCAGATTTGTTACTTTCACAGTCCATTCTTCTATAGGCGGTATTTCTGGATTCTTCCAGTATTGTCCCACCAACAATCTGGCTGCTGTGATCAAGTTCAGAAATAAGCGTCTCTGAGGTAGTGTAGTCCTTTGTTATCCCTAACAAAAAAACCTGAGGTAGAAATTCGATACGCTTTTTGAAAATGGTTTGGACTGTCCACCATATCTTCCTCCAGAAGGCTTTGATTTTTCTGCATGTCCACCATACATGAAAGTAGGTAGCCTCCCCGTCACCACACCTCCAGCATTTGGGCTGGGAGTCTGGATAGATGAGTGATAGTTTTTTCGGGTTGAGGTGCCACCTATAGAACATCTTGTAGAAGTTTTCCCTTAAGTGTTGCGATTTCGTAAATTCTACATTTCTCACCCAGATTTCCATCCGTTGCTTCTTGTCCTGCCTTCAGGCGCTTTGGAGAATAGCTTGACCCCCCCCCACCCACTCTTTCTGGCAGCCCTCAAGTACGGGAAGGCTATTATGTCACCCCTAGTCCTTCTCTTCTGAACATTTCCAGAATGGCAGAGTTGGAAGGGACCTTGAGAGGTCTTCTAGTCTGACCCCCTGCACAGGCAGGAAACCCTTTACCCTTCCAGACAAAGGGTTGTCCTCAAAACTTCCAACATTGGTGCATCGTGGGTTCAAAAGACATTTTCTTTTCTTTTCCTTTTTTTTTTTTAATTTCACGACACGCTTTCCAAATCGAGTGAGAAAAAAGAAAGAGGTAGGAACTCAAAGCTGCATACTTTCCTGTTGAAGAAACGGGAAGATGTATGCATTGCACCCCCCCACCCCCCCACCCCCCAAAAAAAACCCAGAAAAGAAAAACAGAAAGACTTGGATTGTCCCACATGAAAAAGACAAAAGCGGAAGCAGGTTTTCAACAAACGTGCATTTCTCACCGGGATGCAAATGAGACAAAAAAAATCTGTGTAATTCATCTAGAGATAAAATCCATGTCATCAGAGGCAGAAGCTTGGTGACTTGTGAGTCTGCTGTAAATTGTCTTGTTTTACCTGTTGATGGTTAAAGATTTCTGCTGTTCTCTGATTGAATCTTGGGCTGGGCTGTTTTCAAATGGAGAATTATCTCCAGTGCTTGCTAAACAACCACCGACTTTCAACATAATAATAATAATAATAATAATAATAATAATAATAATAATAATAATAATAATAATAATAATAATAAAGTTGGAAGGGACCTTGGAGGTCATCTAGTCCAACCCCCTGTTCAGGCAGGAAACCCTATACCATTTCAGACAAATGTTGTCCAGTCTCTTCTTAAAAACTTCCAGTGTTGGAGCATTCACTGCTTCTGGAGGCAGGTTGTTCCACTGGTTAATTGTTCTCACTGTCAGGAAGTTTCTCCTTAGCTCCAGGTTGCTTCTCTCCTTGATTAGTTTCCATCCATTGCCCTTCCTTCCTTCCTTCCTTCCTTCCTTCCTTCCTTCCTTCCTTCCTTCCTTCCTTCCTTCCTTCCTTCCTTCCTTCCTTCCTTCCTTCCTTCCTTCCTTCCTCCCTCCCTCCCTCCCTCCCTCCTTAGTTCCAGGTTGCTTCTCTCCTTGATGAGTTTCCATTAGTTGCTTCTTGTCCTGCCTTCAGGCACTTTGGAGAATAGCTTGACTCCCTCTTCTTTGGGGCAGCCCCTGAGATATTGGAAGACTGCTATCCTGTCCCCCCTCATCCTTTTCTTCATTAAATTAGAGATACCCAATTCCAGTAACCGTTCCTTGTAGGTTTTAGCCTCCAGTCCCCTAATCATCTTTGTTGCTCTTCTCTGGACTCTTTCTAGAGTCTCAGCATCTTTTTTACATCGTAGTGACCATTTAATTTATTTATTTAGCATATGGCACAGAGTGCCTGGATAATAGTGCTCAAAACATATAGAAGGAGCACATCATGTTATGGCACACACATGGGGGAGAATATGTATTCTCTGGGTCACATAATATATTTGGGCATATGCATAATTCTGTATTTATTTTTGTCCTATTTTATGTAGTGTCTATCGGAGGTGGTGGCCCCTTTGAAGGCTGCGGGCAACGAAATTTCATTTTAACGCATGCCGATTAGTGTCCCTTCAAAGTGACAATAAAGTCATTCTTCTATTCTGTAGTTAATTTTGGAAGGTTTGAGGAAGCCAAGAAGTTCAAAGTTCTCGATTTACAAAATCTCTGCCGTTAAGCCAGACATTTGTTAGGCGACTTTTGTCCTGTTTCACCATCGTTCTTGGCCCAGTTTTTCAGTGAACTCACTACAGTTGTTCAGTTAGCAGTGTGGTTGTTAAGTAAATCTGGTTTCACATGACCCCGGGACGCTGCAACCGTCATAGATACGAACCAGTTGTCAAGCGTCCAAATTTTTATCACATGACCCTGGCGCTGCTACAACGGTCACAAGTGTGAAAAAGTCCCTTTTTTTTCCATTTGCAACAGTAACAGTTACGACCGCTTTTCACACTTAACGACCGTTGCAGCATCCCCGCGATGAAAATTCAGACGCTTGGTAATTGACTCGTTGCAGCGTCCCCGGGATCAGGTGATCCCCTTTTGCGACCGAAGCCAGATTCACTTAACAGGCGTGTCACACTAACTTAACAACTGCAGGGATACGCTTAAACGACGGTGGCCAAAAAAAAACGTCGTAAAGTGGGGCAAAAATCACTTGGCCACAGAAATGTGGGGCTCAGGTGTGGTCGTGTGTTTGAGGACTGCCTGTTCTGAGTTCGGATCTTGAGGCTCCTGTTTCTCAAGATGGTGGCTCTTCGCAATAGAAGGGTGGTCCTGTGTGATGGGCACAAACACCAGAAACCAGTTGTGCGGAGGCTTACCTTTCCTCTGGATCTGATCCAGCACCGAGCTTTAAAAAGAAAGCACCTGGGCAGGTGCAGGTATGACTCACCTGTCTAACACACCTGTCCCTCTCTTTCTTCTAAGGCAACCCCTCCCCCCACTTCAGGGCTCTGGCACGGCCTGGCTTGGGCTTCAGCTTCCCTGGATGCACCCAAATGGTTGTGGTGGTGTTGTTGTTTTGCAATTTTTCAGAATAGGAGTGTGGGGGGGGGCTTGAAAGTTTCTACTGATGCAATGCAGGGTGGGCTTGCAGAGATCAATGTTCACAAGTGCAAGTATTGACTTTCCTGTGCATTGTGGCTAGTGTTGCTTTTCCCCCCAAGGGAGCAGCATGATGGATCAATTTATACCTTGAATATATTCCTCCAGAATCTTTCTGGTGTAACCAAAGACCATTTTTTGATGATTTATACTCTGGGAATGATAGGTTTAATTTGGCTGGGAAATTTGATTTGATTGTGAGGTGAGTAGCTGTCATGAATCATCTTGGCTTCTTCTCCTTCTCCTTCTCTTTCTCCTGTCTTCCTTCCAACTTTCTCCACATCCTTTTTTCTTTCATCATTCCTTCTCCTTCTTTCATTCTTTCCCTTCTCCTTCTTCTCTTCTCTTCCCTTCCCTTCTTCTTCTCTTCTTCCACCTATCCTTCTTCTCTCCCTCTCATCCTTCCTCCTCCTCCTCCTCCTCTCTTCCTTTCAACATCCACATCTTCTTCCTTTCATCATTCCTTCTTCTTCTTTCATTCTTTCCCTTCTCCTTCTTCTCTTCTCTTCCCTTCTTCTTCTCTTCTTACATCTATCCTTCTTCTCTCCCTTTCATCCTTCCTCCTCCTCTCCTCTTCCTTCCAACATTGTCCACATCCTCTTCCTTTCATCATTCCTTCTCCTTTCATTCTTTCCCTTCTCCTTGCCTTCTCCCATCTCTCCTTCTGCTCTGCCATTCACCCTTCCCATTTCCTCCTTCTCCTTCCCCTTCCTTCTCTTGCTCTGCTTCTTCTTCCTCCCTCTTCCCCTCTCTATTCCTGACCATCCTCAGGCTGTCTGGAGCGATGGCCTTTCAACCTTCCAAAAGGCACCAACTGGACCCCGTATCCCTTCATCTCCAACCCCAGCCTGCCCATTTGTTGGGCCCAACAAACAGGGCATCATCTCTAGCACCTCAGAAATTCACAGCCGGGCATCTGTTGGCCTTTGACAAAGGTGTCCACTTAAAAGAGGTTTCTCCAGGATTCATGGCCGGCAACTACCGCGATTCGTGAAAGAAGGACACTTCAAATTGTCTCATTTCAACGGGCGAGAAGCCGAAGCCCCTCGGTGTGGCCAGCATTAATAAGGAGACAGGAGACAGCAGCTCATCTTCCTTTCACTTGAGTTAGGCCAGGCCTTTGATCTCAGCAGGGGGCCCTGGTGGTTAAGCACATACCAAAGTCTTCCATTCTTTGGGGGAGGAAAAAGGGGGGGGGGAAGGAAAAAGGGAAAAAAAAAAGATCCGTAGAGGTATTTAGTACACTCGAGAGGGGATCATTCATAAATTAGGAGCTCTGCTAATTCTGCAGCTATCAACCTTCAGCTCTGTAAACCAATTGACTACACAAACCAATTGAAGAAGAGAATGGAGCTGGAAGGGACTTTGGAGGTCTTCTAGTCCAGCCCTCTGATCAAGCAGGAGAACCTATGCCATTTCATTGATGCGTTTAAGTCAGGGTTGGCTGCTGGCAACTGGCGGGACGAGTCCCTGCACCTCCTTTGAAAGGGCTTTGGCCTTACTTCCTTCTTAGGGCATGGAGAGAAGGACTGGCGCAAGGTCACCCACGGACATCTGGGCTAGCGTAGCATCTACGGTGTCTCAGTTTCTAGGCTGGTGCGTCTATATAGGGCAGTGTTTCTCAACCTTGACCATTTTAAGGCATGTGGACTTCAACTCCCAGAATTCCACAGCCAGCAATGCTGGCTGTGGAATTCTGGGAGTTGAAGTCCACATGCCTTAAAATGGTCAAGGTTGAGAAACACTGATATAGGGAGTTGTCGACTTACAACAGTTCATTTAGCTCTCATTTAGAATAGAATAACAAGCTGGAAGGGACCAGGCAGGAGACCCTACACTACAGACAGATGGCCGTCCAGTCTCTTCTTGAAACCCTCCAGTGATGGAGCTCCCACAACATCTGGAGGCAATCTGTTCCGTTGGTTGATTGTTCTCCCTGTCAGGAAATTTTCTCCTTATTTCCAGGTTGAATCTCTCCTTGATCAGTTTCCATCCGTTAGGCCTTGTCTGGCCTTCCGGTGCTTTGGAGAATAGGTTGAATCCCCCTCCCCTCTGTGACAGCCCCTCAAATATTGGAGCACTGCTATCCTGTCTCCCCTGGTCCTTCTCTCCACTAGACTAGCCATGCCCAGTAACCGTTCTTCGTATGTTTGCACAAATGTTCCTGGACACAATAACCAGCTACTTGATTGTGCCACTGAGTGCACGCCTGCGTCTTATACCTGCCGCTATGTGTTTGTTTATTTATTTGCCTCTTGTCTTTATTATTTTTATAAATGTAGTGAGCACACCTTCTTCCTCCTTTTTGCTCCAGAACAAGATGGGTCGGGGGCTGATTGGGTGGACCGGCCCAAAGTCACCCTTAACTTTCATGGCTAAGGCGGGACTAGAACTCGCAGTCTCCTGATGATTGGCCCAAAGTCACCCAGCCAGCTTTCCTGCATAAGGCAGGACTAGAATTCACCATTCCCTGATGATTGGCCCAAAGTCACCCAGCTAACTTTTATGCCTAAAGTGGGACTAGAACTCACCATCTCCTGGTTTCTAGGCCAGCACGTTAACCACTACCTCAGTGATGGCAAACCTTTTACAGACCGAGTACCCAAACCACAACCCAAAACCCACTTATTTATCACAAAGTGCCAGGGCTGCATCAGCATTGTGCTGCCCTCGGGGGGGGGGGCAGGCAAAAACTGGGGATGCAACAATGGGCCACCGTGCTGCAAGGTGCAAAAATGGCTACCACTGCGCCGCGGAGTGCAGATACAAGGCGCTGCACCACGCAAGTACGGGGCATGGCTAGTAAGTATCACGCAGGCACTAGTCTGCTGCCTCATGAAACCCAGCGACCGGTTAGGGCCCACAGAGTCGGCCTTCTCCAGGTCCTGTCAGCCAGACAGTGTCGCCTGGCGGGGCCTAGGGGAAGAGCCTTCTCTGTTGTGGCCCCGGCCCTCTGGAACCAACTCCCCCCCCCCGGAGATCTGTATTGCCCCCACCCTCTCCGCCTTTCGTAAACTACTTAAAACACATCTTTGCCGACAGGCCTGGGGCAGTTAACACCTGGCCCCAGCCAGTGTATGTATGTTTGTATGCCTGCTTTGGATGATTGGTTGTTTTTAATTAATGGGTTTTATAATGTTTTTTTAATATATTAGATTTCTACATTTTTAGTATCTATGTTGTGAGCCGCCCTGAGTTCTTGAAATAGGGCGGCATAGAAATCGAATTAAATAAATAAAATAATAAATAAAATAAATTTGTAGCGCGTGCGTGCTTGCGGTCCCCTGCGCACATGCATGCATGTAAAATGCTTCCCCCTCCCTTTTCTTCCAGTCCACCAATGGACAATGGTTGGTGACCTCTGCTCTACCACCTCTGTTCGAACCTCCTTTGTGCTTAGGTGGGGCTCCTGCTCCAGGCGGCAGTGGCAGCCTAATGGACTTGGTGCTGGTGACAGAGAGGGCTCTGAGTGCGCCCTCTGGCACAAGTGCCATAGGTTCGCCACCACTGCACTACATCAAACTGGCGCTTTGCTGGGCAGTCTCTGAGATTATATATATATATATCAATCTCTCCTTTTTGCCTAGTTCTCTCTCCTTCCTCCCCAGCTGTCTAAAATTTGGGGTTTCTGTTCCCCACTCAGTTGGAATGGGGTTTTTTTTTTATCCCAACTCCCCTCCCCAATACCCCCCCCCCCCAACTCTCAGGTGTCTACTTTCTTGCGACTGTCTCCACAAAGGAGCTTTTGAGCGCCTGGAAGCCGGCGATATTTTTTTAGGGCCTTTGACACAAAGAGAAAGTAGGAAAGAAGCCTTGATGGCCCCCACAAGGGGAATCCCCGATTCAAAGCCCGGGGAAGATCTCATTTGCATGACAGACGCCTTCTCAGCCTCTCCAGATGAATTTATCACTTTTTCAGAATGCCAACTATCAGTGACAGAGGAAATTATGTTCCCTTTCATAGCCCAATTCTTTGGGTAATTGCTCTTTTTAACTGCCTCTTGCTTACAGATGTTATCCTGTTCTCCCGCACAACTGGCTGGCATCTCCTCTCTGGCCGAGAGGAGAGTCATCGCTTGGCTTCCTTGCAAAGGAGGAGAAAATGCTTTGGCCTCCTGGGAGAGATGCCCCCAAAACAGCCTTGAACACACACACACAACACACACACACAGAGACAAGTTTCAAACACGGAAATAGGAAAGATTAAACCATGGGAGAGAGGAAAGGAAAGGAGAGGGTTTTGTGCCAGGCTGAGTGTCCCCCCCCAAATTTTCCATGCAGTTGCACAGGCGGGTTGACTGGTTTCTTCCAGGAAATATCATTCCTAGCTGGTTCTCTTTCCCAGGACAATCACACCACATCCCTATAAGGTTGGCCAGAGAAAGGAGGTCAAGGCCTGTCCCAGAACCTATCTAGCCATGAGGTCCTGACTCCAGGGAGGGAGGGAGGGAGGGATTTGGCATTCCGCCCACCCTAACTTGAATTGTTAGCACAGTGGTATTTTGAAGGTTGTGGCTTTAGTATTATATCTGAATATTGTAAATGTATCTTTAGAGAGGGCAAACAGACTGGGAACTTTATCACATGCAGTCTTTGTTGCTGCAGTTTTCTCTTCTCTTCTCTTCTCTTCTCTTCTCTTCTCTTCTCTTCTCTTCTCTTCTCTTCTCTTCTCTTCTCTTCTCTTCTCTTCTCTTCTCTTCTCTTCTCTTCTCTTCTCTTCTCTTCTCTTCTCTTCTCTTCTCTTCTCTTCTCTCCAATATGCTGTGACCAGATGGTTCAACCGGTTTCTTGCAATGAATTTGAGAATTCCTTCCTTCCTTCCTTCCTTCCTTCCTTCCTTCCTTCCTTCCTTCCTTCCTTCCTTCCTTCATTCATTCCCCTCCCTCTCTCCCTCCCTCCCTCCCTCTTTCCTTTTCTTTCCATTCCCTTCCCTTTCCTTCCTTTTTTCCCTTCCCTTCCCCCTTCCCTTTTCTTTCCTATCTTCCCTTCCCTTCCTTCCCCTCCCCTCCCCTCTCCTCTCCTCTCATCTCTTCTCTTCTCTTCCCTCCTCCTCCTCCTCCTCCTTTTATTCTTTTTTCTCTGTTCATTCTTCTATTCTTACTTCTATCTTCCTCCTCCTCCTTCTCCTCCTTCTCCTCCTCCTCCTCCTCCTCCTCCTCCTCCTCCTCCTCTCCCATCAATTTATCCCCCTTCCTTTCTCCTTCTCTTTTCTTGCTTCTGAGTCCTAAGATAATTGGCAAGGGGGGGTGGCGGGGGGGGGGGGAAAAGACCCAGGATGTGTGAAAAACAAGCTCCGGGCATTGCTATCTAAACTGCTCCAGCCCGGGAATCTGTTATCGAAGTTCAGTTCAAGCTGGCGGCCACAGATGTCAGAAAGTTTGTGGTGGCAACGGGATGTGAGCATATCTCCTGATCCAAGTGCCTTTGATCTCTCCCCGTTGGAGAATAATGTCGTTTTCCCTCCCCCTCCTGCCTGGAAATCTCTTTGCATTTCAAAACTTTGAGGATTAGTGGAGGGGGGGGAGGGGGAAGAGAGGGAAATTAAAAAGAAGGAAAAAAGTGAAGAGCTGGGGAGGGGTGGGAACAATAGGACCCTAGGAAAGAAAGGAAATTCTTGGTGAAGTGCCAGCGGGATCCCCTGGAAAGGTCTCTGTCCAGGGCCAGGCTCCTGGAAAAAGGCCCTTTAAAAAAAACAAAAAAAAACCCAACCACGTTGGTGGGGAAAGGAATCCAGGTAGTCCTCAACAAACTACGGCAACTGAGCCCTCTTTGCTAAGCGAGACCTTTGTTAAGTGAGTTTTACCCCAGTTTACGACTTTCCCTGCCCTCGCTCTTGGCTGAATCAAGGTCCTTGTTACCTGGCTAGAAAAGGTGCAAAAAAGGGCAACAAGAATGATCAAGGAAATGGAGCGCCTCCCTTATGAAACCAGATTGCAACGCCTTGGTCTCTTCAGCCTTGAAAGACGGCGTTTAAGGGGTGACTTGATCGAAGTGTATAAAATCATGCATGGGAGAGAAAAGGTGGATAGAGAAAAATTCAATACAACACAATACCAGGACAAGGGGGCACTCCCTAAAGCTCATAGCTAAGAAAGTGAGGACAAATAAAGGGAAATATTTCTTCACCCAGAGGGTCGTTGGTTTATGGAATTCACTTCCAGAAGGGGTCGTGACAGCTGTCAGCCTTGACAGCTTCAAGGCAGGGTCAGACAGATTCATGGAGGCCAAGTGTATCAGCGGTTATTAAAACGGATGTCCATGTGCCGCCTCTATGTTGGTTGAGGCAGGCAGGATTGCCTTGAGTACCATTTGTTGGGGGTCAAGGGAAAGGGAGGGTTTTGCCTTCTCTTTCTGCTCAAGATCCCCATGTACATTTGGTGGGCCACTGTGTGACACAGAATGCTGGACTCGATGGGCTTTGGCCTGATTCAGCAGGGCTCTTCTTATGTTCTTATGTACATAAATGACTCTGACTTCCCGATGGACTTTGCTCATCCGAAAGTCACAAAAGGGGGATCACACGACCTTGGGGCACGGCAGCGGTCATTAAGTATGAAGCCGTCGCCAAGCGGCCGAAGTTTGATCAGGTGACCAGGGGGGATGGTGCCACGGTCGTAAGCATGAGAAACGGTCATAAGTTCCCCTTTTTTCAGTGTCATGTAATTTCGAACGGTCGCTAAATGAAGTAAGTTGAGGCCTGCCATTAAGCATGGTGATTAAGCATGGCAATCTATTTCATTAATTAAGTACATTCAATCTATCAGAATAGAGCTGGAAGGGACCTTGGAGGTCTTCTAGTCCAGCCCCTTGCTCAAGCAAGAGATCCTATACCATTTCAGACAAGTTGACTGTCCAATCTCATCTTGAGAGCCTCCAGTGATGCAGCACCCACAACTTCTGGTGGCAAGTTGTTCCACTGGTGAATTGTCCTCCCTGTCAGGAAGTTTCTCCTTAATTCCAGGTTGCTTCTCTCCTTGGTCAGTTTCCATCCCTTGCTTCTCGTCTTTCCCTCTGGTGCTTTGGAGAATAATTTGACCCCCTCTTCTTTGGGGCAGCCCCTGAGATACTGGAAGACTGCTATCACGTCGCCCCTGTTTCTTCTTTTCTCTAGACTTTAATGTACCTATTAAGCATTAAGAGTCATGGAAAGCAAAACCTGGATTGTATTTGTGGCTTGCTTAAGGGGAGAAGCATAATATAGGCACGTATTATCATATTTGGTGGACATGTGGGAAGGCAAAGGCTTATTGGAAAAATATACATATGTGGTTAGAAAAAATATTGGGCGAACAAGTGGATTTTAAACCTGAACTTTTTTTTACTAGGCATCATGCCTGGAAAGACTAATAAGCAGAAATTATATTTAACTTTACATATTATCACAGCAGCAAGAATCATTTTTGCACAATATTGGAAGAATGAAGCTTTGCCATCAGAGGAAGAAACAATCAGGAAGATTTTGGAATGTGCAGAGATGGACAGATTAACTATGAGGCTGAAAGACAAAGAAGATACAGACTATTATCAAATTTGGAATTTATTTTACTCTTGGTTAGAGAAAAGAAGCAAGGATTAGGAATTGAACATGTATTAGTTTAGCAAATTTCAGACAACTTGTTGATTGGAAAAATTGACATATATTGAAAAATAATAATAAAAAAAAAAGATTGAAAAAAATAAATAAAGGGGAGAAGCAGGGAGGGACACAACTCAAACATCCCTCTCCGGCAAATGTCTCTTTGCCTTCTTTCCCATTGCTCTGGGCTGCCTTCTTTAGAAAAAGAAAATGAATTGGTTGACATGTGCCGTCATGAACGGCCTTCAGTTAATTCGAGGGAAGCTCTCTGCATTTCCAAGTTACAGGTTAAGAAGAGGCCTCCAAGGCTGGTTTTTGCACCTGGTGGAATCTCTCTCTCTCTCTCTCTCTTTTTTTCTCCAAGGCTGACAAAAACATCTCGCCCCGGGGTCACACAGGACTGGGGGAATCTGAGGTCTGCCTGGGAGAGAAACAGTTGCCCCACCGGCTTTCGTCCTGGCTGACGATGCTAACAGCATAACAGCGTTGGAAGGGACCTTGGGAGGTCTTCTAGTCTAACCCCCTACTCAAGCAGGGGACTCTCTACCTGTCTGGACAAATGGCTGTCCGGTCTCTTCTCAAAAGCCTCCAGGGATGGAGCGCCCACAATCTACCATACTTTATGTTGATTTATCCAGCTAATTATAGGACATAGAATAACAGTTGGAAGGGACCTTGGGAGGTCATCTAGTCCAGCCTCTACTCAAGCTTTCTGGGGAAATGGCTGTCCGGTCTCTTCTCAAAAGCCTCCAGGGATGGAGCGCCCACAATCTACCATACTTTATGTTGATTTATCCAGCTAATTATAGGACGTAGAATAACAGTTGGAAGGGAGCTTGGAGGTCATCTAGTCTAACCCCCTGCTCAAGCAGGAGACCCTAGACCATTTCGGACAAATGGCTGTCCAATCATTGGAGGCTTTTAAGAAGAGACTGGACAGCCACTTGTCTGGAATGGCATAGGATCTCCTGTTGAACAGGGGGTTGGACTAGAAGACCTC
This sequence comes from Bothrops alternatus, assembly GCA_034064705.1. NCBI lineage: Eukaryota > Metazoa > Chordata > Lepidosauria > Squamata > Viperidae > Bothrops > Bothrops alternatus. The sequence continues at coordinate 112,192 of JARGCV010000038.1, forward strand.
CAAAGGTCGCTTCCAATCCTCCTATGTTCTAAATGCCAACTCTGCTTTCTTTCTCATCACCACAAACATACCACAAGCACACCCAGAGTCTTCTCCAGGAGTCTCAGGAAAGATCTGTGAATGTTTGTTAAGCCTATTAGAATGGTCTAGGCCAGGGGTAGGCAACCTTGGCTCTTTTATGACTGGTGGACTTCAACTCCCAGGATTCCTGAGCCAGCCATGCTAAGGGGAAAGGGAGAGGTTTCCATGCTGAGCCAGGCTGGCTCAAGGGATTCTGGGAATTGAAATCCACCAGTCATGAGGGGCCATAGTTGCCCCATGCTGGCTCAGGAATTCTGGGAATTGAAGCCCACGAGTCATGAAGGGGTCAAAGTTCCCCCATGCTGGCTCAGGAATTCTGGGAATTGAAGCCCACGAGTCATGAAGGGGTCAAAGTTCCCCCATGCTGGCTCAGGAATTCTGGGAATTGAAGCCCACGAGTCATGAAGGGGTCAAAGTTCCCCCATGCTGGCTCAGGAATTCTGGGAATTGAAGCCCACGAGTCATGAAGGGGTCAAAGTTCCCCCATGCTGGCTCAGGAATTCTGGGAGTTGAAGTCCACGAGTCACAAAAGAGCCAAGGTTGCCTACCCCTGGTATAGGCTCTCCTGCCTCAGCCAGGAGGCTGGACTAGAAGACCTTCAAGGTCCCTTCCAACTCTGCTTATTCTGTCAAGAACCTTCGTGCAATTCCCAAAAATTCAGAACAAGGTCTCCTTGGATAGTCACTCCGAGCGAACCGTTAGTTCCAAAGGACGCTGTTTTCTCCAAATTAACTTCGCTGGCCAGGCGTGCTGAGAGTAGCTCTTTTCATCTGGCATTGCTCAGGCATCAAATGCCAGTTAACAACTCCCTGAGTGAAGCCGATAGATAAGTTTCACTACTCGGAGGAGGGAAAAGCCTCCACGCTGCGTTGAGGACAAGTACCTTGGCCCAGGTAGCTGAAACTCGATGGAGCTGGAAGTGCTCAAAGGTCAAGTGTGAGCTCAACAGGCCAATTCAAAGGACCTACGTTGTTGAGGGCTCCTTGCCTCCAGCCCAGTTTTATTTTTCTCCGCCTTTTTCAATATTAGGTGTGCCGCCTTGAGGATTTTATGTCCTGTCTTACTGGGAAAATATCTTTTTCCCAAGCCTTTTCAGCCTTAGAGCTTTCTCTAGAGAGCAGGGTTTTCCTATCAGGTGGACAAAAACATGGTCTTGGCTTAAAGTGACAGCTTCTCTTCCCATGGAAGGCAATTCCTGAGGTGCTGGCAGTGATTTGCTTAAGAACTGTGGCAAAAAAGTAAAAAAAAAAAAAAGGAAAGGGGCAAAATTCACCTAACAACTGTCTTAGTTACAGAGTAGAGCTGGAAGGGACCTTGGGGGTCATCTAGTCCAGCCCCCTGCTCAGGCAGGAAACCCTATACCATTTCAGACAACTGGTTGTTCAATCTCTTCTTAAAAACCTCCAGCGGTGGAGCAGCCACAACATCTGAAAACAAAGCTGTTCCACTGGTGAATTGTCTTCACTGTTAGGAAGTTTCTCCTTAATTCCAGGTTGCTTCTCTCCTTGGTTAGTTTCCATCCATTGTTTCTTGTCCTGCCTTCTGGTGCTTTGGAAAATAGATAGACCCTCTCTTCTTTGTGGCAGTGCTTCAAGCAACCTAGAACTAAGGTGAAACTTCCTGACCGTTCAAACAATTAACCAGTGGAACAACCTGCCTCCAGAAGCAGTGAATGCTCCAACGCTGGAAGTTTTTAAGAAGAGACTGGACAGCCATTTGTCTGAAATGGTATAAGGTTTCCTGCCTGAGCAGGGGGTTGGACTAGATGACCTCCAAGGTCCCTTCCATCATCATCATCATCATCATCATCATCATCATTATGGATCATCACACAGTCAGCCAGATGTTCAGACTGGATTTGGCATTTTTGTCTACCTATCGAGGCCTTCCCAAGGACCTGGGATAGGCAGATGTGGATGTTTGATGGCATTACAGATCTCGTCGCAGGATGGAAGCCGTTCCTAGTAAGGCCGCCATTTGCAATTGACTCATGGCGAATTTGTCAATGCCGATGATGGTGTTCAAGTGGTGCTCCAGTTGTTTTGGGATTGCACCCAAGGTTGCCTTTGCCACAGTCGTTCTGTTTCTATTTGTAGGTTTTTGTATTTTGTTATCTTCTCCAGTTCTTTCTCGACTATTCTGCTGTCTCCAGGCACTGCCACGTCCACTATCTACAACAATAACAATAATAATAATAATAATATACCGGAAAATTGCTATCATGTCCCCCCTACTCCTTCTTTTCTCTAGACTGGCCAAACCCAAATCCTGCAGCCCGTCTTCCTGTGTTTTAGTCTCCAGGCCCTTAAAAGAGAGCAAAGTCTTGGTTAGGAACGGAACTGTTGGGCTTGATTGCGGTCGTAAGTTGAGAACTACTTGTATAGTCCAGTTCTGGTTCCTGCAAGACCGCCTCCCCTGTTCTAAGCTATCATCCCTGCCAAATGAACATTTGTTGCTTCCTGGTGGGCTGCACCAACCCAAGGAAGCAGATCAAAGAGAAGGCGACAGGAAGCGAAACGGAGGAGGTGACAAAATGAACAAACGCTTTCTGTGTAAACAACAAGGGGGTGAAATGCAGAGTTTGGGCTGATGGGGGGGGGGGGGGCGAAACAGCTGTCCAAACCAATGGGAGGAGGGGGGGGCTACAGAGGGAGCCTGGAGCGAAGTCAATAGGGGCATCTCAAGGACGGGATTTGTCTGAGAAACAGAGTCCAAATTGATCTCCTTGTGCGGATCTCCAAACTCCTTTGAACTTTGTCTGGTATCTGCTCATTTCTGCTTCAGGAGAAACCCAGCCTAGAACGAAGGAGAAACTTCCTGACTGTGGAACAGCTTTGCCTCCAATGATGGACTGTGTACAGGCCGTCGTCCTTGACTTAGGACCAAAATTTCTGTTGCTAAGCGAGGCAGTTGTTCAAGGAGATGCTCACTTAGCTGGTTGAACATACTGCCAGCCTTTCACCACCTTCCCAGACCCAATCTGGACAGAGAATCTAAACCGGGGTCAAACTGGTTAGTTAGAAAAGCTGCCACCACCTGAAGTTTGAACCTGGCTGGGAGGGAGGGAGGGAGGCAGGGAAAGGAAAGAAGGAAGGAAGGAAGGAAAGAAGGAAGGGAGGGAGGGAGGGAGAGAAATGAAGGAAGGAAGGAAAGAAGGGAGGGAGGGATGGAAAGGAAAGAAGGAAGGAAGGAAGGAAAAAAGGGAGGGAGAGGAAGGAAGGAAGGGAAGAGAGATGGGAAAGGGAGGGAGAGAAATTAAGGAAGGAAGGAAAGAAGGGAGGGAGGGATGGAAAGGAAAGGAAAGAAGGAAGGAAGGAAGGAAAGAAGGGAGGGAGAGGAAGGAAGGAAGGAAGGGAAGAGAGATGGGAAAGGGAGGGAGGGACGGAAGGAAGGAAGGAAGGAAGGAAGGAAGGAAGGAAGGAAGGAAGGAAGGAAGGGAACAGAGATGGGAAAGAGGGAGAGAGGGAGGGTATGCAATAAGCATTTTCTTCCTCTTCCCATCCACCCACCCGCCCCCCTATTTCCAGGCTGGAAATGGGAATGAATGGGTTGCTTCTGTCAAGCCTTGGCCAACCAGGGGGAGAGGAAGAGTGGTAGTCCGTCCAATAATAAACTGACATTCACCAGGATCTTCGGAAAGGTCAGGCTTATCAGAGGCATTTTAACAACGCCATAAAAATAGCCACATCCGAAATCTGGAGAAGCCATCTCTGGATGCCTTTCGGGAGATTAAATTGAGCTCCTGTGATCTCTCCAAAGGGTGAGTTGTATCTCCTGGGGTTGGCAGGAAGACCCCTCTCTGCAAACAGGGATGGGACAAGACCCCCCACCCCCCAAAGGCCTTTTGCACACAGGGCGACTGGTCTGGGAGGGACTATCCTGGCTTATTCCCACCAACACTTCTGCTCCCCCCCCCGTCAACAATAGTTGCCTTCACGGGAAATGTGCTACTCACTTTATTTGAGGGAAGGTATTAACCCATTTGCCCAGGAGAGTAAACCGGGGAAACTAACCCAGATGGGTTGGTTTCTTGACTTGACCAGTAAGGAAGATTAAAAGGAACCATTTGCCTTGAACTGACCTGGGTGCAAAGGTAGCCCAGCCAAGAGCGAGCAAATGCCAGATTTGCATCTGCAAATGAGCTTTGGAGTAGCGTTGCAAGGGGGGGGGAAAGGATGAAGTGGGGGAGGCCAGAAGGGAAAAGAGGTTTTAATTGACTTTAGGGGCCTTCAAATTAAATGACACTTTGCCATTTTTCTTGCTGTAATCAATCATCTCCCCTTCCATCTTTGCCTGGTGCATACCTTTAACCATTCAGCAGCAAATCCTGAGGAGTGGGGAAAGCACCCCTCCTCCTCCTCCTCCCTCCTTCCCCCCTCTCCTTCTTTTTCTCCTCACATTGTTCCTTCATTCCTCCTTCCCTACTTTGTCCCTCCCTCTCTCCTCCCTCCTTCCCTCTTCCATCTCCTTCCTTCCTCCCTCCCTCCCTCCCTTCGTTCCTTCATTTCTTCCCTTCTTCCTTCTTTTCCCAACCTACCTACCTACCTTCCTACCCTTCCTTCCTTCCTCTCCTCCCCCTCTTTCCATCTTTCCACCCTTTACTCCTCCCTCCCTCTTCCTTTCTTCCTCCCTTCCTTTCTTCCTTTTTTCCTTCTCTTTCTTTCCTTCCTTCCTTCCTCTTCCTTCCTCCCTCCCTTCCTTCCTTCCTTTTTTCCTTCCTTCTTTCTTTCTTTCTTTCTTTCTTTCTTTCTTTCTTTCTTTCTTTCTTTCTTTCTTTCTTTCCTTCCTTCCTTCCTTCCTTCCTTCCTTCCTTCCTTCCTTCCTTCCTTCCTTCCCCTCCCTCCCTCCCTTCCTTCCTTCCTTCCTTCCTTTCTCTCCCTCCCTCCCTTCCTTCTTTCCTTCCTTCCTTCCTTCCTTCTTTCCTTTCCCTCCCTCCCTCCCAGCCAGGTTCAATCCTCAGGTGGCTGGGGCACCTCTCCTCCCTAAAAAAGAGTTTTTGTGTCAACCCGGCTGTGTCATTTGGAGAGAAAAAAGGTGTGATGCAAAGTGGGCAGGAGGAAGGCAGCTGGGAACTCGTCAGGCCTCCGACAAGTGGAGGCTTGCGTGAGCGGCCCTAAAAACACCTGGAACTCCCAGCTTCTTCTTTCTCTGGTTTCACCGCCCCCTCCCAGCGCAAGGAAAGCCAGATAAAAGCGAGGGAGCAAATTGTGTCATGGGGGGGGCGGGCGTCTCTGAATGGCCGAGGTCAGGCAGGTGCATGGGGGGGGGAATGAAAGGCAGCGCCTGGGTGCTCAGCCCTTTTTTCCAACCCTGGCAGCCCGCCCCCCCCAGCCAGAGTAGGGATGTTCTGACACAAGGCTGAAGAGATCCGGTTTCCATTGCCTGAAGATTGAACCTTGCTGGCTGCAGATCAGATCTAATAGTGAAGGCACCAGGCTAGAAAGGGGGAGACTGTGAGTTCAAGTTCTGCCTTAGACATGAAAGCCGCCTGGGTGACTTTGGGCCAATCACCAGGAGACTGGGCGTTCCAGTCCCGCCTGAGGCATGAAAGATAGCTGGGTGACTTTGGGCCAATCACTAGGAGACAGTGAGTTCTAGTCCCACTTAAGCTACCGTATGAAAGCTGGCAGGCTGACTTTGGGCCAATCACTAGGAGACAGTGAGTTCTAGTCCCGCCTTAGGAATGAAAACAGGCTGCGTGGCTTTGGGCCAATCACCAGGAGACTGGGAGTTCTAGTCCTGTCTTAGGCATGAAAGCCAACTGGGTGACTTTGGGCCAATCACCAGAAGACGGTGAGTTCTAGTCCCGCCTTAGGAATGAAAGCCTGCTGGGTGACTTTGGGCCAATCACTAGGAGGCGGTGAATTCTAGTCCCACTTTAGCCAGGAAAGCCAGCTGGGTGACTTTGGACGAGTCATCAGGTGACGCTGAATTCTAGTCCTGGCTTAGATATGAAAATCAGCTGGGTGACTTTGGGTCAGTCCTCCTCCCTCAGCCCAGCTCACCTCGCAGGATTGCTGTGTTGGGGAAAATAGGAGGAGAAAGTTGTGTGGGATATGTTCGCTCCTTGAGTTATTTGTAAAAAGAATAATGGTGAGATGCAAAGAAAGTAAACTAAGAAAATCTTTTTTTTTTTTTTTAGCATTTTGAAAAATGATGACCTCCCAAGTAAGAAGCAGGAATCCAAAGTGAATTTACGTTGCTAAGTGAAAAAATGCGTTCGGCGAGTTGAGCCCCGTTTTACGACTTTCCCTGCCACTGTCGTTAAGTGAATCACGGCGATTTGTTCAATTAATAACCCGGTTGTTAAGTGAATCCGGCTTCCCCATTGATTTTGCTCATCAGAAGGTCATAAAAGGAGATCGCGTGACCCCAGGGACGCAGCAAGCGTCGTCAGGACAAGTCAGTTGCCAGGCATCTGAATGTTGATCACGTGACCCACGGGGAGGCTGCAATGGTCAGAAGTGTGAAAAATGGTCATGTCCCTCCCCCCCCCAGTGATGCTGTAACTTGGAATGGTCACTAACTGTACAAGGCAGCTACTATACAAGGCCGGATGGGAATCCTGATTTTGTTGCTGTTGTTGTCGTGTCCGACCCATCGCGAGCCCATGGACAACGTTCCTCCAGGCCTTCCTGTCCTCTACATCTTCTGGAGTCCATTGAAGTTCACGCCTCCTGCTTCAGGGACTCCATCCAGCCACCTCCTTCTCTGTCATTGTCCCCTTCTTCTCTTGCCCTCCATCTTTCCCAGCATCAGGCTCTTCTCCAGTGAGTCCTTCCTTCTCATTAGGGGGCCAAAGGACTTGAGTTTCAACTTCAGGATCTGGCCTTCTCAAGAGCAATCGGAGTTGATCTCCTCCAGGACTGACCGGTTTCATTGCCTTGCTGTCCAGGGGACTCGCAGGAGTCTTCTCCAGCACCAGAGTTCAAAGGCCTCCATTCTTTGGCGCTCAGCCTTTCTTACGGTCCAACTTTCACATCCATACATTGCAACTGGGAAAACCATGGCCTTGACTACACGCACTTTTGTTGGCAGGGTGATGTCTCTGCTTTTGAGTATGCTGTCTAGATTGGCCATAGCTTCCGTCCCCAGGAGCAAGCCTCTTTTAATTTCTTGGCTGCAGTTCCCATCTGAGGTGATCTTGGAGCCCAGGAAGATAAAATCTGTCACTACCTCCATTTCTTCCCCATCTATTTTCCAGGAACTGAGAGGGCCGGATGCTATGATTCTTGGTTTTCTTTTTTCTTTTCTTTTTTTAATTACCGTAAACATTTTTTATTAATAGATATATATTTGTACATGTAAACCAGGAAAAGATTCAAGTTAACTGCTATTCAACTTAATACAATCGATTTAAATTTGTAAACATTCTTCACTCCGTATGTCAAGATTTAACTATAAGCCAGATACATTTTCTTTGATTGGTGTTTCTCTTGTATGTAGTCTATCCAGTGTTTCCAGTCCAACATATATTGTTCATTTGAGCGGTCCTTCAAATATGCCGATATTTTAGCCATTTCTGCCAAGTTTATGACTTTCAAAGTCCATTCTTCTATAGGTGGTATTTCTGGCTTCTTCCAGTATTGTCCCACCATCAGTCTCGCTGCTGTGATCAAGTTCAAAATTAAGTTCGTCTCTGTGGTGGTACAGTCTTTTATGATCCCTAACAAAAACAACTGAGGTAGAAATTCAATATGCTTTTTCAAAATGGTTTGGAGTGTCCACCATATTTTTCTCCAGAAGGCTTTCTTAACCTTGCGTTTCAGGCCAACTTTTGCACTCGCATCAAGAGGCTCTTTAGTTCCTCTATCCCAGTGGTTCTCAACCTTGGGGTCGCGACCCCATTTGGGGTCGCGAGACCATTTCGCGGGGGTCGCTGGGCAATGCCGGCCACCATTTTGTTTTTTTTTATTTTTATTTTTTTTAATTTTTTTAAATTTTTTTTATTTTTTTTGGTGCGCGCGTGCCGCGCACGCTCAGATCCACCCGTCATGCCGGAAAATTTTTTTTAAAAAAAATTAAAAAAAATTAAAAAAAATTAAAAAAATAAAATAAAATAAAAACAAAATGGCGGACTGCAACGGGCGGATCTGCGCATGCGCGGCGCGTGCGATGGGCCGATCCGCACAGGCGCAGATCCGCCCGTCGCGGCCGCCATTTTGTTTTTTTTTTAATTTTTTTAAAAAAAATTTTAAATAAAAAAAAAAAAAACCAAAATGGCGGCCCGCGACGGGCAGATGTGCGCATGCGTGGTGCGTGCGACGGGCCGATCCGCGCATGTGCAGATCCGCCCATCGCGGCCGCCAGTTTGTTGTTTTTTTTTTGTTTTTTTTTTAATTTTTTTTTAAAAAAAATAAAAAAAAACCAAAATGGCGGCCCGCGACGGGCGGATGCGCGCATGCATGGCACGTGCGACGGGCCGATCCACGCATGCGCAGATCCACCCATCGCGGCCGCCATTTTTTTTTTTTTTTTTTTTTTAAAAATGTTAAAAAAAAATTTTTGCGCGCGCACACATGTGCGCGCCCCCGGGTCAGGATCACGGCGTGCATGGGCGGGGCAAGTGGGGTCTCAACCTCAGAAAGGTTGAGAACCACTGCTCTATCCTGATTTTAATATCTTCAAATTAATTGAACACCCTGCTTGCACTGCCCTCTGGTGGCCGAATGAAAGAAAACTTTTCTTGAACAGCTGGGGGGGGGGGAGAGAGAGCTCAAATCCCATTCAGGCAATCCTCGATTTACCAGCCCACACTTTCCCTTGCTAAACAAGGCTGGTTGTTAAGTGAGTTTTGCCTCAATTTTTTTGACTTTTTTTTCAACCACTGTTGCAAAGCGAATCATGCGGCGGTTACGCGAATCGTGGCATCGTTAACCAAGTCCAGCTTCCCTCATGGACTTGGCTGGTCGGACGTCGGCTGAGAAGGTCACCAATGGTGATCACATGACCGCAGGGCAGTGCAATACATGTCATAAAGACCACGTAGGTTGCCAAAGGGTCCGAACTGGGCTCCGGTGACCCTGTAGGGATGCTGCAACAATTGTATGAAAAATGGCCACAAGTTGCTTTTTCTGGTGCTGTTGCAATTTTGGGTCACTAAATGGATGGTGGCAAGTCGAGAACTACCTGTAGTTTGCAATGCTGGCTCAGCAAACCATGGCTTGGCACAGGCAGGGCCTGAACAGTCCATTTGCAGGTTGGAAGGCAGGAAGAGAAGAAATGAGAAAGACTGGCCACTAGGTGGCAGCAAAGGACTGTGTCTTTGCACAGTAAGGCGTGCGTTGCAAAGCAGAAGCACCTTTTCTGCTAATCGCCCAGCCGTGTAGTTTCCACACACCTTGTACACTAGCTTTACTCATGAATTAACTGAAAGGGGGAATTCTGCCTTTGGGAAGAAGAGATGGGAGGGCAGCTTGCAGTTGAAATTCCGACAACAAGCTTGCAGGCTTATCAGGAAGCAGCCCCAAAAGCAAATACAATCCTTGGTTGTATAAACAGAGGCATAGAATCAAAATCACGTGAAGTATTAGTGCCGCTTTACAAAGCCTTAGCAAGGCCACACTTGGAATACTACTTCCAGTTTTGGTCACCACATTACAAAAAAGATGTTGAGGCTTTGCGAAAAGCGCAAAGAAGAGCAACTAAGAGGATTAAAAGGCTGGGGACTAAAACATAAGAAGAACGGTTGCAGGAACTGGATATGGCCAGTCTGGAGAAAATAAGAACTAGAGAGGACGTGACAGCAGTGTTCCACTATTTAAGGGGCTGCCCCAAAGAAGAGGGAGTCAAGCTATTCTCCAAAGCACCTGAGGGCAGGACAAGAAGCAACGGATGGAAATTAATCAAGGAGAGAAGCAACCTGGAACTAAGGAGAAACTTCCTGACAGTGAGGACAGTAAACCAGTGGAATAGCTTGCCTTCCATCACTGGAGGTTTTCAAGAAGAGACTGGACAGCCACTTGTCTGAAATGGTATAGGGTCTCCTGCTTGAGCAGGGGGTTGAACTAGATGACTTCCAAGGTCCCTTCCAGCTCCTGTCCTGTACTATCATTCTATTCTATTCTATTCTATTCTATTCTATTCTATTCTATTCTATTCTATTCTATTCTATTCTATTCTATTCCATTCTATTCCATTCCATTCCATTCCATTCCATTCTGTAATTCTATCATGTAATTCTATTCTATTCTGTTCTGTTCTGTTCTGTTCTATTCTCTATTCTCTATATTCTATTCTAATGTAGTCTAGTCTAGTCTATTCCTTATTCTATTCCCTATTCTATTCTATTCTATTCTATTCTATTCTATTCTATTCTATTCTATTCTATTCTATTCTATTCTATTCTATTCTATTCTATTCCATTCCATTCATTCTGAATTCTATTCTATTCTATTCTATTCTATTCTATTCTATTCTATTCTATTCTATTCTATTCTATTCTATTCTACTCTATTCCATTCCATTCCATTCCATCTCTATTCTATTCTATTCTATTCTATTCTATTCTATTCTATTCCATTCTATTCCATTCCATTCCATTCCATTCCATTCCATTCCATTCTGTAATTCTATCATGTAATTCTATTCTATTCTGTTCTGTTCTGTTCTGTTCTATTCTCTATTCTCTATATTCTATTCTAATGTAGTCTAGTCTAGTCTATTCCTTATTCTATTCCCTATTCTATTCTATTCTATTCTATTCTATTCTATTCTATTCTATTCTATTCTATTCTATTCTATTCTATTCTATTCTATTCTATTCTATTCTATTCTATTCCATTCTATTCCATTCCATTCCATTCCATTCCATTCCATTCTGTAATTCTATCATGTAATTCTATTCTATTCGATTCTGTTCTGTTCTGTTCTGTTCCGTTCTATTCTCTATTCTCTATATTCTATTCTAATGTAGTCTAGTCTAGTCTAGTCTATTCCTTATTCTATTCCCTATTCTATTCTATTCTATTCTATTCTATTCTATTCTATTCTATTCTATTCTATTCTATTCTATTCTATTCTATTCTATTCTATTCTATTCTATTCTATTCTATTCTATTCCATTCCATTCCATTCCATTCCATTCCATTCTGTAATTCTATCATGTAATTCTATTCTATTCGATTCTGTTCTGTTCTGTTCTGTTCCGTTCTATTCTCTATTCTCTATATTCTATTCTAATGTAGTCTAGTCTAGTCTAGTCTATTCCTTATTCTATTCCCTATTCTATTCTATTCTATTCTATTCTATTCTATTCTATTCTATTCTATTCTATTCTATTCTATTCTATTCTATTCTATTCTATTCTATTCTATTCTATTCTATTCTATTCTATTCCATTCTATTCCATTCCATTCCATTCCATTCTGTAATTCTATCATGTAATTCTATTCTATTCTGTTCTGTTCTGTTCTGTTCCGTTCTATTCTCTATTCTCTATATTCTATTCTAATGTAGTCTAGTCTAGTCTAGTCTAGTCTATTCCTTATTCTATTCCCTATTCTATTCTATTCTATTCTATTCTATTCTATTCTACTCTACTCTACTCTACTCTACTCTACTCTACTCTACTCTACTCTACTCTACTCTACTCTACTCTACTCTACTCTACTCTACTCTACTCTACTCTACTCTACTCTACTCTACTCTACTCTACTCTACTCTACTCTACTCTACTCTACTCTACTCTACTCTACTCTACTCTACTCTACTCTACTCTACTCTACTCTACTCTACTCTACTCTACTCTGTCCTGTCCTGTCCTGTCCTAATCAAAGAGAGAAGCAGCCTTGAACTAAGGAGAAATTTCCGAACTGTGATAGCAATCAACCAATGGAATTGCAGAAGTTGTGGGCACTCCATCACTGGAGGCTTTTAAAAAGAGACTGGACAGCCACTGGTCTGAAATTGTATGGGGTCTCCTGCTTGAGCAGGGGGCTGGACTAGAAGACCTCCAAGGTCCCTTCCAACTGTGTTATTCTATCTTCTACTAATTTAACAACCGCAGTGATTCATTTAACAACTGTGGCAAGGAAATTGCAAAGTGGGGCAAATCTCACTTAACAAATGTCTCGCTCAGCAATGGAAATTTTGAGCTCAGTTGCGGTAAATGATTGGGGGGGTGTCAATAAATGGGGAGGGGGTCAATAGATGGTCCATATATGATGGAAGCCAATTGTGGTCCATTCATAGACTCAACCCCATTACTTAGAAGAGACTCACATCCATCCACATATTTTAGAATGTTGATGATTGACATCGTATCAAACTAATTCATACTTCCTTACTGATCCTATTTCCTATTTCCTATTTCCCTTCCTATTTGGGGTCATTCCGGTTCAAAAGACCTCATTTCCCCCTCCCTTTACCGCATTCAGATGGCTGTTTGCAACTTGGTCCCTGCAATTCTTTCCTTTTCAAAAAGTTGTTTTAAACAGTTAATGGCTTGGTTTAAGAAGCAAAAATCAAGAAATTGGCAAGAGACGAAGGGAGCTGATGGAGTGGAGCTGCGTGCCACAATTATTCAACCCACACTTCCTTGTCAGAATATTATTATTATTATTTTGATGACGAAGTGGCAAGATGAGATAAGCCTGACAAAGAAAGGGGAAATGATGTATTCTTTGTCTGTGAAAAGGCATTTGATTTGGGTGCTTTTTTTCAAGCCAAGAGTTGAAAGAAACCAAAATACGATGCAACTCAGGCCGAACAGCTGTGGAGAGAATTAGGGTAGAGGCAGAAATGATGGATGTGACATGACTTTCAAAAGAGCAGTGCTGAAAGGGATGCTAGAGGCTGTCAAGTCCAGCCCTCTGCCCAGTGGAAGGATCCAAGTTACTCCTTTGATGAAGGATTATATATGATGCACGCTTGAGGGAACCAGCTATGTCCAGCCTAATGAAGAGAAGGGCTAGAACAGGGCTCTTCAAACTTGGCCCTTTTATGACTCGTGGACTTTAACTCCCAGAATTCCTCAACCAGGCACATTAGCTGAGGAATTCTGGGAGTTGAAGTCCACAAGTCATCAAAGGGCCAAGTTTGAAAAGCCCTGGCCTAGGGGTGACATGATAGCAGTCTTCCAGTATCTAAGGAGCTTCCACAAAGATCAATCTATTCTCCAAAGCCCCTGAAGGCAGGACAAGAAGCAACGGATGGAAACCAATCAAAGAGAGAAGCAACCTAGAACTAAGGAGAAACTTCCTGACAATTACCGTAGAACAATTAACCAGTGGAACCACCTGCCTCCAGAAGCGGTGAATGCTCCAACACTGGAAGTTTTTAAGAAGAGACTGGACAGCCATTTGTCCGAAATGGTATAGGGTTTCCTGCCTGAGCAGGGGGGTTGGACTAGATGACCTCCAAGGTCCCTTCCAACTCTGTTCTTCTGTTATCTCCCACATGATAGCAGCGTTCCAATGTCTCAGGGGCTGCCCCAAAGAAGAGGGAGTCAAGCTATTCTCCAACATGCCTGAAGGCAGGACAAGAAGCAACGGATGGAAACTAATCAAGGAGAGAAGCAACCTAGAACTAAGGAGAAACTTCCTGACAGAGCAATTAACCAGGGGAACAACCTGCCTCCAGAAGTGGTGAATGCTCCAAGACTGGAAGTTTTTAAGAAGAGACTAGGCAACCATTTGTCTAGAATGGTGTAGGGTTTTCTGCCTGAGCAGGGGATTGGACTAGAAGACTTTCAGAAGTTCTGGGTGCTCCAACACTGGAGGTTTTTAAGAAAAGACTGGACAGCCATTTATCTGGAATGGTATAGGGTCTAACGGTCTTTAGGATGTCCTCCTGTATTTTTTTTTAACTGAAGGGTTACAAAAATGGACTTCTGAAGTTTTTGCTTACCAGCATTCAAATAACATATTTTTCCTTTAAAAAAAATAATAATAACCTCATCATGTCTTAGAAAGAACTATCGGGTTAGGGACCGCAAACGTACAATCTTAACCTTTCTCATCAACTGGTTCTCTAAATATAAAGTATGGTGCCCGCTGAGCAAAATTTGACATCCTGGCTGATGAGGAGTGACAGGAATCCATAAGATTTTGATAGTTTGATCCCAAGCACGTCTACTTAATAGGTGCCAATTGTCCTTTTCACCTTCTGAGCACTTTCTAGTAACCTTCCATTAAATCAAAATCTCCTTTCCCCTCTTCCTATGGCCACTTTTTTTTTTTAACAAAAAGAAATCTTTGAATTCAGCACAGCTTCTCTGATCTGTTTTTTTAAAATCACTGTTGTTTATCAAATGAAGTACGTTTTTATGAGGCCGGCTACAATGGAAAAGTACCTGATGCATTTTTATTGGCTGTGGAGATATTGACATTCCAGTATATTACCGTAGAACATGCAAGAGAGGAATGCATATTGATGGTGGTTGAACTGGCCTGGAAAAAAGAAGAAGGAAGAGGGAAGAGGGAAGAGGGAAGAAGAAGAAGAAGAAGAAGAAGAAGAAGAAGAAGAAGAAGAAGAAGAAGAAGAAGAAGAAGAAGAAGAAGAAGAAGAAGAAGAAGAAGAAGAAGAAGAAGAAAGATTAAAATAGAATAAAAACTTCCTTCCTTTCTTCCTTCCTCCCTCCCTTCCTCCCTTCCTTCTTTTCTTCTTTCCCCAACCTATCTACCTTCCTTCCTTCCTTCCTCCCTTCTTTCTTTCCTTCTTTCCCCAACCTATCTTCCTTCCTTCCTCCCTCCCTCCCTTCTTTCTTTTCTTCTTTCCCCAACCTATCTTCCTTCCTTCCTTCCTTCCTTCCTTCCTTCCTTCCTTCCTTCCTTCCTTCCTTCCTTCCTTCCTTCCTTCCTTCCTTCCTTCCTTTCTGCTTTCTTTCTTTCTTTCTTTCTTTCTTTCTTTCTTTCTTTCTTTCTTTCTTTCTTTCTTTTCTTTCTTTCTTTCTTTCTTTCCTTCCTTCCTTCCTTTCTTTCATTCTTTCTTTCTTTCTTTCTTTCTTTCTTTCTTTCTCTTTCCACATATTTTAACCTCAGATCCCATCTGATCAGCCTCCTGCCTCTTCCTTTACTTTTACACCCAATCTCTCTCTCCCCCCCCCCAATTGGTTAAATTTTTTCCGCACTTCAGATGTCATTCAAACTATTCTTCAGGGCAAGGGACAAAAAAAGAGAGGAGGGAGACCCAAATAGGAGTGGGTGGGTGGGTGGATGGGGAGAGGAAGAAAATGCTTATTGCATATCATCCTTTCCTTTCTTTCTTTAATGCATTCGCTCATTAGCAGGGCTGTGATGAGCAGGTATCAATATTTTAATCAATTCACGGCTGGCCTCAATCTCTTAATGCTTCCCTCTGTAACAGTTTGCAACAAATGTTCTTAAATCCTAAAGGATTGGCACCTTTCTGATCTATAATGCACAGCCATTGTGTTGGCTTGTCAGGTGGAAATTAGACAGGTATTACTACCGTACCAGCTACAAGAAACAAGCTTTCTTTCTTTCTTTCTTTCTTTCCTTTCTTTCTTTCTTTCTTTCTTTCTTTCTTTCTTTCTTTCTTTCTTTCTTTCTTTCTTTCTTTCTTTCTTTCTTTCTTTCTTTCTCTTTCTTCCTTCTCTCTCTCTCTTTCTTTTCCTCCCTCCCTCCCTCCCTTCCTTCCTTCCTTCCTTTCTTTCTTTTTTTCTTTTTTTCTTTCTTTCTTTCTTTCTTTCTTTCTTTCTTTCTTTCTTTCTTTCTTTCTCTTTCTTCCTTTCTCTCTCTCTCTTTCTTTTCCTCCCTCCCTCCCTCCCTCCCTTCCTTCCTTCCTTTCTTTCTTTTTTTCTTTCTTTCTTTCTTTCTTTTTCTCTTTCTTTTCCTTCCTTCCTCCCTTCCTCCCTCCCTCTCTCTCTCTTTCTTTCTTTCTTCCTTTCTCTCTCTTTCTTTTCCTTCCTCCCTCCTTCCTTTTCTTCTTTCTTTCTTTCTTTCTTTCTTTCTTTCTTTCTTTCTTTCTTTCTTTCTTTCTTTCTTCCTTTCTTTCTTCCTTTCTTACTTCCTTTCTCTCTCTTTCTTTTCCTTCCTTCCTCCCTCCCTTTCTTTCTTTCTTTCTTTCTTTCTTTCTTTCTTCTCTCTCTTTCTTTTCCTTCCTCCCTCCCTCTCTCTCTCTTTCTTTCTTTCTTTCTTCCTTTCTCTCTCTTTCTTTTCCTTCCTCCCTCCCTCCTTTTCTTTCTTTCTTTCTTTCTTTCTTTCTTTCTTTTCTTTCTTTCTTTCTTTCTTTCTCTTTCTTCCTTTCTCTCTCTCTCTTTCTTTTCCTCCCCCCCTCCCTCCCTCCCTTCCTTCCTTCCTTCCTTTCTTTCTTTCTTTCTTTCTTTCTTTTTCTCTCTTTCTTTTCCTTCCTTCCTCCCTTCCTCCCTCCCTCTCTCTCTCTTTCTTTCTTTCTTCCTTTCTCTCTCTTTCTTTTCCTTCCTCCCTCCTTCCTTTTCTTTCTTTCTTTCTTTCTTTCTTTCTTTCTTCCTTTCTTTCTTCCTTTCTTACTTCCTTTCTCTCTCTTTCTTTTCCTTCCTTCCTCCCTCCCTTTCTTTCTTTCTTTCTTTCTTTCTTTCTTTCTTTCTTTCTTTCTTTCTCTCTCTTTCTTTTCCTTCCTCCCTCCCTCTCTCTCTCTTTCTTTCTTTCTTTCTTCCTTTCTCTCTCTTTCTTTTCCTTCCTCCCTCCCTCCTTTCTTTCTTTCTTTCTTTCTTTCTTTCTTTCTTTCTTTCTTTCTTTCTTTCTTTCTTTCTTTCTTTCTTTCTTTCTTTCTTTCTTTCTTTCTTTCTTTCTTCCTTTCTCTCTCTTTCTTTTCCTTCCTTCCTTCCTTCCTCCCTCCCTCTGTCTTCCTTCCTTCCTTCCTTCCTTCCTTCCTTCCTTCCTTCCTTCCTTCCTTCCTTCCTTCCTTCCTTTCTTTCTTTCTTTGCTAGAAAAGAGCAAAATGTGAGTCTCTGTTGGCACGGAGGAGTTGGTGATCAAAGAAAGACCTGATGGTTTGATCGTCAGTTCAGACAACAGATAGAAATCAGCCTGGTCTGGCCTGGTGATGGGATTCTTTGTCCTTACAAATGAAAATGGACATTTCAGAGATTAAGGTCAGGCCCTTAACAGCCGCTCAGCAGAACAAAGGCAGATTGTCACAAAATTCAGAGTTGGCAGCTCTACCGCAACGTGGGAAGGAGATGGATGTATTTTGGTCCTCGTTTTATCAGGGAAAGTGTTAAGGTGGCGATTCTTGATTGCTTTTGATCTTCTTTCTAACTCTTTTGGGGTGTAATGGGGAGGATGCAAATTGGCCATCACGAGATGTTTGTCTGTTCTTGCTCTGTGATATTTTGGACATGTCCATTTTCATTCCAGGGTGAGAGAATCCCCATCACATGTCTGCAGCAAAGAATGCAGCTCTCGGCATACTGTACAACTGAGTTGTGGGACCCAGGTGTACGTGAATAGAAAACCAGTTTGAAAGTAGTTTATTTGTTTTCAGGTCAAACTGACATCGGTGAGTGTTACTCAAGAAAAAACTGCAATGAAGGCAATTTCTCCTAACAACTTGAGGTAGGCGGTCAAATCCAAGTAAAACTGCAGGTATCAGTTAAGATTTTCTTGCTAGTAAAATGTCTTCTGCCTATTATCCTTTCTACCCTTGATCTACTCAAATGCCTTCCTTCCTTCCTTCCTTCCTTCCTTCCTTCCTTCCTTCCTTCCTTCCTTCCTTCCTTCCTTCCTTCCTTCCTTTCTTCCATTTTACCAATGCATCTAGAGATTGTTGTGCAATTGTGCAAACCATTACCTACATGAAACAAGATTGCTCTAGATTTATTTGCAGTGACAGTTAATACAATCCTTCCTTCTTTCCTTCTTTCCTTCCTTCTTCCTTTCCTTCCTTCTTTCTTTTCTTTCTTTCTTTCCTTCCTTCCTTCTTTCCTTCCTTCCTTCCTTCCTTTCCTTCCTTCCTTCCTTCCTTCCTTTCCTTCCTTCTTCCTTCCTTCCTTTCCTTCCTTCCTTCCTTTCCTTCCTTTCCTTCCTTCCTTCCTTCCTTCCTTCCTTCCTTCCTTCCTTCCTTCCTTCCTCCTTCCTTCCTTCCTTCCTTCCTTCCTTCCTTTCTTTCTTTCCATAATACAACTTAATAATAGCAATTTCCAGGGCCATTTTACCAATGCATCTAGAGATTGTTGTGCAATTGGGCAAACCATACCCTGCATGAAACGAGATTGCTCTAGATTTATTTGAAGTGACAGTTAATACAATCTGTCTGCATTATTAAAAAATAAGAGGAAGAAATAGCTCCAGGGAGATCCTGAATGCTAATAAAGTTGAGAGACTGGTCCCAGCTGAGAGGAACCAGATTTATTCCATTTCCTGTTTAGTGTTATATTCTAGACTCGTCATTCCACTCAAACACACCACTTCTAAACAACAGCCATCCAGGCACAATAGTTCCTAGGTTTGTATGCAATTATTTGGTCTCACCAGGAGGATACTTTTTTTCTTCTTGATTTCAGTTCTCTTTGTTCTTTGAAAAGAGCTGCTTTCTTAAAATATTGACTTACGCCGAGCTTCATTATGGCGGCCAGCATAATAGTCCCTTCTCTGCAGAGACATAATTAAAGGTAATCGCCTCAAATCCTCCGATACTCCTTAAAATGTTCACAACCCACGTGCGGGTTATTCATAATTGAGTATGCCAGTTAAATCTTTTAGTCAATTTGTCTGACGGGCCCGCAGTTCATTGATTTTTATGAAGTCCCCAGCTTTGACCATTAAATCACATCGGCTGGGTGTGCTATTTTTCACGCTTCGGTCTTCTAACGGTTGCACTCCAATTGTCTGATTTGGGCGGAGGGCTTTCTCTTGGTGGCTTATTTATTTGCAAGGCTGCTTTACGGTCTGCAGCTGCGACAATTTCTTTCCTGCTGGACCGCTTTCTCCTAAAATGCAGGCAATTTGGTTCTGAAATAGAAAGAATGGCATTGTTGTTTGTTTGTTTGTTTGTTTGTTTGTTTATTTATTTATTTATTTATTTTTGCGATTTCTATACCGCCCCCCTCCCGAAGGACTCAGGGCGGTGTACAGCCCAATCAAAAACATCAACATACAACAAAGTAAAATGATTAAAAATGGATTAAACAATTTGGCCCAGAAACATTTAAAACCCAATACATTATCTTAAAAAGCTCAATCCCCTAAAACAATTATAACCTTGTTGGTACTGGAGCTCCTATCCCAGGCCGGCTTGTCGAAAAAGATGTGTTTTTAATTCTCGACGGAAGGAACGCAATTCCATCATCGTACGGCGTTCGGGGGGGAGCTCGTTCCAAAGCATTGGAGCTCCCACAGAGAAGGCTCTGCCCCTGGGGGTCGCCAGCCAACATTGTCTGGCCAATGCACCCTGAGGAGACCCACTCTATGGGAGCGTACCGGACGGCGGGAGGTATTTGCTGGCAGAAGGCGGTCCTGTAGATATCCGGGTCCGATGCCATGGAGCGCTTTAAAGATGGTCACTAACACCTTGAAACGCACCCGGAAGGCCACCGGCAACCAGTGCAGCTCGCGCCAGAGCGGTGTTACATGGGAGAGTCATGACGCTCCGGTCACTACCCGCGCGGCCGCATTCTGGGCCAGCTGGAGCCTCCGGGTGCACCTCAAGGGGAGCCCCATGTAGAGAGCATTACAGTAGTCCAGCCTGGAAGTGACGAAGGCATGAGTAACTGTGCATAGCGAGTCCCAGTCTAGGAAGGGACGCAACTGGCGCACCAGGTGAACCTGATAGAACATCCTCCCGGCCACGGCCATCAGATGGTCCTCTAAAGACAGCCGTGAATCCAGGAGGACTCCCAAATTGCGAGACCTTTCCGCGGGGGCCACTGTTTCGCCCCCAATGGACAATGAAGGAGTCAATTGACTAAACCGGGATGACGGTAGCCACAGCCACTCGGTCTTGGAAGGGTTGAGCTTGAGTCCGTTCTTCCCCATCCAGACCCGCACGGCCTCCAGGCACTGGGTCAGCATGGCAAGAGCATCGTTGGGGTGGTAGAAGGCTGGAAACATAATGCAGGATGAAAGGAGCTGTCTGTGGTGCTGCAACTGCTGGCAAAGAAGCCTTAAGTGCAGGTAGCCCTTCGCTTATGACCATGAGTGACTAGGGCAGGGATAGGCAACCTGGACTCTTTTATGACTCGTAGACTTCAACTCTCAGAATTCCTGAGCCAGCATGCGGGAACTATGGCTCCCTTTATGACTGGTGGACTTCAACTCCCAGAATTCCTGAGCCAGCCATGCTGAGGATAAAGGGAGAGGTTTCCAAGCTGAGCCAGGCTGGCTCAGGAATTCTGGGAGTTGAAGTCCCCAAGTCATAAAAGAGCCAAGGTGGCCTACCCCTGCTCTAGGGCATAAATTAATCGAACAGGCTGGGCTGGCATCACATTTCATTTGCAAATCTCAAGCAACGTTTTGCTTTGTCCTGTGATTACATCTGCTGGTGATTAACTAACCACCTTCAGTGTGTTGTGTGGTGGTAACCAGACGGAAGGATCAGATGTCTGGATAGAAGTTTAGAAAGGCCTCAGAGGACTTTTTATTCCATTTCCCAGGATGCTTTGCAGAAAAAATCTTGATGGAAGAGTAACAGGTTCGCCATACTGATGTGCCTTAAACAAAATCTCTTTGCGCTAGGATAGGGGACACCCATGACCACACGGCTTCAGTATCGTTCCTCTAGCCTGGGGTGGGGTGGCCCAAAAACCATCCTTCAGAGAAGCAATTTTAGTTGGGAAAATCATCCTACCAAAAATAATCTTGGTGGGAGAACTTTCCCAATCTTGGCTAGGGTATCCTTGCTGTAGATCCACAGGCCTATTAGGTTGGAGATGAAACTCTGAAAAACAAACAAACAGAGGCAGTGTGTGTGTGGGGGGGCGGAGAAGCCGAAAGAAAGAATGCAACACCAATTTAAACCCAGAATTGCAAAAGAGTTACGCTCCGGAGCGTGACATTAGCAAGCATAATGTCTCATTCTTTTTCGTTATCTACCTAAATCAGTGGTTCTCAACCTTTCTGAGGTTGAGACCCCACTTGCCCCGCACATGCGCGCCGCGACCCCGACCCGGGGGGCGCGCGCGTGTGCGCGCAAAAAAAAAATTTTAAATTTTTTTTTAAAAAACAAAAAAAACAAAATGGCGGCTGCGACGGGCAGATCTGTGCATGCGCGGATCGGCCCGTTGCACGCGCCATGCATGCGCACATCCGCCCGTTGCGGGCCGCCATTTTGTTTTTTTAATTTTTTTATTTAAAAATTTAAAAAAAAAAAACAAAAAAAAAAAACAAAATGGCGGTCGCGACGGGCGGATCTGCGCCTGCACGGATCGGCCCGTCGCATGCACCGCGCATGCGCAGATCCGCCCGTTGCGGTCCGCCATTTTGTTTTTATTTTATTTTTTTTAATTTTTTTTAATTTTTTTTTAATTTTTTAAATTTTTTTTTTATTTTTTTTCCGGCGTGACGGGCGGATCTGAGCATGCACGGCGCACGCGCGCCCAAAAAAATAATAAAATAATAAAAAAATAAAAAAATTTTAAAAAATTAAAAAAAATAAAAAATAAAAAACAAAATGGCGGCCGGCGGTGCCCGGCGACCCCCGCGAAATGGTCTCGCGACCCCAACTGGGGTCACGACCCCAAGGTTGAGAACCACTGACCTAAATGGAGTATGTCAAAGATGGCTGCTCAACATGGCGGCCCCTTTTCTTCTTCACAAACACCCCTGGTTTGCCCACCCCCTCACTACTCTGCCACTTAGAGTGCCTCTGGTTTTATATTATGACGTTTTCATGCTTTTGAAATGCATTATATTATTCCCTCCTCTCTCTCTCTCTCTCTCTCTCTCTCTCTCTCTCTCTCTCTCTCTCTCTCTCTCTCTCTCTCTCAATCTCTCTCAACTTCTTTCTTCTCTCTCTCTCTCTCTCTCTCTCTCTCTCTCTCTCTCTCTCTCTCTCTCTCTGTCACTCTTTCTCTCAACCTCTCTCTCAGTCACTCTTTCTCTCCTGGACTCGATGGGCTTTGGCCTGATTCAGCATGGCTCTTCTTATGTTCTTATGTTCTTATGTCTGTCTCTCAATCTCTCTCTCTCAGTCACTTTCTCTCAACCTCTCTCTCTCACTCTTTCTCTCAACCTCTCTCTCTCTCTCTCTGTCTGTCTCTCAATCTCTCTCTCTCAGTCACTCTTTCTCTCAACCTCTCTCTCAGTCACTCTTTCTCTCAACCCCTCTCTCTCTCTCTCTCTCTCTCTCTCTCTCTCTCTCTCTCTCTCTGTGTGTGTGTGTGTGTGTCTCTCTCTGTGTCTCTCTCTGTCTGTCTCTCTCTGTCTCTCTCTGTCTGTCTCTCAATCTCTCTCTCTCAGTCACTCTTTCTCTCAACCTCTCTCTCAGTCACTCTTTCTCTCAACCTCTCTCTCTCTCTCTCCTCTCTCTCTCTCTCTCTCTCTCTCTCTCTGTGTCTCTCTCTCTGTCTGTCTCTCTCTGTCTCTCTCTCTCTGTCTGTCTCTCAATCTCTCTCTCTCAGTTACTCTTTCTCTCAACCTCTCTCTCAGTCACTCTTTCTCTGAACCTCTCTCTCAGTCACTCTTTCTCTCAACCTCTCTCTCAGTCACTCTTTCTCTCAACCTCTCTCTCAGTCACTCTTTCTCCTCAATCTCTCTGTCTCCTCTCTCTCTCTCTCTGTCCTCTCTGCCTCTCTCTCTGTCTCTCTCTCTGTCTCTCTGTTTCTCTCTCTGTCTCTCTCTCTGTCTCTCTCTGTCTCTCTGTCTCTCTGTCTCTCTGCTCTTCTCTGTCTCTGTCTCTCTCTCTCTCTCTCTCTCTCTCTCTCTCTCTCTCTCTCTCTCTCTCTCTCTCTCTCTCTCTCTCTCTCTCTCTCTCTCTCTCTCTCTCTCTCTCTCTCTCCTCCACCTTCCTCCTTATCATTTAATTTACTCAAACAGCCAAGCCAAAGGGGAACTTGTAATTCTGGCAACCGAGAACTGCTTTACATTACAAAGAGAAGTAATCAATTGTGTGTAAGTAAGCCAAAGAGGGATACGGAGTACATTAAGATATCTTTTTCCTCAAACCCTCCCCCCCAAATGCTCCTGTGGTTTTCTGGTAGGAGATGGCCTCCCTTTGCTGGTGGAAGGGGGTGGCGGAAACAGCCTGACATGGAGGACAGCTGTTTGGGAACCTCTTTAAAACCCATATGGTACTAATTCAGACGTTTTCAATGACTAATAGTATTGTATATCAGGTGCCATGATGACTGCTGCACAATATGTTTTTATGTTCAATGTTGATTATTTTAATAAAAGAATTTTATATATTAAAAAAAACCCATATGGTTCATATTCCTACTAAACAGTTGCTTAATTGCATGGTGTCCCCAACTGACCTCAATTTTGAGTTACCAAAGCAGATAAACTCATTAAGAACCCATTGTGGTGGGCTATCTATTCCTCCTCTCTTTTGTTTATTTTTTTCCCCTGTTTTGACGCATGGATGCCTGGAGTAAGAAGAGGGTGATCAACAGGTTAGAGCAAAGAGCAAATGGTCTAGAATAGAAAACAGATTGCTAGATGTTAATTGGAGATTTATGCCTTGAGTTTTAATGGAGGATGTTGTAGTCAAGCAGAAGTTGATCAAGCATTATCCTCCTAAGTTAAGGAGAAGACTATGGAATCTCCAGGGAAGATGTCCCTTGAAGGATAGGCAGATGCTGCAGTCGAGCAGAGGTTGATCAAGTGTTATCCTACTAGGTTAAGGAGAAGACCATGGAATCTCCAGGGAAGATGTCACTTGAAGGATAGGCAGATACTACAATCAAGCAAATATTGAACAAATGTTATTCTACTAGGTTAAGGAGAAGACCATGGAATCTCCAGGGAAGATGTCACCTGAAAAATAGGCAGATACTACAATCAAGCAGAGGTTGATCAAGCGTTATCCTACTAGGTTAAGGAGAAGACCATAGAATCTCCAGGGAAGTTGTCACTTGAAAGATAGGCAGATGTTGCAGTCAAGCAGAGGCTGATCAAGTGTTATCCCACCATACTAGGGAGAAGACAGTAGCATCTCCAGGGGGAGCAGTTATTTGAAGGACGGGGAGATGTTGCACTCAAAAGATGTTGATCAAGTGTTATCCTGCCAAGCCAAGGAGAAAACCATGTTATGTCCAAAGGAGATGACATTTGAAGGATGGGGAGGATCCTTCAATCCTTGAAGGATTGATGTGGCGATCAAGCAGACATCGATGGTGAAAGAAGAGACAGCTAACGTTCCTTGGCCAAGTTAAAGAGCAGACCATGGTCATCTGCAGAGGAGGTGGTGAAGGGAGGCAGTGATCCCATGGGGGGTCCTGACATCATCATACACAAATGGCCCAAAGGGCATCATTTGTGGCAATTTGTGCTAGACTTCAGCATGCTGGCTTTGAAATTCTGGGCGTTGAAGTCCACCCTTCTTAATTTGTTGAGATGGAGGAACACTGGTCTATTTCATTGAAAGTTTCAGATTTGTAATCCAGGAATTGGTTTCCTACTGTCCTCCCAGCTTTGTTTCCAGAGATAACCAGCCCACAGCCCACTCATTTGAACAACCAAGAGGTGACTCGCTGGCCATTCCATAAATTACTTTGCAATTCTCCCTTTTCTCTCTCTCTCTCTCTCTTTTGAGACACAAGCTGGCGCGTGCAGCAAATGCATTTAAACTCGCTGCACAAATCCAGGTCATCTAATGAACACTGATAAGGTCCATTTCGAATAGCCAATCACCACTGATTGGTTTGTTTTATTCAATATTGACTTTCTCTTCTTGTATGTTGGAATTCTTATGAAGCAGGCCAGACTACTTGGCTCCTGATAAATTAATCAACTAGAAATGAACAATGAATAATGATGACGTGTGCAGACCCCTTCGGCAAAGGGATTAGCCGTGCACTAATTTTAGGTATGCTACCGTGTTAGAAGGCAGAATGGTGTCCAAGTTTGACCATGTGCAAATGCTGATTTTCAGAACTGTATATGAAAATCTGCTTTTCCACCATTGTTATTTGTCAGCCATCATTCCTGAAACAATGAAAGAGAAGCTATTTTTCATTCTCATTAAATTCTAATTTTTAAATTCTAATTAGCCACTTCCTCCAAAGCTTTCTATTCTCTTCACTTCCTTTTCCTTCCTTCCTTCACCTCATCTCCCTTTTCTTCTTTCCTCCCTCCCTCTCTCCTTTCCTCCCTCCCTCCCTTCCTTTTTTCCTTCCTTCACCTCATCCCCCTTTCTTTCCTTCCTTCCTTCACTTCACCTCCCTTTTCTTTCTCCCTCCCTCCCTCCCTCCCTCCCTTCTTTCCTTCCTCCCTCCCTCCCTCTCTTCTCTTTCTTTCTTTCTTCCTTCCTTCCTTCCTTCCTTCCTTCCTTCCTTCCTTCCTTCCTTCCTTCCTTCCTTCCCTTTCTTTCTTTCTTTCTTTCTTTCTTTCTTTCTTTCTTTCTTTCTTTCCTTCCTTCCTTCCTTCCTCCTTCCTTCCTTCCTTCCTTCCTTCCTTCTTTCCTTCTTTCCCTTATATAATCCTCTCCTTTTTGTCGTGCAACAATCTTGTGAGGTGGGTCGGTTTTGAGACGTGACTGTTCCAAAAACAGCTAGTGAGTTTATAGCTGGAGGAGGACTAAAACCAGGGGTCTTCTCACTTCTAACCCTGGATCTGACTCCCAGTGAAATGAAATTCATAAATGGTGTCCCAATCACCATCTCTGGTATGTGTGTTGTGTGTGTGTGTGTGTGTGTGTGTGTGCATCTCTCCTTTGATCTGGAGAGCTTGTCCTTCCCTCCTCTGAACGGAACTGAGGAGATAAGCAATATTTAATCCAGGACGACGACGGAAGAAATGCCAGCGCTCCTTGCCAAAGCGTCCCTTGAAGGCCAATGGAGGCCTCGTTGCTCGGCTGGTGTCCCCCCCCCCATGTTTGTTCTGCCTTTGGTGCCAAGAGGCAAGAGGCAGCCATCTGAAGGCCGGCACCTGCGTGTGAGTCCTGTCTTCCGAACAGCAATAAGGCCAGCGAGGATTTCTGGGGCATCAAGACACCGAGCAAAAGAAGACAGATAGTGTGACATCAGCCCAGATGCTGCCTTGATGGGGTTCCGTCATCAGGCAGAGGACATTTTCTGCTAATTAGGGCAAAGAGAGAGGGAGAGGGAGAGAGAGAGAGAGAGAGAGAGAGAGAGAGAGAGAGAGAGAGAGAGAGAGAGAGACAGAGAGACAGAGAGAGACAGAGAGAGAGAGAGAGAGCCATCAGCCCAAAACCTCAGCACCATCTGGAGAGGAGTCAGCACTCGTCAAAAGTCAGTGTAAGGACCGACCCCACTTTGCATCTTCAGAAGACAGAACTCTTGGAATATTTCTTCCAACAGGCATCCTTTATTAAGAGAAAATGGTTGCAGGTGTTCTAGACATGACCTGGGGCCCAGGCCCTACGGTTCAAGGTTTTAAGGGGTCCCCAGCAGCCCCCACCCCACCCCACCATCTTTCCAGCGACAATCCCAGGCGTTACATTTCCACCCCCTTTTTCCTCATTGCCTGCAGAAGGGAGACTTCAGAGAGGAGTAGACGAAAGCTGATGGCCCCATTGTTATGGTTAGTCCTTTTGGTGATATGCACATTCAGTCCCTTTTGAGGTTGTACTGAAGGAAGTGAGGGCCATAAAATCCCTTTGTTTACCCCCCTTCCCCTTCATTCTATGACAGAATCCAGAGAGGGCAGAAATGGGGTTTTCCATAGTCGATAACTAGAGATGAAATAGAATTGGATTCTGACAGTCAGTCTTCAAGGCAGTTGGGATCTAGTCCAAGGTCAGATGGATTTACCTAGGGAGGCGCATGAGGCGCCTCCATGGAGGGTGAGGCCTTAAGCCTTTTGGCCTGACACAGTCCTCCTCCTCCTCTTCCTCCTCCTCCTCCTCCTCCTCCCTCCCTCCCTCCCTCCTTCTCTCCCTTCATCCTCCTCCATTAAAAAAATTCTCCTTCCTCTCCCCTTCCTCCCTCCCTCCCCATTTCCCTTCCTTTTCCCCAACCTATCTCTCCTTCTTTCCTTCTTTTTCTTTCTTTCCTTCTTTCTTTCTTTTGTCTCCTTTCTCTCCCTTTCTCCCGCTCCTCTTCTTCATCCTTCTCCTCCATTAAAAAAATTCTCCTCCTTCCTCTTCTTCTCCCCTTCCTTCCTCCCTCCCTCCCTCCCTCCCTCCTTTCCTTCCCATTTTCTTTCTTTTGCCAACCTGTTCTTCCTCCCTCCCTCCCTCCCTTCCTCCTTCTCTCCCTTTCTCCTGCCTCCTCTCTTCCTCCTCCATATTTTATGACTCCAGCATGGTTGCTATGCAAATCACGGCCCTTGTTCAGTGGCTCCAACAATCCTTAAACAAATCCAGCTTCTCCATTGATGTCACTCCTTGGGAGCCAGCGGGAAAGGTCATCAATGGTGACCCAGGTGACCCTGGGAGGCTGCAACCGTCATCAATACACACCAGCTGTCAAGTTCCCGGAATTGGATCATGTGGCTGGGAAGGTCGTCAGCGCAAGGACCGGGGTCGTAAGTCCCTTTTTGGTTTTCAGTGCCGTTCTAACTTCAGATGGTCCCTAACCAAACAGCTGTAAATTGAGGGCAACCTGTAAGAAATGAAGATTTAGGAAAATGCCCCGGTTTAAGCACCAGGGGGACCTGGTGCACCGTCAGCCGAGAGAAAAACGAGCATCTGGAAGCATTAAGGAGCAACAGAGTCACGGAAGAGAAGCCTTTCTAAATGCGATTTAACTGAAATCCGCTCCACAGCTCTTCCTTTCAGGAAAAAAAGAAAGAAAGATATATATTAATATATTATGTGCAACAGAGTCAAGAGACACTGAATCCCAAGTGCAACCGGGATGGCCCAGAGGGAAGGACTTTGAACCATCAATTTGTCTTCCTGTTAAAGGGGCCTTCTCAGAGCCCACCCACCTACATTCCCCCCCCCCAAGGAAAACCAACAAGTCCAGAGGGAAAACCCCAAACATTGGGGGACGGGGAGGGGGCTAACCTTTCACCCCAGTCCTGAGTTCTCCAACAGTCTCTCCCTGGGAAAACAGGGGATGCGCCCTCTCTTCACAACTATTTTAAGCCACCGGGTGCATCATCCAGCAAATAAATACATGTTTTATTCATTGGGATTAGGAGCGAAGAGCCGGCTGAAAAAGAAAGAAGCCTCGGCTGTGGCTCGTTTCTCCCCGCCTCCCCCATGGCCCCATTCCACTTCTCCACTGGCCTCTTTCCTGACAGTGAGGACAATTAATCAGTGGAACGGCTTGCCTCCAGAAGTTGTGGATGCTCCAAGATGGACGTTTTTTTTTTTAATGAAAAAATTCTTTTATTAAAACAATCAGCATTGAACAAAAAATCATAGTATGCATCAATCATCATAGCACCTGATTTACATCACTAAGTATTAATCTTTATAATCGTCTGGTTTGGTAAACATTTTCCACTCCGCACATCAAGCCTCAACTAAACGCCTGTTACAATTTATTTGCTTGGTGTTTCTCTTTTCTATAGTCTATCCACAGTTCCTAGTCTATCACATAGTATTCATCTCAGTATTAGTACAATCTTTTATGATCCCTAACCAAAAATCCTGAGGTAGAAATTCAGTATCCTGAGGTAGAAATTCAGTACGCTTTTTTAAATGAAAGACTGGACAGCCACCTGTCTGGAATGGTATAGGTTCTCCTGCTTGAGCAGGGGGCTGGACTAGAAGACCTCCAAGGTCCCTTCCAGCTCTGCTCTACTCTACTCTACTCTACTCTACTCTACTCTGCTCTGCTCTGCTCTGCTCTGCTCTGCCCTGCCCTGCCCTGCCCTGCCCTGCCCTGCCCTGCCCTACCCTACCCTACCCTGCCCTGCCCTGCCCTGCCCTGCTCTGCTCTGCTCTGCCCTGCCCTGCCCTGCCCTGCCCTGCCCTGCCCTGCCCTGCCCTGCCCTGCCCTACCCTACCCTACCCTGCCCTGCCCTGCCCTGCCCTGCCCTGCCCTGCCCTGCCCTGCCCTGCCCTGCCCTGCCCTGCCCTGCTCTGCTCTGCCCTGCCCTGCCCTGCCCTGCCCTGCCCTGCCCTGCCCTGCCCTGCCCTGCCCTGCCTGCCCTGCCTGCCCTGCTCTGCTCTGCTCTGCTCTGCCCTGCCTGCCCTGCCCTGCCCTGCCTGCCCTGCCCTGCCCTGCCCTGCCCTGCCCTGCTCTGCTCTGCTCTGCTCTGCTCTGCCCTGCCCTGCCCTGCCCTGCCCTGCCCTGCTCTGCTCTGCTCTGCTCTGCCCTGCCCTGCCCTGCCCTGCCCTGCCCTGCCCTGCCCTGCCCTGCTCTGCTCTGCTCTGCTCTGCTCTGCCCTGCCCTGCCCTGCCCTGCCCTGCCCTACCCTACCCTACCCTACCCTACCCTACTCTACTCTACTCTACTCTACTCTACTCTACTCTCCTCTACTCTACTCTATTCTATTATGTATTAGATTCTATTCTATTCTATTCTATTCCTTTCCATATTCTATTCTATTCTATTCTATTCTATTCTATTCTATTCTATTCTATTCTATTCTATTCTATTCTATTCTATTCTATTCTATTCTATTCTATTCTATTCTATTCCATTTCATTCAATATTCTATTCTATTCTATTCTATATTCTATTCTATTCTATTCTATTCTATTCTATTCTATTCTATTCTATTCTATTCTATTCTATTCTATTCTATTCTATTCTATTCTATTCTATTCTATTCCTTTCCATATTCTATTCTATTCTATTCTATCTATTCTATTCTATTCTATTCTATTCTATTCCATTTCATTCAATATTCTATTCTATTCTATTCTATTCTATTCTGTTCTGTTCTGTTCTGTTCTGTTCTGTTCTGTTCTGTTCTGTTCTGTTCTGTTCTGTTCTATTCTATTGCCAACTGGACTGGAGCCAATGCTTTGTTTTTGGCTAATCTGAATTGGCTTCAAAGGGATGGGCCCCATCATTCATTGTTTCGTTTATCAGTGCATCTCTCCCCCCCTCTCTCTTTTCTGTTTCTTTTTCTCATTCTCTCCCTTTCTCTCGCTCTTCTCTTTCTCTTTTCTCTTTCTCCTTTTCTCTCTTCCTCTCTCTCTCTCCCTTTTTCTCCCTATCAGCCTTTCTTTT